>OZ038490.1:92518682-92731182 GCA_964036315.1 Acanthosepion esculentum | reverse complement strand
AGATAGTTTTTAATTGCAATAACCTCTTCCTGTGTTTATCTTCTGTCTCTTTTTTATCTTTCATATTATGTAATGGCTGTATTAAAATATGAAAATGTATGAAAATTATTAACTAAACATTGGGAGTTTATCTAATAAATGGTTATTTTTCTATCTGTACAATAAAACAAGATATTGTTTTCTGCATTGTAAAATGCAACATCATACTCATGTAATGTTATATTCCAATAATGAATACACTTTTGCCATATTTTTTCTTATATAAACAGCAGTGTAAACTGTAAACCATTTAATAGACTTATGTTTGCATGAAGTCATCTTGTATTAGAACCAGGTAGAATACTGGAATTTCATGGGACTTGTTCATCCTAACTTTTGTCTGAATTTCTTGGATGAGGAGTTATCATTATTCACACTATTTACATCCAGACTATTGTCCTCATCTTTGTTGTTGTTATCACGTTTCAGCCATTGTGCTTTCCACCTTTCATCAAGTGCATATCTATGTAACCTATATGGAATTCTAAGCTGATCATTTTATTTAATCTGCCGAGGTAAACTGTTCTCGTTCCACTGTTTTCACTGAGTCCCACTACACACTGGCAAGCCCAGGGATTGAACTTAGAATTACTATATCACCAAATTCACAAATCCATGCTTTTAATCCACTAGGCTATTGTTCTTCCTCATTTGGTATTTTCTAAGTATTGCATCAGTTATATAGAAATAAAAAAATCCAACGACCTGTTTTTGTTAAATAGTAACTATTATAAAATCTCTTTTAGTGTTTATGTTTATTTTATAGTGTTTATCAAAGTCATCAATTCAAAAATAGCAGTTTCATATTTTTGATCTTTTATTTTCTAGCTTTGTATTCTTTACTGCAAATGATATAGAAATAGTGAAAATTAAATAACTTCTTGTCATCTAAAAAAACAGAAGTCTGATTAAGTATTGGATATTATGGAAATTTCGAGTTTGATTTTGGTTTTTTGTTCAATAGAATCCAAAGAGAAATATTTTTTCTTAACATGCATTTTATTTTTTTAATTCCCTTCACATAAATACTCGTTCATTCAAATGAAAATAAAAAATGGAAAGTCTATTCTTGTGGTTAAAAAGTGAAATAAGTTCTGTTAAAAAATATAACCTTTTTACTGGATTTGACTGTAAGTAAATTTTTTAGCCAATATGTGACATAATAGCATACATTTGTAGAAATCATCTTGTGACACACCCAGTTTCAAATTGGTGTCATGTTTTTATACCTCATTTTTTTTTTTTTTTTTTTTTAACTTGTAGACCAGCAAATATCTAAATATACAGATTTTTGTAAATTTGCCAAAGATGGATTCTGAAACAGAAAAAAAATTTATTTGAATTTCTAGAATGCGGCATTATCATTATTTACATACAGACTATTTCTTCATTATTGTTGTTATTATCACACCATTTCAACCATTGTGTTCTCCAGCCTTCATCAGGTGCTCGTTAATCCAGGTAATCTTCGAGGAATTTCAAATTGAACCCTTTATTCTATCTACAGAGAGAAATTTTTCTCATTATTTATGCTATTTACATTGTTCGAACTGTTGTCCCCATCTTTGTTGTCATATTCACAACATTTCAGCCGTTGTACACTTCAGGTGATCACATGGCCCAGTGGATATAAGTGTTGGTTGAATCCAATGACTTGACCCAAAATTTGTGAGTTCAATACCTGGCTACAGCTGAGGTAAACAAAAACTTAGAGATTTGAGTTAAAGGGAGATAACTGATATTGAGACATCCAGAAGAGGCATAGCATGTGGAACTAGAATAATCTACCCTAGTGGACAAAATAAAGAGTTCAGTTTGAAATTCCAGTCACCTGAAGAATGCTGGAGCATACAACGGCCAAAACATTGTGAATATGGCAATAAAGATGAGGATGACAGTCCAAACAATGTAAATAGTGTAAATAATTGCAATACAGAAATATAGACAAATTGATCTCATTCTACTGATCAAGTCTAGGGATATCTTGCCTGGTTTTTATTTATTACTCAAATGTTGCTCTCTGAAAATAGCATTATTTTTGTAAACTTCACAATTTCACTTGGACTATATCATCCCCCTTGAACACTGTGGACTGGCACTACAGATTCACAAAAAAGGGAGCTATACCAAATAACAGAAACCATATCATTTAAGGACCACCAACAGTACATGTAACTTAAAGAGAAAATAATGATATAATCAATATTTTGACATTCCATACTACTTTAAACAAAAGGCCAGGAAGGAAACTTCCATTAATACTGGAAAGAGCAATAATAGCTACTGGACTTGAGAAAACTATTTTCCAGAAAAATAGTTTTAAGAGATTTTATAATTTCAACAGAAAAAAGTACTGGCTGCTCAATGCCAAATGTTTCCTCAATGCCAAATATTACTATTGCCATATGTCAGTCTTTATTTCTGTCAGGCTATTTAACTGATTTCATATGAATGCAATTATAGAAATCTAAATTTGTTATCTGATAAATTCTTTTATTGATTTATATTATCCTGATTTGATTATTTATCCCTTATGTTTGTTTTGAGTGACAGCTGTCGTGTCATCAGCTGGTCTTTTTGGAGCAAATCACTTGATTCATATTCCATCTGGTCATGCACGTTTATCCTGCTCAAATAATCTATAGCTCCTCCTTTACCTCTTACTTTAATATTACCTTTCCTAAGATTTCCATTTCATATGTATAGTTATCCCTAATGAACCACAATTTTACACGTGTTACATTGGCTGATATTCTCTCTCATAAGTTTCTTTTTTTCCTTACTTTTTTTTCGATTATCTATTGAAAATATCTACCAACCTTGTTCCCTGTTAAATGTGTCAACTGGTATTAGTGTGGCAAGTTATAATAATGAAATATTTAAAATTTACCTCTTCTTCCTAACTGCCACATTACACAAAGCCTATCTACCTCTCATTTCTTATCTCTCGTCAGCTCAAAACCATCAATCAGTTTCAGGTGTACATTTGGATCCTACTTTTGTTTGATGCTCCTTGTTGGTTGTTGCTTAACTTGGGTAAATTTTTATTTTTATAATTCTTTATTAACTCATAGATTTCTATTATATATATATATATATACACATCTTAAAGTTGTTCAAAAGATACACTTTTCAAAATATAATTTCTGGAAAAATTGACAGTCAAAAAAATCGCCTGGAATGTACCATATGTTTGGAGAAATATTATTTATATTTGATAAAAGATAAAACTGATGTGCGTAAATCTATATATGTGTTTTTATGTGAAGTGATAGATACATACAAAACTTTAAAGTACATAATTCTGACGTGTCACTTTATAACATATTTCAGATTTTTAATTTAATTTACTGTTTGTGAGAATTAATGTTGTATATCTTTATCCATAAGACCTGAACTATTATTTGGAGAAGTAACTTAATTTGTATCTCGAGTTATTTTGTATCAGATTATTTTTCTTAATCATAGAGCTGGTACGGACATATAGACACTGAAAAGTTCTTCAGCCAACCAAGAAGGGAAATCCAAACATTCTTAAAAGTGAGCTGGTCCAAAAGCTTTTCAGCACCCCCTGTATTATATATGATTACAGCATCCATGTTAATAAATCTCCATTTATTTGGAATATAGTTTTTTCGCATCAAGGTCTTGTATTCATTTTTTTTTCTCTATACTCTACCTTAGCTTTATCATTCCAAGTTCTGCATTTTAAAAATCCCAACCGTAATCTCTTTATATTTTAGAGAAAGGATTTTTTTTATATTTAATCAATTTTATTAAGGCCTGCTTTTGTATTTATGTTTTTTTATTCTTTTTCTTAAAACTCTGTTTATGACTACTGTGTAAATTTTTCCGTTCTGTGGTCATAAATATTACATAAGCTTATTCCTGATAAATTAGAAATGAAGGACCTTCTTTTGGAGGGGTTACTATTTAGTCAGACAGGATGTGTGTTTAGTGTAATAGATATTGTAACAGAAAGTAGAAAATATAGAAAACCAATGCTAAATCCCAGGTTAGTCTGTTGAGTTCCCTTGAATGCCCTTGGGAATGACATGAATCCGTCCCTTTTAACCCCATCTAGAGATAAAATAGAGTAGACCAAGTTCTCTAGCCTTAGATGGCAACCAGTCTAAGAAAAAACTTTGAATTCCAAACTGTGGAGAAGAAAAAACACTCCATTATCATTCCTGAGAATGCATGGCAATTCACAGACAAAAGAAAAGGAATCTGTGGGGAGTCATGATTGCTTACATCCTTAAAGAACATAGCAATAAAAAAAAATAGTCAAACTGCAGGAAAAAGGGTACATTCTTTCAGCCATTTCATTTTGTGTTGTATTTGGTATTTTTCTTATTCTTTCATCAACAAAATTGTAAATTATTCCAGTCTTACCACATTCAAAAAGTGGTAAAACATTCCTAAGAGAAACATAATATATGATCTTTTGGATATGCACATGTGTGAATGTTACATCTAAATTGGGTGCACACTACGTATTTCTTTTAGATATTTTCAATAGATTTTGTTACTTTTTTAAATGATATTGTAATCTTACTGAGTAAGCTATTTTTTGCTTTTTCTATTTTCTTCACTGTATATAGGCTGCTATGAAATATACTTTCTTAGTAACTTCTCTGCCTTGCTATCTTTCAACATTAGTGATGCTTTGAGCTTGTTCACAGAACTCTAAAATTCTATGTTGAAATTAAAAATTCTGTATACTATTTTATCCAATGCATCAGCTCTGCCCATTCTTTGTTATTTGACTGTGGGAAACATGACTGGTTATTCCAAGGAAAATGTTTCTGTTAATGCAGCATATTTTTTTTTTGTCTGACACAAAAGTTCTTGTGACAAATATTTTACTACTAGGCACATCAAGATTCGCTTCAGAGTTCCTGAAATCCTTTATGAAATCCCTAAAGTTATGAGTTAATATACCAACACAAGTTGATTTACTAACCTAATCAGTGTAATTGGGGAAAAATGTATAACAAAGTGAAAAAGTTTTCTTGTCACTTTTTTCATCCTTTAGGATTTCATTGGACTAAATTTGTTACATTGGTGCAACTACACATGTGTACGAACGTGGGATACTGGGAATTTTAAATTTAAAATATTTCTTTTTTATCTAGCCAATTTCATTTACCGTATATATTCACATATCATGCAACTTTTGAAGACCTAAGTTTGAAGCTAATTTGACTACAGTAAATGGATATATGGTTTGGTCAATGGCGTAGCCAGGGCCGGCAGTAGATACCCTAATTTTTATATCTCGTTTATGATGCAACCCCTTTAAAATTAGTATCATATGCGAGTATATATGGTAGATTCTTTTTCTTTCCATCTACTTTTGTTAGTAGATATCCCACACTATGATAATACATGAAAAATAGTATAAGCGTTATAAATCCCAGTAGATAAGTCCTGCTTCTATTCCCCATTATAATTAATTTTTTTAAATTTCTTATTTCATTCATACCACTTATTTTCTGGTGGTTTCGTAATATAGAAGCCATTTCTATTATTTTTTTCACCATTATTTTTTTTTAATTTAAAAACAAACCCTTTACTATCTTTCTCTCTTCTGTATGATGCTCTGTCATGTCTCACTATTTTACCATAATATCTTCCCACTCTGGCTGCCTAAAACTGTCAGGAAAACTTGAATGGAACAGCTCATCTCTTTAGTGTAATTTAAAGCTCAGTGTTAAACTATAAACTGCTTCCATTCTCTTCATCCTTTTTCTGTTGTTGATTGAAATACGATAGTATATGACCTATTGCATGCAATCATCCAATTCAGTTTCTACAACTTCTAAAATTTCTGTGTGTATCATTTACAATAGAATCAGCTGTTTTTCTTTTGATTTTTTTTTCTCTGACACTAATTGATATTTAGACATTCAACCAAAGAAAGCTGTTCAAATGAAATGCAAATATTTTTGAAACTTTATACCGTTTCTCAGATGCTTTAGATTATCTTTCCTTCAAGGTTGTGATTTTTTGGAATTTTATTGCTGCATGCTTCTTTTTTCCTGTTTTCGTTCTGCCACTTTTTTTAAAAGCTTTTTTCTTTTATATTATTTCAATTATTTTTATATTCATTACTGTCATAATGTTCCTTTCAAAAGAATATTCCACTTAAATGTACTCATCTGTCTTTGTTCATTCAGTGTTATCTCTGGAATCTTTTGCTTGTTTCCATTGAAGCTTAATGTCTTATCATTTCCTACTAGCCTATAGCCTATAAATTTACCATATTTGACGGCATATAAGATACACCGGTGTATAAGACGTATCCCAGTTTCAGCATAGAAAATCAAGAAAAATTTAGTAATTAGTAAAATTAGTAAAATTATTAATAAATGGTACATCCTAGGCTATATTTATGAGGTATTATTTTGGTTAAACAAGTCATGATTATAATTAAACAAAAAATAATAAGAAAAAAGAACACAAGCCTATAAAAACATTATTATATCCAAAGTTAAGAAAACAAGATAAAAATCAAGCAATTATTACAATTGAGCAAAACAATACAGTTACCATTAAAATTCAGTCAAAAATTTTCCTTTATATGATCTGTACAACCTGTGACTTGTAAACGGCTTATTGGAATAATTAGGATATAAAAATTCTTATTGTATTCATACCAATGCAACCAGGAATTATCACAAGAAAAATATTAATGAAACAAATATATTTTACAAATATGTAATTTGAATTTATTGCATATAATTTTAGTGAAACAAAGTACTAATATTAAACATGATGAAATTAATATAATGAATATTATCAATGATAACACTTTTAATCTGCATAATAGCCTTATAAATAATGACAATAGGTATATAAAAATTACTCTAAAGTCCAAGCTAATAGAAATTGCCAGGTAGCTAATTTTGGCCGACTATCGCAAATTTTAAACCTACATATGATATATAAGACACAGAGGAATTTTAAAAGATATTTTTAATAAAAAAAAAAGTGTGTCATATGCCGTCAGATATGGGAATTTCTTCAGACAGAATCATTTATATAGGGTACAGTAGAAAATACCTCCCAGTAATACCAAGACATTAGCTAGATAAAAACATTATTACTGCAAATTTCTTACCATTATGTGGGAAGTATTTCTGGAAGGTATATGTTTTTCATGGGTTTGTTTTCTATGGTTTATCAACCATTTGCAGGTTATTTAAAGCCAGAAAATATTTTTTTATATTGTCAGAATTTTTGGTGATAAACATGTCTTACTAATTAACCCATAGCTGGGGGGGAATAGGTGGATTTATACTTTTCCCAAGGTTATTTGCATGTAAGTAAATATAACAAACCCAACTGGAATTGGAACTTGGCTCTCCGATTTCAATTCTGAGTCATTATCAATTACACCACCCACACATCCAAGCCTACAGCAGTTGGTATTCCCATCTAGGTACTGACTAGACTTGATGTTGCTTAACTTTGGTGATTGTATCGGAATTGGTCTTTCAACATGATATGGCCATAAGCCTAATAGGTATATATGGGAGGTATTTCTGCCACACCCTCTATGTGCAAGGTATGTGCAAAACTTCCCAGCTAATTCTTTTTAAAAAACTAGGGTCAGAATAAACATTTTTTAATAACTGTTGAAAACATTTTTATACAGCTAATAATTTTAATTCATTTAACACACACAATTTTAAACATTTTGAACTGGAGAATAAGTTGTTAGTGAAATGGTAATGGGATATTTTATTAATATTTCAATTCATTCATGAAATATTGTCAATATCTTTAAAAAAGGATGTTTTTCTGTTGTTTTTTTACTTATTTTTTCTTCATTTACTTGGCATTGAAGATCAAGTAAACTTGTTATAAATGTGCATGTATGTGGATGCTTTTAAATTTAGCTGTGTGCTAAGACCTTGAGTGGTGCAGGGAATGCATATTTAGTATGAAAAGAAATAACCAATAGTGGCTGATCCATATCTCCTTTATTTAGCTGATCCAATGCTCTTATCTTCATACCTAACACAGCTCCATTCTAAGACGGTTAATGCTTCCTTTCTCTTGAAGTGTATATCATGATTAATGCTATTGTTTAGTGTGAAATCTATTTGTTTGCCGGATATTGCAAGAGGATTTTTATTATTATGTAATTTTATTATTAATGTATATGAAAAAATATTTCTCCATACATATAAATATTCATCTTTCAGACTGATTTTCATGTCATATGTGAATCTGCTGGTATCTATGCCTCTGTTACTATTTTTTCACAATGACATCATGTTTATACAAAGCTATGTTCTTTTTCTACAATTGTATTATTTAAAACATTGTTTATTCAATTTTCTTTGTGGAACTTTTTCTTAATATGCTATAAAAAAAAATTTTCCATATATAAAAATTATGATTAATTTATTGATGTTTCTTTTTCTTTCAGGTAAGTCAGTTTATATGAACACAATACATACTGATGGTGAGTTTTTAAAATATTTTTTCCCTTGTTCTTCTTCTATGTGCTATGTTTCTTCAGGACATTGGCGATCATGGCTCTCCACAATTTCCTATCCTTTGTAGTTCTTAATAAATTTTGTCTTTTTTTTCTCTCTCCTAAACTTTGTTCTGCCATTGATTTTACTCAAGCTCACTTGGCCTTGTTTTCTTCTGTCTCTCTTGCTATCAATTTGTCCTGTGAGTATCAAATTTTCCAATATCTCTTTCCTCATTATGTATCCTAGAAATTTAAATTGTTTCTTACTGGTAAGTATAAGTGTCCTTTTTGCTTCCATTTTCTCTAAAACTTTGTTGTTGCTCACATGTTCAGTCCATGACATTCTCAACATCCTTCTGTAGAACCACATTTCTGTTGCTTCAAGTTTCTTCAGCCAGCATTCACTGCCATATAATGGGACTGATATTACATAACATTTCATTACTCTTTTCTTTATTTCTAACAAAATTTTTCTGTTTCTTAATACTTTGCTCAGCTTTTGGAAGGCATCTTTCACTATCCCAATATGCCTTTGGATTTCAGTGTCACACTTTTCATCCTCTGTTAAAACACTACATAAATATTTAAATTGTTGTACTTATTAGAATTCGATATCTCCAATTTGTAATTTGCTTGTTGGACTGTTCCTTTGTTAACAACAATGCATTCTGTCTTCTTGCAATTGATGCTTAGTCCTTTCTTCTCACTTTCCTTCACTATATTCTGTAGGAGTTCTTGTAGTTTTCTTTCTCTGTCTGCTATCAACACTGTCATCTGTATATTTTATGTTGTTAAGATTGTGGCTGCCAGTAATGTATCCTCGTAGGACTTCTAATTCTCCCAGAATCGCCTCACTGTATAGGTTGAATAAGTTACATCCTTACACCCCTTTCTATTTTTGTATATTTACTGAACTCATTTCCTGTCTATATACAGACAGTAGGCTATTAGGATAACATTTAATTTTATTTTTAAAATTAATTCAAGAGAAATTTATAATGCCTTTGTAGCTATAATTAAATGCACTAGTATAAATGCTGACCAGCGTGTACTTTTTATTAGTTTTTTTTTTCCGGAAAGAAGCTGACCAACTGATTTGGTCATGAATGTTTTATGTTACAACCCTTCAACTTGGCTCTTATGTATACTTTTATAAGTTCAGTAAAGATCACTGCTTTGTAAGACATATATTCAGATACATTCCACTCTTTCCTGAGCAAATCATTTGTATTGCCTTGCTCTAAAATGTTTGGGCTTACTTTTATGCAACTAAAAGCTTGAGGAATAAGTGCATGTTATGCCAGAAATACATGCGATGAGATGAATGAACATATAACAACAAACTTACTCTCTACAAAATATGAATTCCAGAAAAACTTTGATTTTCATTCTCAGACTTTTCTGGTCATACAAAACTTATGATGCGTTGTAGTAGTTCATTTCATAGATTTTGTCATTCATCGAAGGTTTTTTTTTTTATAAAAGGCCAACATTCAGTTGTTTTCATGCAATGAAAAGTTCGTTCATGATATTTTATTACTTTTTTATGTATTTCTATATTCTAAAACAAATGATTGTCTTTGATAAAGTGTGAGAGAAAATGAAATTGATTTTACAAATGTACACAAACTGTATAAATTTTCAACGGTTCTAATAGCACTCTTACTAACAGTCTTGATAACATTTCACAAAAGAGGAAGCCTGAATACTTTGGCCTCCTTTTTTGTGGAATGTTACCCAATTGTATCATTTTATAATCACACAATTTTAAATGTTAAACTTAAATCATGTTTTATTAGATATGTTTTCTTCTTCATGAAAAGACCAGTAATGTCACCAAAATTTATTTATAAAAAATGATACCACTAATAAATTTATAATATTCTGATATTACCACTGTTGAAAATGAACTGTACATTTTATATCTGAAATGTTACAATCATTGACTAATAAAAAATTAGAACTTGGTATTGTTTTGTTTATGGAATAAGGTTCCACTAGAGTTAATTTGTTTGACATTTATTCATAGCTATTTATGCATTATAAATAGGAAAAATTAACTTTTGATTAGAAATGTATACTGTACCAAGATGATTTCTTTAGTAAAATAGTCATTGAACCCTTTTGAAAATGTTTGTACTGGCACTGACTAAAATCATAGGATAAAACTTTAATTAAAATGTTTCATCAGTAAGTTATGGAAAGTTGGAATGGTTTAAAATTTTTCAAAATAACAAAGAAATCTTAGATTATGCTTATACAATAAAGTATAAACATTATTGAGCATCTCTATAATAAATGCAAATATCATTGTGTCACACAGTTTTCAACTTTACTCCTAGATATATCATACCATTTTGGAACCAGGCTGATCCCCCTGAGCAAATTAAAAATATTCCAGGCTGGATCTGGACGTGCAATCCTGAAACTTTGGATTCCCAAGTTTTCATTACTGGAGTTGTTTTCGGATCTTGCCAACTTGGTTTCTACTGATAAAAACAAAAAGGGACATTACTCCCTAACTTTCAATAGGTCATGTTCAAATATAAAAGTTAATGTTCTCAAATTACAGTGTTTCAAAATAAAATTGTCCATGTTTTCAATTTCTCTCTTAGAGGTTGTAGCCCAACATATCATATCATTTTGGAATCAGGCCGACTCCATGAGCAAATTAGAAATTATTCCAAGCCAGATCCAGACCCACAATCCTGAAATTTTAGATTCCCAAGTTTTCATTATTGCGATTATTTTTGGCAACTTTTTTTTTTTATGTGATATTTTGGTGACAAAATTTTTTTGTATGATAACAATTTTTATAACTTGGAAATAAATTTGAGAATAATCAAAATTAATTGCGAAATCCAGCAAAAGCCCCTCCCCCATGAAATAAAAATAATTGTTTGTACACAAAGTAAGGACCTATGTACATCAAATTGTCTTTAAAGAAGACAAGAGAATAATCGTTGAATTTTTGAAAGGTAACTTTAAATATTAATGCAATACTTAAATACAGCAATCAATTTTGAGTTCTTCTGTAGTTTATTGTTGCCTATCATATCTACTCCTCCCAACTTATTGTGATGTTGACCCAATCAAGAGCCCTCCACAGGCTGATAGGGTGGCTTTTAAGCTAATATATACATATATTTTGAAAAACTAACAACATTTTTACTTTTGTTTATAAATACTTGTTACAAAATAAAATTCTTTTGCCTTCATAAAGTTCATCAGAAAGCAAAATGCATTGGCTCAGATAAATTTTCCTTGTCTTTATTGATATATATATATATATATATATATATAAATGTATAAAATAAAGATGTGCATGTAATATAGTGGATATCACCATGGAATGTGGGATAAGTTTGCTGAGTTCAAATCTGTCCAATGTTATTGCTTTTACTTTCGTGAAAATACCCTTGGAATGAATCCGTTTCTATCTGCTATAGGTTAAATAACAAGGCAGATTGGATCCATAGCCTTGGTTGAAAACCAGTCTAGGTGAAGGAAACCTGTGGAGAGCTGTTTGGAGATATCAGGGTGCATTTTCCATGGATTCTGTTATTAGTTCTTCTGAAAAGTGTGATTAGTTTTACACAGGCCTTCACCACTATCATATGCTTGTGTACCTGACAAACTCAACATTTAGACCATCATGTGTCAAAATCAATGGGAGAGGAGACACATAGACATACCTGTGTTGATGCTTTCATGAATACTTGAATTTTAACTTCTTAAGTCAAAGGTCAATCATTATCATATACTCACACATTTCTTTCAGTAACCTTGAATGACACAGAGACTTGAGCCTTATATTGAGTGAACATTAGTAATATATATATATATATGGTGGGATGGATAAATTGTCGTCTAAATTATGCAAAAATGAAAATAATACTGACACTTCATTTTAACAGATATATTTACCAAAATAACACAAAAATATCTTGAAATGCTAAAAAGTAAATGTATTCAATGAAATCGCCATTGGCTTCAACCATGACCATCAGACAACTTTGGAATCTCTAGCAACTCTTCTGGATGGTCTCCTTCATACAGCATGCCATTTCCAAATTTCTGGTGAAGTGAATTGCATCATAATACTCTTTTTCTCACATATGGTGCCCAGCTGACACTACAATACTGTGCAGTTGACAAAATTAAAAATATAAAATGGCAACAATTTACCCATCACACCCTGTATGTATGTGTTCACTATATATATATATATATATATATATATATATATATATATATATATATATATATATATAGTGAACACTGATATCAATGCCAAATGGCTACTCACTGCTGACATCAGTGTCCACTTATAAGTTTACACATGCTCTACCCTTGATATTGAGAACTTGTACCCATAAATATAGCATACCTTAAAACATATACATACATATATATATATATATATATATATAATCACTTGTGGAACTCTCTTACAGATTTATGCTTACCTGTCAACTATGATCTTCAAAAATTTTAACATGGCATCAATCATTATAGTCTGCCTCCTTGACTCCTGTTCTTTTATTTTCCCCTCTGTTTTTTTCACTCGCAGTAATCCCTTGCATCTTAGTGGCTTTATTGCCTTACTTGAGGTGAAATGATTAAAATACACATTCACACTCACTCACATCTAATCTAAATGTTCTGTTCAGTTATATTATGTTTGGCCTTTAAATGATTCTGAATCAACTAAACTCCAGAAGAGCCTATGTACAAAAACTTTCTACAAAATTACGTTTACACAACTAATCATTTTGACACAGAATAAACCACTTGATCCAATTTTCACTGTATTCATTTGCTTATATAATTTACTACAAACTGATGTTAATGACCACATCAGCAATTGTAGCTGTAAAATGTAATTAGTATTTAATAGATCTCTAATTTACTTTTGGAGGCATATTAAAATATAACCATATGTACAGAGGTTAACAATGACTTGTTGCCCGGAGGAGATAATTGGAATTTTCATTGCTTTCTGATGTTAAGCATTCCATAAGCTTAGCACATAAAGAATTCATTTAAAAACTTTACCAATTGAACAGGCTCAGTTGTCAGTACTTACCTGCTTATATTGATAACTAACACTTTTAAATTGTGGCACTGAATTATTTATTATGCATGTATCAGGGCTAATGAAACCATTTGTAGGTTTTTCTTGCTGCTTTCTAAGCTATATAGTCATCTTAAAAGTAGGTGAGTTCAATTATATGTTCATTTCTTCTGTGCAAAATTCTTGAAATACTTTCCTTTAGTGTTCATTAATATCCAGCCAAGCTGAGATGCTGTCTCAGATATTTTATTTTCAGTCATTATATTTTCCATTTTGTTGTATAGTTTGTTGAGAGCTTAAGTGTAGTATATGTCTTACCATCACGAGAGCCAGGTGCAGATTTACATGACCAGACCAGCTACACTTTGATTGCAAGTGTGGGAAAGAACTGTATTATACACAGTGAAAAGATGGGCAGTTTCTCACACATCATATATGAGGATTTAAGGTCCATGTTTTGGATGAGGAAACTCCTGGCCTACATGTACACATGGTAAAATGATGTCATTGCATGAGATATTTCTTAGGTAGTGCTAAATATGGTTCTAAAAGTATATTTAAGTATCATATGAAGTCTTGAGATGGAGTATTAATTATCAAGAGTCACATCAGTCCAAAAATTATTGTTGCTTTATCTGAGCTGGAGCTGCTCAATCCTCACTTTCCTCCCTTGACAGAGGTCAAACGCATTTACATGGCCTTGTAGATGATGGATTATTTTCCAGCCTACAACCCATTTTCTTCAGAAGATTTATTGTTAGCCTTTTTCTACTCTATTGCTATTTTCATGACAAATGTTCAGATGAGCTACATTCCTTAGTTCCACCATACACTCTAACATTCTCACTCTATTCATATTTCATTGGTTGGTTGATTGGCTTTGTCTTACAGCATATCAAAACCTCAATGGGTTATTTAATGCCAACAAGATTTTTTATTGCTGGTAATATTTTCTTTTTCCAAAACATGTATTGCATGTATTGCTGGTAATATTTTTTTTCAAAAATTTGTTGCTGGTAATATTTTTCTTTTTCAAAAATGTACTGCTGGTAATAATGTATTGCTGGTAATAATTTTTTTCTTCAAAAATATATTGCTGGTGGTAATATTTTCAAAAAATGTATTGCTGGTTTGAAACCTATTTTTTCACTTTCATAGTGTTTTGACCCCAGTTTGGGGGTTAACTATTTTCCCATAGCTGGAGCCCTAACAGGTGCTACCACCCTGAGTCAGCAATTAAGAGGTGGTTCCACACTCCTCAAAACCTCCTGATTTAGAGGGCTTGCTGTCAAATACCCAGGACATATATTCCATTGGTAAGGATGGAGTTTCACTTAGACAGCTTCTTTCCCAGAATTTTCAGATTATGGAACAGGCTCCTGAAATGATGCTTCTGTAATCACCACAATCTTATCAAGGGTTACCTGTTATCTATCCTACATATCCTCATAATATGTACCACTTATTCCCTCCTTGTATGCCCTTTCAACAACCTCATTCAGTAGCCTTCTACCTTGAGTAGCTCTTGAGCCTTTTATTGTCAGAATCATACTATTAAAAAATAAAAATCTGTCTTTTACATATTACCTTCATCTTTATTATTTTTAACACAGTTTCTGTTGGTAAATTATCCAACATTCCTCAAGACTTTTTATTAACTTTCATCACCATCTAAATAAGAAAAAATATCACTGAGATATGTTCCATTCTCAAATCTTTTCATTGACTTAATGATGAACGTGGACAATAAAAATGTGTTTAATTAATATTAAATGCCGCATAGGTTTAAAGAAAGACATAAAATGTGTTGGCCACCCAAAAATCTATGTTAAAAGCAACAAAGATGAGGATATTAGTTTTTGCTATGTTAGTCTTTACATTTTACATACTGAATATGAAGGATTCTTTCAACCATAGAGGTGCCATCAGAGCAGCTAAGGTGGGCAATGATAATCCTGATTACATTGTAAAACTTAATTATTTAAATATAAAAAGGAAAAGTTTTCTGAATTATTGTAAATTTGTAACTCAATGCAGTAATTTCAATGTCTAATTTAGTAAATTTAGTATTTATAAATAAGTGTAATTCTTTTGTGTCTTTCAACCTCAAAATTTATCATACAAGTTACAACACTATGAATACTGCTCCAAACCACATTTGATAACAGAACATAAAGTTATTTTTTTCTTCTATTTCTTATATCGAAACTTGTGAAAAATTTGTCAATTTTTCCTTCCATCTGCTTTATCAGAGTATTATATACATTTCTTTTAAAAATATTTTAACATATTTTCTTCTCATGTTAAGGCTTTTGTTGACAATTTAATTAATAAAGGCTGACCAACTGCCTACACTGAGTAATTACTCACAGCACATGTCTTCTTTGAACAGAGCTGCCATATAAACTCATATATATATATATATATATATATATATATATATATATATATATATATATATATATATGTATATATAAATAAAAAGGAAAGAACAGTAAGATATAAAATCCGGTGTTCTTATAGATATTTTTATTTTTAAATTTTTAAAAATTCGCTTGATGAGGAAATGGAACTAATGTCTTTGGTTTAATAACAAAATTAAATTCAGGGGCTTTAGCTTCCATTTCTGAAACATGGTCATCACTGTGTAGCGGTAAAACCATATTTTAAATCTATTAATTTATAATATATATATATATATATATATATATATAAAGATTACTTAACTTTTAAATATCAATTTTATCCCAACATTGATGTTTCCTGATAAAATTTCCAGTCTTCAGAGGGTGTGGTATTAAACGGTATTTCCAATATTTAAACATTTTTTTCTGCATCTTTTTCAATCCACCTTTTTACTCAGTTTTGTACACATTCATGAATTTAACGTTCTTTTACATGCGCAAGTTCATGAAATTTTCCCTTTGTTTACGTCTTTCATTTTTCAGCTATAGATTTTTCTTCCAGTTGTAAATATTGTCTTCTAAAATTAAACTTTTTCTTTATGGTTTATATAGAAGTTGTGACATTATGTTTTTTAATTAAATTGTAATATTTGTTAATTTTTATTATTAATTATAATATTTTAGTTAATATTTTTAATTAATTTATTATGTTATATCATTATTAAAGTAACAAAGTAAATATTTGTTAATATGTCGGCATACATGTACAAAACAGAGTAAAAAACCGGATTGAAAAAACACAACAAATTGAGAAAATTGAAAGAAATTGGAAATACCGTTTAAAACCACAACCCCTGAAGACTGGAAATTTTACTAAGAAACATTGATGTCAGGATAAAACTGATATTTAAAAATTAAGTAATCTTTTCATATAATATTATTAACGTTCTATTTTTAATATTATTTTAATATTTTTATTATTAAGCACTATATATAAAAGTATCCACCATTTCTTGGATCTTTTATATATATATATATATATATATATATATATATATATATATATATATATATATATATATATGAGTTTATAATGGCAGAAATAATTTTAAAATGTCAACCACAGTTACAGAAAATAATTTATTTTAATCAACATGTTTTATTATTTACTGTGAAAAAATTATATGAAAGAATGTGGGGCATATTGGTTGATATCATTGATAGCTTGCAAAGAGGGAATGCACATACATACATATATATATATATATATATATATATATATATATATATATATATATATATATATATAATGAGAACAAATAGAGAACAATTCCAACATTTGTAGCATTTAATTTAAAAGTGGGCTCAATACAGAATAGAGCAATATTATTTATTTTAGGATATTACACCAAAAACATGTAAAAATCACTACACATTAGCTGTCGTGATTTGATACATCTTATCAGGCAATTGTAAATTACTCTTCAAGGTTGAAATGTATCATTAACAAGATATAACTTAATATCAAGAAAATCTACTTGTTTAACATTAGTACTTATCTTAACCTTAAGATTTAAACTTTTTAGTTCTGTATGAATCATTTTTCTTAATTTATCTACCTTAATTTTAGTGGAATTTTTTACTATCATAAGACCATCATCTCTGTATTTTTACTATCATAAGACCATCATCTCTGTATAACCCTTATATTATCAACATTGACATCATCATAGGCAATCGCCTGATGAGATGCACTGATATGCATCAAAACACCACTGCAATTGTGTGGTGATTTTTACATGTTTTTGATGTAATATCCTAAAATAAAAAATATGTGCATACTAAACAAACCAGCAATGTTTGTGTGGCCAACAAACAACTTGGTAACTTAGGCAAGAAAAAAATCACAAACAAGGAAAGAAAAAAAAAAGAAGCAAACACCCAACTACACATTAAAATGCTCAACACCTCAACTTTCTATACAGAGCAAAAAACTCTTCACAGCATCACAAAGGGTAGCTTCAGTTACTACTCAAGTTTCAAACTATCATAACCTTCAGGTGACTAAAACAGTACTAGAATGAGAGCATGAAACTTGTGTATGTATGTATGTATGTATGTATGTATCTATCTATCTATCTATCTATCTATCTATCTATATATATATATATATATATATATATATATATATATATATATATACCTAAATTCATATTGTCCTTTTACAGTTATATTTTTAATTATATCTGGAATTTCACACACACACACACACACATATATATATATATATATATATATATATATATATATAGTTGTATATTTAGGCAGCAATCCTTCATTTATACATGTTTCATTAAAAACGACAGACAAGGTACTACGATTGAGCTTTTTATTTAATTTTTCTTGTGTCCGAACTAGAGCTTTCTTTACAGGACAAAGGGTGTGTAAGAACTGTCCAAATGTTTTATGTTTCCGAGCGCTTTCGGCTATATCTTTAGCCATTATGAAGGATGATTCGATTTTCAGCTTAATTGAGTGTGTGCATTCTGTGTATGTCTTAGTGTATAGTAGGGATGTTTTAATTTCCGAATGTGCTAACCGTATTCGGAAATTAAAACATCCCTACTATACACTAAGACATACACAGAATGCACACACTCAATTAAGCTGAAAATCGAATCATCCTTCATAATGGCTAAAGATATAGCCGAAAGCGCTCGGAAACATAAAACATTTGGACAGTTCTTACACACCCTTTGTCCTGTAAAGAAAGCTCTTGTTCAAACACAAAAAAAATGAAATAAAAAGCTCAATCATAGTACCTTGTCTGTCGTTTTTAATGAAACATGCATATATATATATATATATATATATATATATATATATATATATATATATATATATATATATATATAACTACAGACTATACCTGTCTCTTATGCATGTAAGAAATATATTTCCTCTTATTTTTATAATATATCTTACCTACCTTCATAAATACAGAAATGTCTACAGAGACGGGTTGAGCAGAATTTATTATATCATACCTATCTCTATAGACATTGCTGTATAGTCTACCTATGTTCTCTGTAGATGTTTTAGTGCATCCATCCTGTTCCTTGAACAATGCAACAAGTATACAATTTCCCAATAGATACTCAAGTACATCAGTCATTTTTCACAGTGTAGTTTATGTTCTTTGTACAAGAAAACTATCCAGACTGGAAAGACTTTTGTAATACTAAATTTTACACATCTCATTTTAAATGTTTTTTGATTTGTTTAAAAGCAAAAGTATAATAATCAAAGCCATTAGATGTTGTGTTAGATGATGTGAAGTGACAATTGAATGAATTAAATATTAGTAGTATATACAATTATAATTATTAGCAGTAGTATCTACAATTATAATTATTAGCAGTAGTATTCTCATTGGGAGTAATGCATCAGTCATGATGTGTTTAAACAATATGGCTTCTTTCAGACTATATAATGCATGCTGGAAAATTATATCACAGATGAAGAAGAGACTTGAAATGGTAAAAATGTGGTTCTACCAACTAGTCCTAATAATATAATGAACAAAATATGTGTCAATGGGAAAATCTTAAGAAATATAGGAACAACAAAGAAATGTATACTTACAATCAGAAAGAGATAATTGAAATTTCTGTGATTCATAATAAGGAAAGAGATAATTTAACACTTACAGAACATGGTGAAGGCAAGATAAGTTGTGGGGGGAAACAAGAAACCTAACAAGTTTCTGTGATTGTATGGCAGAATAGGGACAAAGAGGGATAGTAAAGTGTCATAAACTGCTTAGAGTGACAAAAGACAGGAAGATGTGGAGAGCCATGATCACCTATTTATGAATTTGTATGATTGTATGGCAGAATAGGGACAAAGAGGGATAGTAAAGTGTCATAAACTGCTTAGAACAACAAAAGACAGGAAGATGTGGAGAGCCATGTTGTATGATTGTATAGCAGAATAGGGACAAAGAGGGATAGTAAAGTGTCATAAACTGCTTAAAGTGACAAAAGACAGGAAGATGTGGAGAGCCATAATCACCTATTTATGAATTTGTATGATTGTATGGCAGAATAGGGACAAAGAGGGATAGTAAAGTGTCATAAACCGCTTAGAACAACAAAAGACAGGAAGATGTGGAGAGCCATGTTGTATGATTGTATGGCAGAATAGGGACAAAGAGGGATAGTAAAGGGTCATAAACTGCTTAAAGTGACAAAAGACAGGAAGATGTGGAGAGCCATAATCACCTATTTATGAATTTGTATGATTGTATGGCAGAATAGGGACAGAGAGGGATAGTAAAGTGTCATAAACTGCTTAGAACAAGAGAGACATAATTATCAATATCTTGATAGGACTTCACATATACAAGAAGAATGTTTTTAGTCTATATGTTATATTTCTTTTCATTATTCCTACCATTTTTGCAATTAATTGTAAAGCCTTTTGGTTGTTTTATGTTCAGTCTGCAAATGATTGGATCTTTCAAATTAGTGTTTTTTAACATCCATTTGTTGAAAATTAAACTACACTGAACAATTCATGCCCAGACAGAAGCAATCCATGCTGGAGACAAAAATGTCTCATAATAATCAATGCCTGCTATTTGAAAATATCCCTTGAAGACAAAACCTACCTTATTTTGTCCTCAACATTTTTGCAGTGCTTAATTGTCAATCTCCAGCAACCTCTACTGCTGTTCTTATGAGAACTGTACTAATTCACTGATATTATTTTCCCTTAAGAGAATTCATTTCATCCAGCATGGTTTCTTCTGAATAGTTTGAATCAACGGAAATAGTAGCTTCCTGATATGCCTTGGGTACATTACCTAATGAGTAACAACAGTAGTCTGTAGTATATTTTACACTACCAGTGTTTTTTTTTTTTTTTTTTTTCAACAACGTAATCTCTCAGATATTTAGGCTTTTCGCAATTCCTACTTGGTCATGGTGAGATAAGCTTTTCCAATACAGAAAACATTTGGTATTCATCACCCAAAAAGTTGATATTGCTGTCAGTTGAAATTCATAAAATATTTCTCTTAAAACAGTTTTTCAAGAAAAAAGGTCACTGTTATTCGTTTTTCTTGTATTGATAGGAGTTTCCTTCCTAACCTTTTGTTTAAGGTAGTGTGGAAAGTCAACATCTTGATTATATCATTGTTTTCACATTAAGTTACATGTGCTATCTATTTTAGTAGTCTTCAAGTGATGTGGTTTTGTTATTTGACAAAGGTCTTGGTTTGTAATTCTGTAGCACCAGTCCATAGGGTCTTATGAAGAATTGACCTAAAGGATTCATTTGCTTAAAACCATTTTAATCATTAATCTGACCCTTTAGGACAGCAT
This sequence comes from Acanthosepion esculentum, assembly GCA_964036315.1. Taxonomy (NCBI): domain Eukaryota; kingdom Metazoa; phylum Mollusca; class Cephalopoda; order Sepiida; family Sepiidae; genus Acanthosepion; species Acanthosepion esculentum. The sequence continues at coordinate 92,709,780 of OZ038490.1, read as the reverse complement.
TTCTCAGTCAGTGTGCCTGGGTTCAGTAATGCACCCAAAAGGTAGCCATGTGCATCCCAAGTTAACAGAAGAGTAAATAATTATTTTTAAAAAGCTAAAGACACCAAGGACATGGCTTCCATCTCTAATCAAGTATTCATCCTTTGGTATTTTAAACTGGATGCTAAATTCCTTCATGTTCAAGGTGTAGATAATCCTTTCCCTTTTGCCTTCTTCAAGAGGTTTAAATCAGTTATTATTGGCCTCTTTAAAAAAAAAAAAAAAAATTACACTAAATCCCTTTAAATGAAAACTGAACGCTAATCTTTTTGGGGAATTCTTAACCAAAATTCAAGATTTTCAAACTTCATGACTAATTTTGCCTTACTAAAATTTAAAATATGCCCCAGAGTTTTAGTTATTCTACAAGTGTGCCCTGAAGTAAAAATGGTTGCAAAACACTGCTGTAGGATATTAACTGGAACTGCCTCCCTCAGTAGGCTTATTTTCAGTAAATTGATATCTGACAACCTGTTCAACAATCTCACCCTCTCTCCAAGAAGAACAGTCTTAATATATTCTTATAACTATTTCATCATCAGCTTGCACAGGTAAAGAATTATAGATTCAATGCCATCATCCACAGTTGCAGATAAACTTCAAACATCTTGCTTTTTAATTTCTTTTCTTTCTAGGAAAATAGAAATATAGAATTGCCTTCTTAACAGATTGCTTTTGGTACACAATTTAGAATGCATTGTTTAAAATTTTATGAATTATATTTAGTTTGGCAACCAGCATTTACCAATTATCTTCACAAAGTAAGGATGCTATAGTATGCATAAATATTACGGAGCCATTATTGCTATGTAATTGATAGCCAACTAGAAATCCTTTTCAAGATGCTCTTGATTTGAAAGAAAATATCTCAATAATTCAAAATGGGGAGGAATGTCAAGATATTGACAGCTAATGTTTCTCAATATGGCAACACTGAATGTGTATCCTGTACAAATATTTGACATGCAGATATAAATGGGAGTATGTCATGCAAACAATTGTAAATGAAAATAAACTATAATATCAGTTCTGTCAGTTGTAAAAATGAGGCTTATATTTCCATACTATACAACTGTTATCAAAACTCAAAGTGTGTTAGGCATAAGAATGAGAACAAAATATATCACAATATAGTATCAGGATAACTAGTTGTCCAATAGATATTTATTGAGATCTATTATACGAAATGGTAAATATCAAAATGTTGTATTTTTTATATATATATATATATATATATATAGCTGTCATCTTCTTTTAAAGTCGCTATTCTAACAACATTTTCTCCTATTTTAGACTGATTGATTAATTTGTTTTAATTTATAGGTTATCAACCTTTTACAGGTTATTTAAAGCCAGAAATTATTTTTATATTGCAAGAATTTGGTGAGGAGAATAATGATTTACTGACTGGGTAGAAAAGAGGTGGATTCATATCTTTTCCAAGGATATTTGTATGTAAGTGAATATAACAAACCTGATTGGAATTGGAACTCTGTTCTACAATTTCCAATTCCAGGCTGTTATCCATTATACTACATGCACCAGACTGCAGAGCAGCCAAAATGTTGTAATAATAACAACAAAGATGAGGATATTAGTCTAAACATAAATAATAATTATTATTCTTAATTTTGAAGTTTACTTTTCATTTACTTTACTCAAAGTACATTTCTTTCATAAAGCTTAAAAACAGTGATAAATTTTATGTTTTATTTTAAATATATTTTTTTGCAGATAATGATTTCATTAAATTAATTACTGAAGAATCATTTCTGATCATCATGCATAAATCAATTTATAATGAATTTTGCTTAATTAGTATATAATACACTTTGTGTCTTTTATTCACCATTGACAGCCTTGATATTAATGCATTCTTTTAATGCATTTCTCTCTTACCATTTTCCAGCAATTCATTTTATGTTTATTAGAGGGATAAAAGCAGACATATTAAAAAAAACACAAAAAGAAACAATTCATAACAAAAAAGTGATGGGTAACAAAAACATACATTAGCATAAAAAATTTAAAAAGCAGCTAAACTGGTTTCGGACAAAAAATCTGCAGCAACTAATAGACAAATATTATATGCAAGAAAACATAACCTTAAGGATAACTTAAACTCATCAACCACTGCTGCTTTCAGAGATGGCTGGTAGGACTTAATGTACACTGATTTTATGTTTAATATTCCAAGTTACTGAATCTTTATCTTATAAATTATACAATAATTTTGTATTTATAGAAATAAATGGCTTGATAATTTTATAAAGAGTCTATTAGATATGATTGTTTTTCATGCAGAGTTCAAAGAAATTAGGAAAAAAAATGGCTCACAATTATTCTATCCTACCCTGCAAAAAAGCATCTATACTTGAATGTAAGTGATCCTTTGTTTGTTATATAAAAAATATTTTTGCTTTCACTGAAGGTTGTTTTGTCAAATTTCTCAAAATACCAACATTCCATGATCTTTGTTTTGAATATTTATTATTTCATTAATTGTTTGTGACATGTATTAGTTTTTCATTTGAAATAAATAACCTGCCACATCATCTAAAATTGGAAGTAAGTTTTGAAGGTTGTTTTCATGCAGTGTGGTGTATATGACAATAAATTCCTTCACAGTTTGTTTGACATTTAGAATTTCAAATAAACTGTCACCCTTGCTGTCATTATTTGGTCACTTTGTTTATTTGTGGTTCAGTCTATATCATCATTGATGTTTCTAGTTTTCTGACGTTTCAAATCCTTTGGAGGACACTTATAATTGTCATTACATTTCTTGTCAGTTATCTACCGATGCTTACATTTGTGCAAGACTTTTCAAACATACATGCATATACACAAATGTTCGTATACATTTCAGTGATTCTGGTTAGCCTATAAATGTTATAGTGTACCTTCCAAAGTGGAACTCTTATAATTTTATTTTTATTTTATTCTGGAAAATTCACGTAAGTTTTGATTTTTTTATTATGTTATTGTATCAGTTAACAGACTCATCCTTTATTATTTTTTTTTAACAATGATGTCACCCTGTGCAAGAGCCACTTGAGGTAGAGGGTTACAGAATAAGAGCCACAGTTTATGAGGATATGTGGGGAAGATAATGGTTGACTTAGACTTGAACAGGTTAAGATTGTGGTGATCGAGGAAGCATCCTTTTGGGAGTCGGTTCCACAAAGCAATGGTTCATAGGAATAAGCTACTCAAGTGAAACTTAGATCTCACCAGTGGAATACGAAGGGAATGAGGGTGGTTCAAAAAGGTCTTATGTTTGATACAATAGTAAGTGGTTCATTTTAGCTAAGTGTCTTTATGCATGTTATAACTTTGATCAGTTCTACAATTAGTGATAAAAATGTATGAATAACATTAACCAAAATTGTTTTACCATTTAATTATTTTTATAATAATAAAGATATAATTATAGAGAAAACAAAATTTAAATGAGTTTTATGTTAAGAAGAGCATCAAGTTAAGAAATATTTGCTTCAATATTGATCTAAGTTACAGCAAAGCTCACATTTTGCAAGAAAATATGTAATAAAATGTAGAGGATTATTTTTTTTTTAAATATTTAAAGAAGATAAAGAAAATTGGTCTTTGAGATAAAATGAATGGAACTGACAGAATTAACTGATTCTGTAAAGCGTTTGTGTGTGTGTGTGTGTACCTAGAGTATAGTGTATTGTAAACTTACTTCCCATTTGAACAATTTCAGTATCAGAATTAATGTCTTTTAAAATCTTCTGGGTACTTCTGAATAACCTCTAATTATATTACTAATGATGTATTGTTGCTTAGTGAAAATTCTGGTCTATGCTTTTATCTTTCTTGTACTAGATAGTAGCAGTTAACCAACAAGTTAATATAGATGCATAAAATGAGACTGTATCCTGAAGACACTTTTCATGATAATTTTCCATATATCTACACCTAATGCAATAGAATTGCTATACACTATATTAGATGCACAATATACTTCGTATATTAGATGTATATGATATTCTTTATGCTTGTTTAGTAAAATTATATGATTAATATTTTTATAAAGAAAATTTATCTTTTTTATATATATTTTTTATATCTCTCATATTTATATACTTTGAATATATTTTTACTTGTATATGACTCATACTGTGAATTTTGAAGTAACTGCTTCATATCTAATTAGCTGTTCTTCTATTCAAACTCTGAATCTACTTTTCAACAATCGTATCTTTAGCAGACAATCAGCAGCTACATTGTTTTGACATTTTTTGCTTCACCTAATTTGTCCAGATACAATTCCCAATTATTGATAATTAAACTAAGTTAGTTTTATTCTTCAGTTACATAAGGATAAGGAAAATTTTCTTATTTCCATGAAAAAATTACACACAGCCAAAATAAAACACAAAGTATAAAAAGGAAGTATCAAGTTTTATGTTCTTAAAGAAGAAATATTATTATGTATAGAAATAAAATCTCTTTTTTAAATTATAGGATAATCTGTATGCTCTGATTCATATATTTATTATGATTTTTTTTTTTATAGTTTTTTCTTTTTTTCTTTTCATCTATCTCGGGAGTACATATTAAATTTGTATATTTGCAACCAGCCTCTTTTATACAAGTATGGAAACTTGGAAAAGATTTGTTGGTTTCTAACTTCAGTGAATAAATTTGTTTTTATTAACGTGAATGATTGAACAAATACCTTTTCTGTACAAACCTTTTAATCTTGTCAATTAATTAATCGCAAAATTAGATAATAATTCTAACTAATCTCTGCATCTTACATATATATATATATATATATATATATATATATATATATATATATATATATATATATATATATATATATGGGGAAAAAGTTTTCATGCGACAGACTTCATCCTTTAGCACTTCATCAGGCAAAATTTCCACTTTGTCATACATTTTTCCCCAATATTTTTCTTGATACATTAAAATTTATATATTATATATAATCAATTCACCCAAGCAAGGCAATGATGCCATTAAGACACAAGAGGCTACTGGGAGTGAAAAAGTTAGCAAAAGACTTTAGAAGGAAGCAGAAACCCAGTCCTAAACAGGAAAAAAACGGATAAATCTCTATTTCTGTTTAAAAAAAAAGCAAGGAGGAATGTGAACCAGACAACAGACCAACCTATCAACTCTATGGACCAGTTTGAACTGTTGACTTTATGTATTCATATTCCGTTAGCTGACTTCATTGCATAATATTTCAGGTTTCACTTATACTTAGAATCAGAAAGAAACAATTGAAATATCTCAAACACATAATGAGAAAAGAGGGCTTGGAGAATTTAACACTTGTAGAGATAAACAATGAGTAAACCCAACTAACAAGCTTGTATATATGGACAGCAGAACAGGGTGTAAGAAGGATAGTGAAAAAAAAACAAACTTAAGAGCTACAAAGGATATGATGTTGTGGATAGCTATTATCGCCAACATCATAAAAAGACATATAGAAGAAGACTACATGAATGAAAACCTTTTCTCTAAAGAAAAGCCACTTTTGGACATAAATCCATTCATCCATGCATGGAATATTGCTGCTATATCAGGTCTGATACTGCTGCTATATATCTTGAGATTCTCAACAAAATCTAAAGAAAGGTCTGTAATATTATCAGTCCTGACCTGGCACCTCAACTTCAGTCACTTTTCCACTGCCATTACATGGCTTCTCTCTATCTTTTTTTTCTAAATATCTTCATGGTAATTGTTCTAATAAGCTTTCCTCCTTGGTACCTCAACCACATGAATTTAAACATCTTACTAGATTGGCAACTAGGTCTCATCATTTATTGTTGAAATAACCAGATTTCACTGTAAGTTCTATTCTGATAATTTAGCTTCTCGCCTGTGGAACTCTCTTCTGGTTTCTTGCTTCCCTGCCAACTACAATCTTCAAAAATTTAAATGCAATGCCAATCCCCATCCCCATCTTCTGCTTTCCTAACTCCTGTTCTTATATTGTCTTATCTCTTCACTAATATCTTCTTACTTTTTTCATTCTTGATAACCCCCTTGTAATTTAGTGGTATTATTACCTTGCTTGGGGTGAAATGATTAAAAAAAAAAAGTTTACTACGATTATAAATCTTGGAGTTTTATAGGAAGAATTCTCTATTTCTGAGTCACTCCCACATTAGCCAAAGTCTGTTCTCTGTTTTCTTAAAGGAATCTAAATAAAAACAATACATTACAATAACTTGAATTTCTGAATGCATCAAAGTTCATCATTTTTTTTGTGGGGGGGGGGGGTTACTGTTCATTTTTATATGTGTAAAAGTATTGTCTCTTAAATGTCGAAAAAGAATTTAAAACGAATAAAAATATTTACATTGTTCAAACTGTTGTCCTCATCTTTATTGTCATATTCACAGTGTTTCAGCCATTTATGCTCTGGATTTCTTCAGGTGACATATGTTGGAATTTCAAGTCAAACCCTTTATTTCATCCACTGGGGTAGATTGTTCTAGTTCCACATACCATGCCTTTTCTGGATATCTCAGTTTCAGTTATTCATCTTTAGTAACTCAACTTGCCAAGGTTTCTTTTTTTGTCCAGATCACATGATCCAGTGAAAAAATGAAAGTGTTGGTTGAAGTAATCCAGTGACTTGACCCAAAGAATTGTGAGTTCAATACCTGGCGACAGCAGAGGTGGACAAAAACTAAAGGGAAATAACTGAGACACCCAGAAAAGGCATGGCACGTGTACTACAACAATTTACCCGAAAGGGTTCAGTTCAAAATTCTAACGTATATCACCTGAAGAAGATCGGGGTGTACAATGGCTGAAACATTGTGATATGACAATAAAGATGAGGACAACAGTCCAAACAATGTAAATAGTGTAAATAGTTACATCTCAGAAATATAGACAAAAATAAAAGTGTTACATATTTTAGAACAAAACCTCTTATGTCTTGGATATAAATTATTTAATAAAATACCTTTTATTTTTAAAGAAAAGTTGTTGCCGTAGATCTTTTAAAGGGTTAATATTTTAGCATTTGTTAAGTTCTAATTATAAAATAAGCAACTGAGTTATTAATTTCAAAGTTAATCTTAATATCAAAGGTTTCAACAAATTTCCTGTTTTCTGCATAATTTTTAGAAGAAAATATTAAAAACAAATATTGCCCCTAAAATTGTATGTAACCTTTGTAAAGATTGTTTAAAATACTGTCTGTTAATTGATTAAAAAATGTCAATTCTGTTTTCATATTTTGTCAGCAACAAAAGGTCAAGACTTTTTAATTTTTTTCTGAATGACATAATGAGAAGAGTTTTTGAAAAGAAACTCAGTGATATGGAAATGTCCTTAAGAATTTTATTGGTACACTTTGATTTTCTGTTTAAAAATATATTTTCATAAATAAAGAATATAATACTAAGTGGATCGCAATAGTACTGCTAGTATCATCAACAATTGTTCACTTATTATCAGCTCTTTGTTTTTTATCACATAGAAAATTAATAACTAATTTCACTTATGTATTAAGAAATTGCATTTTGTTTTTGTTTCATATTTATGATATGCAAACTTTAGAATCAGGGTTGAGTTTTTTTTTAGTTCCATATTATAAATAAAAAAAATTTTAAATCAGATTTTTTTTTCATTTTTCACATTATGAAAGCAAAAAAAGCTTTATGAATAGCTTAAGAGATTAAGTAGGATAATTTAAGGTTACCGAATTAACAATTTTTTTATTGTATCTACCTGACTTTCTCCCAATTTAGTTGATAAAAATCTACATTTAATTTTTACCATTTTTTAAGATTTTGGATGCATCTACATTCAACTTAGTTTTGTTTTTATTGTTTGTTTTTTGTTTTGTCTTGTTTTGTTTATTCAGATGTCATACAATTTTATTCTTGCAGCATTTTAAAATAACTTAACAGAGTGACATGGTGGTCACCTAATCTTGGAATTTTTTTTATTAGTAATTTGCTAGCAACACTGCCAGCCAATGTTTCTTTCTTTTTTTTCTTCTTTTTTTTTTTCCTTAACCTAAATCTGGGTTTTCAGTTCCTGTCTTTGTTGATTTCTAACTTTGAAATTTGAAAGTGTGCTGGGCAGTGATATACTTTCTGCAGTTAAGCAGTCCTGTCAGCAGTGGCTTCATATTCTGGTGTTGGACGAGTTTTCTCGTCCTATGGACTGGTTCATTCCAAACTGAGACACCATCTTGATTCAGATAAAGCAGCAAAACTGAGCTTCATGCTTAATAAAGAAAGACGTATTTAAAAATCTGAGCTTTGGTTTATGCTTAACTAATCTGAACCTCTTTGTAAGCTTCACGCTAAAAAAAAATAAAAAAGTTTATCTCGCCAGTTAAAAATTTCTGCTGTTTTTTTTTTGTGTATGTATGTATGTATGTATGTATGTATGTGTGTGTGTGTGTGTGTGTGTGTGTGTGTCTTGGCTTTACTTTCTTGAAACTGTCATTCATTTTCATAAAGTAGAAAATGATATGGAACTTTTTATTTTCAAAAAGCATCAATTCAATTGAAAAAAGTAATCTAAAAATCTAACAAAAATAGAAAGCATTGTTTATGCTAATTTTTTCATGTGCATTGTATTGATATATAGTTTATTCACTGGAATAGAAATACTATCACTGCCTTTTTGAAATGTCTTTCTTTATGTATGCCCATTATTAAAGAGAAAGTAGATTCTGTTCACTTCTGGCACATGCAATTTATTAACAAAAAATCTGCAGAATGATGGTTTGAGTCATTGTGATAAACGCAACTGTAGTAAAATGAAAGAAATACTAGTTAAAAACCCCTCCCTTAGTTAGCGTGCCGTTACACCTGCCAACACCTCATAATGGATTATTCCGCGGTTTGATCGCATGGGAAAAGGGGGGAATACTTCGTTTCAGTGAGAAAATGGAAGAAAGGGAAGAGAGAGAAAATCAGATGAAGCTGATAAGAACAGCTACTACACTTTCATCTCAGCCAAAAGGCCGAGGAGCGTGACGGCCGATAAAACTGTCAATTTTCAGACGCACAATATCAAACGACGAAAACCAAGTTAAAAATGCAATAGCAAAAAAAAAATCCAATTACCATAGATGAATTGAAATAAAATAACATCATCGGCTGAATTATTTTTAAATTATTAATAGAAGTATTCGTAAGACGGGGTTTTGGCTTGAAAGCGAAAGAAAGAAGGGAAAAACGTCGTCTTCCGATACTTATAAATAAATTATTTAAAATAATGACTATTCCGTTTTGATCGCGTGGAAAGAAGGGAAAAGATACTAGTTGATTTCATTGAGAAAATGAAAGAAAGAAAGAAATAAAGAAAGAATGGGCAATAGAAGTGTTTAAGGGCTGTTTCATTGAAATGGAGAAAGTTGTCAATTTCAAATCTTTTCATTTCTCCCCACTTCTAGGGATATTTTATTGTAGAACTCGCCACGAGCTATTCAATCATTTAAGAAGACAAAGAGTTAAGAATTAAGATTCATCAGAAAATTTAAATATGAAAACTTAAATTTTCACGTGTTTTCTCGTGAAATCTTGTGCGAGTGTAGCAAAGAAGCAACATAAGGGAAGGGCCATAAGGAGAAACGGAATTAGAAGTCCTAAGAAAAGCTTTGTGGTCATTTTCTTTTCGCAGAGAATTACCAGACCCGAGTGATGGCTTTGGAAAAGATGGCTTTCTAGAGAGAGAGAGAAACAGTCACTCGTATGTGCAGCACATGATCAGGCCATCAGAATGAATGCAATCAAGGCCAGGATAGACAGATCACAAAAAGAAAGCAAATACAAGATGTGTAGCAAGCTGATGAGACAACCACATACTCTTTGAATGTACCAAATTGGCACAGGAGTACAAGCAAAATGATTGGATTGGTAAGATAATCCATTGCGAAATGTGCCGTTAGTTTGGCTTCAGTGTGAAAGAGAAATGGTATGAATATCAACTGGAAGCGGTGGTAGAAAATGGTAGTCGCAAAATATGAGATTTCTCAGTCCAGACAAACATTGTCATTAAAGCGCAAAGACCCAACATTATTGCTATATAGATAAGGAAAGAGCATAGCAACTATTAAATTATTGACTTCGCTGCTCCATACAATACAAGAGTCGACTCCAAAGAAGAAACTAAATTTGATAAAGAAACTAACTAATCAAGAACTGACTAAACAAGAGTAATTAAGTGCTTCACTTTTTAAAAAAATAATCTTACTTTAACTTTTTTATTTAGTAATATTTTTGTTTTTAACTTTTAACCTAAGAAACATGGGTTAAAAACTGTTTTCCTTTCATTATCAACAATTTCTCACAATGTACGTGAGTGTACACTGTACATTGAGAGAACAGTTATTTACACTACAGTCAAATTAATATCCGCGTCTTTGTCGTTATGATCACAAAGTTTCAACCATTGTTCCATTTGGCATTCTTCAGCTGTCTCTTGATCCGGGTAACTTTAACTTAAAGGAAAAAAAAAACAAACTTTATTTAATCTACGGAAGTAGATTACTCTCTATCTATAAACTAGTAGCAACTTAGCAATTACCCGTTTTACGTTGTATCCCTAAATATGTACACCAATAACCGTATACCTCCATAAAGAAAAGGTTTGAAACCTGGATCTAGAGATACCGGAAGAAGGCTGGAGGGCACCATGGTAGAAACATTGTGATGATAAAAAAGGTACCACCAGGGACTTACTACGAAAAACACATTTTACATAATTTAAATGTCTTCTTTGAAGTTAAACTTTGGTTTTATTTGTAAGATGATAGTAAAGCTATTTCTAACTAAAGGAAAAATGAATGTCCATACTTAGATAAAACTTTTAGGTATTTTTAAAACAATAACACTTTCACTCGTCACTCATCAGACTGCCATTATAGACAAAAAATGTAAAACAAAATTAAAATGTTTAGGAAAGATTCCTTGGATCACCGTTTGAATAAAAAAAACACGAGAGAAAAGATTGTTGCGTGTTCAAATAAAACGATATTTATTTAAACGTAGTATACACAAATTTTAACTAATTATCATGAATTAAATGAAATTTCTTCTCTTTGACTGTAAGGAAATGAACATGAATAATCTTGCAGTGAGGAAGAGAGAAATTAGAATTCTGAGACAAGATCAAAGTGAGTCCGCTTTTGCTTTGGTGAGAAAGACAAGACGCCGAGGTTGACTCGTGTCTCTTTACTGCTGTCAGTCCTTCTGCCTAGTTGAATGAATGTTTGGTTTTATGGAAGCTCCAGAGGCCTGTGTTTATTTGCAGGCAGGAGCTAATTTTATTGGCTATTTATTTTTCTTAAATTGAAATTTTGAAGTATGTTTGAAACTCGGAGGGCTGCGCGAAGCCCTTAATTTTGTCATTTGCTCCTTTTGATAGCTCTTAAAAATCCAATATTTCTCCCAGAGATATGATTCAAAGTCAGTCAGTAAATTTGAGGATTAATTAACTGGATTTTGTATGTAATGCTTAATTTTTGCTTAATAATGTTTATTTACCCACAATAGCCTCAACAACTAAATATCAATTGCAACCTTTCCTTAAAAAGCGTACAATTTTTTTTTAATTAAACGAAATATGGAACATCAGCAGTGTAGTAACCAAGAAAAATAAATTAAAATTATATTCTTACCATTTTATGAAACTTAGAATGAGTAATTTTATTTTTTATACTACATTTGTTTTTTAGCTAAATGATATTTTTGAATTTAATACATTGCTTTTATTTTTATTTTATTTTTTTTTTAATTTTCTTACCTGTTTTTATGTCATAAAATATTTAATTGCACTCAACATGACCTTTTTAAAATTATTCTAACTTTAAGTTATTGAATTATTATCATATACTCTTCTGGTAGAGAAATGTATTCACTCAAATTATAATTCAGAATTATTTTCTTTTAGAACATCCATACAAAAAATAATCAGTTGCTAAAATAAAAATAATAATAATAATAATAAAAGCACTCGGAAATGTCATTACTTTACATTTTTCGAAAATGTCTTTTAAAAAAAAAAACTTGTTACGAACAGCAACCTGATGAATTTCAAAATCGCACTGAAAATTTACAATTTTTTAAAAATAAATATTAAGTGTACTTTTTTTTCTCTCTCCAATCTGAAAGAATGTGTTTTTTATTAAATTATTAATGCAAGCATCAATTCTCAGAAAAAAAATTATTTTTTGAGTTTTTATGGAATTACTTTTCGTAATGTTTTGGACGAATTTTCCGTATTTCCATACTTGATATTGCATAAAAGTTTTTTCTTTACTGAAATAATAATACCTTCAAAATGTAACTGTAGATTGTAAATTCGGGAACATCTCCCAAATTAAAAAAAAATAGCATATGAGATATCGAAAAGCGTGGGGGCAGGGTTGAAACAGACCGCCCCACCCCAATATTCCCACAAAGCTTTCTAATAAAAAAAAATGACAATTCAATCAATTCATTCATTATTGAATAACTACTGAAAATTTAATTTGAAGTGGATAATTCCCTGATTTTTGTCGTAAGGGTAACTAATTTTATGCTTTCATTTCGAGGTGTGGGGGATGCATTCTTAGGTGGAAAACAAAAATGAAGACATTTTTAAACTCCAGAAATTCAAATTAAAATAAAAGTCGTGATTTTTTTTTTTTTTAGTATAGCACAAAAATGTGTGATTTCCTTTAAAAATCAACATTCGAAATATGCAATTTTCGCGTGCACCCACACTACACAACAATAAGAAATCATAATAAAATGTTTTTGTAGTTGTTTTCTTTTTTTTCCTTTTTTTTTTTTTTTCTTTCGCTGTTTCTTTCTTTCTTCCCACCCACCCCGGGGCTTCAGTCAATCGTTTTCTTGATCTCTCTCATTACACACTCACTCCCGCTTCTATTTGTCACTTCTTAAGATAACCACTCATGTTTTGTGTTGGCTTGAGGTGTGGGGATGTAAAGTTTAGCGATAAGAAGCAACTAACAACTTGTAAGGTAGATAACCTTGTTGAGTTAGCCGCCGCAAGTTGACTTAGTTTCAAACTCGGCTTTTTGGTTGACTTGTCTGAACTGTCAAACCGACTCCACCCCGGGTTTTGTATTATGTTGTATGCCCGACAGTCAAGTGTTTCAGCTTCTTGTGGTGCGCTTGCTGCCCGAGAGGAGGTGAAGTTCTTTGTTGACTTCACTGCCGCCGCACACAGTCACTGTCTGCTCATAAGACACTGGCAGTGATATGTGTCATCAACCAACATGAATAATAATAGTAATTGTAGTACTCACTCTTGATTTTTTGAGAGTTTTCCTGCTAAAGACGATTTGAGATGAAAATCGGCCTTTCTAACTTCAATCAAAGTCAATTGGGTTGAATACGGACTGAAATAAGAGACTAAAAAAAAAAGATTGAGAGGTGATAAGTTCAGGAACTCTTTCAAATCTTTTTACTTACATTTATGATGTTTTTTAGCAATTCGAAGGCCACTTTTACTCTCCTTCACTTCTGCCTGCATACATCGGTATCATTACGTAACTAAAGATAAATTAAGAAGTGATACTCGGCTGTCAGCCTCACAAAGTAAAATGCTTTTGATGTCAACAACCTCTGAAAATTTTTTTTGAATTTTTATCAAAGATAAATTGTTAAAGTTTTATTTATTGGCTCTTCTTAAAAGTATTTTTAAAATTTAAAGACAAACGTTGTCAAACCTCATAATCTTGACCATTTAAAAATTCTGGCCCTTATATTTTTTTTATTTTTTTTTAACAGTTCAAATTGTTTCCCATCATATAACTTGTTAACTTCTTTAAATTTCTAATAAAGAGAAACTCAATTAATATACTTTTTTTTTTCTTTTTATCTTGGAAGTTTTATTATATGCATCTTCTTCTATATACTCACTCTACCAATTCATTTTTTGTAGCTATAGTATTTTCTTCTCATAAATTAATTCAAAATTTACTAAATGCAGTCGTTATCAATTACTGGCAGATATAATTTTAAGGGAAAAGCAATATTAAATTTTTTGTTGTGTATATTTTATTGGGGAAATCAAAATTATATCTTGTTCAATAAAGAAATTTGAAATTATATGAGCGTGTGTCTTTAAACTACTTCTCCTTTAAGATTTCTCCTGCTCAGTTTAAATAGGCAGGAAGTTGTTCATCAATACAGTTCAGAATTCAGACAGAGAAGTAAATCTTTTTAGAGTAAATTCATTCTGCATAACTAACGCTAGCAAACCTTTCCATGCTATTGACTAAATTTAATCTGTTCAAAATCTCTTTCATTTCTTCAAGTAATATTATACAAAATCAATTTGTATAATCAGCCACAAGTTTGAAAAGATTAAGTATTTTAGAGAAAGACTCTGAAAAGAAATTGGTATAAAGATTTTTATTTTAAATATCGAAAATAAATTTCCTCATATTACAAATAATTTGATTTGCTTTTAGTTTTACAACTGCTACTTTCACATCATTTTTATGCAGAAGAATACTGTTCATAGCAAAATACGAGCAACTTTATAATGGCTTTTGATAATTTGGTATTGAACTCATTTCTTTGTAAATGTTTCTATACAAGAGAAATTCATGATTTTAAAATTACACTATTTAACAATGAAAACCTTCTTTTTTTTTTTCCTTTTTTGTAATGATCTTCATTCAGTACAAGGCCCGAGAACCACTCAATGAAGATGGTTACAAAGTAAGTGGCACAGTTTATGTGGAGAAGGTAAAGGTTAACATTAGACTTGAACAGGTTAAGATTGTAGTGATTGGGGAAGCATCCTCTTGGGAGTCAGTTCCACAAAGCAGTTCATCGTTTAGACAGTTGTCCTCATTTTTATTACCATATTCACAACTTTTCAGCCATTGACTCAAGGAGTTGTGAGTTCAATACCTGGCTACAGCAGAGAGACCTAAGAACTTGGGGAGTTACTAAAGGGAATTAACTGAAACTGAGATATCCAAAAAAGGCATGGCAAGTGGAACTAGAACAATCTACCATGGTGGACTAAAAGGGTTCTGTTCAAAATTCCAACACATAATATCACCCGAAAAAGGCCAGAGCATACAATGACCAAAACCTTCTGAATATGACAATAAAACTGGAGCCAACAGTCCGAAAGGTGTAAATAGTGTTAATTTCAATGTGTTACGCACAATACAACTTCATTTTGTTATCAAAGCCTTTTAAGTGGCCATTTTTGCAGATGAATTCCAGAACCTGTTCCTGCTTCTTTTGTCTCCAGGCCTGTTGACTGTGGAGATGACCAAAAATCATTTCCCCACTCTTTTTGAAAATGATGTGAATGTCTCCCAACAAACACACTATTGGCCTACCTTAAAAGGAATTAATTTTGAATGTAAGATTGTGTATCTATTTTGCTTTGTGCCAGCATAAATCATGAAAAAAAATTCACTTGCCTCCCTGCCTTTCATTGATGACTTGCAAGTCAGTTTGGCAAGATTAAAGATGTGTCATCTCAAGGTAGGCCTAAAATGAAAAACTCTTAAGCAGATGTATTATTGTTGCTGTTACTACTGCAGGCATTTTAATATTAAAATTAACCCTGTAACCTGCTGCTGAAGCTAGGACAAAAACTTTATAATTAATCTATTTTCTTATGGCATGCTTTTGCTGAGTAGACTTTTAATTACATATAATTGAGTTGACTTTGACAGCTATTTTCTAACCTTGAACAGCAAATAACCAATAAACCATAATAGAAATGTATGGTATCGTAATGTTTCTGATTGTACTTCTCAAAAGTATTGTTTATTTTACTCTTCTTTCATTTATCTTTTTCACACTAGTCTATAACTGACTTTGGAAAAAAATACCAGCAATGTTTAACATTCGTGCCTGCAAAAAAGGTGTCAAAGGGATGGTTATTCCCTTGGCACTACTATTACTATTAGGTCATCCCATAAGTTCTGTCCGAATTTTAACTTTTTGTTAAAATGAATGAAATTTAAAGAGTATTTTATAATGTCTAATGGAGCTGAACATTATTTTTATGTTTAGATGCATTTAAACTGATCAAATTTTATTTCAGAGAACAATAAAATTAAATTTTGTTTGATTAAAACCCTGCTAATATGGAAGTACCCAAGAATCATTTCAGGCACATAATGCTTTATGAGTTCAAGAAAAGAAACTCAGCAGCCGAAGTGGCTAGAAACATTCACTCAGTTTATGGAGAGGAATGTGTGAATGAAAGAACTTGCAGAAGATGGTTTGCAAAATTCAGAGGTGGAGATTTCACTCTTGAAGATGAAGATCAAACCGGACATCCAATTGAGTTTGATGAAAAGCTTCTTGAAGCAGCCCTTGAAGAAAATCCTGCTTTATCAGTTGAGGAATTGGCAGTGATTCTCAGTTCAAACCATACAACTGTTCATCGTCATCTTCAACAACTTGGAAAAGTTCCTAAACTTGGAAAATGGGTGCCTCATGAATTGTCTGAAAACAATCTCAAATCCCGAGTTGACATCTGCTCTTCTCGCCAACTTGTTTCACCTTTTTTTGGATAGACTTGTGACTGGCGATGAAAAATGGATCTTTTATCGAAATGTTAAGCGTCGTAGACAGTGGCTTGGTAAAGGGGATGGACCCCAGCAATAGCCGAGAAGGGAACTTCATGGGCAAAAGGTTCTTCTTTCAATTAGGTGGGATTGCCAAGGAATAATCCACTTTGAATTCTTACCACCTAATGCAACAATTAATACTCAAATAACTTCATGGGCAAAAGGTTCTTCTTTCAATCTGGTGGGATTGCCAAGGAATAATCCACTTTGAATTCTTACCACCCGATGCAACAATTAATGCTCAAATATACTGTCAACAATTAGAGCGTTTGAACCAAGCTTTGAGGAAAAAAAGACCTGTTCTATTGAATCGAAAACGGGTGATGTTTCATCAGGACAATGCACAACCACACACAGCAAGAATCACATCACAAAAGATGGAAGAACTTGGTTGGGAGAAAATTCCTCATCCACCTTATTCTCCCGACCTTGCTCCTTCAGACTACTATTTGTAGCTTACAGAATCATTTGGAAGAAACAGCTTTTGTAACACAGGAAGAGCTTTAAAACTGACATTTGTGAGTTCTTCGAATCAAAGCCAAAAGAATTTTACAGTAATGGAATTAGTAAGCTTGTTAATAGATGAAAGGAAGTCATAGATAATCAGGGAAAATACATTGTTGATTGAATCTGTAATTAAATGTAACATTTGGTCACTTGTTTTCTTTATTCAAAATTCGGACAGAACTTATGGGATGACCTGATATGTACACTTTTGACTCTCTTTGCAAGATTATAAAAATATATGAACCCAGTACAATGCTATATTATTTATCATTTTATAAAGAAATAAATTTGAAAAGAAATCTTTTCATTCACAAATTTATAAAAAAATTATTCAAAATATCTAAAGCAACTATGATACATATTTATTTTGAAAAAACTTTGAAAAGTTTCAAATCATTGATAATTTATAAAAAAAATGCCTAGAAAATCTGCTGACATTAAATAAGTAATCTGATAAATATCTTTGAATAAAAAAAATTCTAATCATTGATTTTTAAAACTATAAACACTGCTGAGGGAGTAAAAAGTGAATAAAGTAATGTTGGTATCAAGGGAATAACTGTCCTTTTGACACACCGTTTTTTTTTGTTTTTTTGTGGGCCCCGAAATTAAACATTGCCAAAAATACATTATATATGTAGGTTATAAAGAATTATATTTTGTATCCACTGAGATACTGATTACTCATTGTTAGGTATAATTTATTTTGAAAGCATCAAAATTATATTATACCTGTCTCCTATTTATGAATACCATTGTTGTGTAGCAATTATCAGTACAGAAAACAAGATTGGTATGTCAAATTCAAATTCCAGCCAAGGCCATTCCATTTCCTTTTGCACAAATACACTTAGGATGGTCTAGCTCAATCTCTTCTCTCACCCCCACCTAAAGGTTAATAGTAGAGCAAACTGAGGTATTTAGCTTTGGTTGACAACCAATCTAAGAGAAATATAACTATGTGTTCAAAATCCTTTGGGTGTGGCTTCAGCAACTCCACCCTATAAAAAAAACTACTTGTGACAGAAACCACAGCAGCAGCGTCTCAGGAGGGGTAGTCTACAGGGTTAAAATATACACTCTTATTTAGATTAACTTTCATCTAATTTATTGAATTATTTTTAAATTTACAAACTTAATTAAAGTCCTTATTACATGGTTTGCTATTTGAACTAGTATACTTATCTTACTTAGTTTGTTATAGTCACAACATTATGACCATTGTATTCTCCAACCATTTACAGGTATCTTTCTTCATACTCAGCAACATATGTAGACTTGGGAATCAAACCCTTTATTCATTTCATGGGTGTAGATTGTTCCCATTCTGCTTTCGATGCTTAGTATCATTTAGTACTCACTAGTCTTCACTTTTGTTTCATTTATTCATTTCTTCCAATAAACCAAAGTGCATGATTTCAGTACTATCAGCCTCAGGAAAGGAACTTAAAACTGCCAGGGAATCACATGCTCTAGTCTGTGGAAGAAACAAATAAATGACACAAACATGAATAAAACTGATGAATACTAAATGATAACAAAATATCACATAAGTATAGAAATCAGAATAAGAACATGCCAGTTTGAATGGCATAGCAGATGTTAATGATAATTCCTCTTAAAATTTCTGATAAGATACATTTAATATTTTTTCTTCAGCATTTTTCTAATTAAACCTGTCATCAACCACAAACCAAATTCCTCTTTTTATTTTTATAATTTGTAATTTTCTCAAATCTTTCCAGAATATTCTATGAATCTTCAGCTTGGAAAATTAAGGTAGAATCAGTTGCCTGAAAGCATAACATGCAAGCAAAATTTCTCCTGAAAGTGGTCAGGGTTTTACACCTTCAGATAAAGCTTACATTCTTCTAAAAGTGGTCATAGTTTCATACCTTTAGATAAAGTTTACATCCCTTTTTACATCTTGCAATAAAGCTTACATCTTTTTTACATCTTGCAATAAAGTTTACATCTTAAGGTAAATTTTACATCTTGTTTCACATCTTGAAGTAAATTATTTATGGCACCCAGTAAGGATCAAACTCAGTAATAATAATGTGAGATACCAGCTTGTTAATCATTGCCTCAGGATGAAGTGTCCATATTAAGGTTTTAAATTTTAAGTAGTTACTCCCTGCTATGATTTGTTATTTTTTCTCAAAATACTTTGCTTGATTCAAAGCTTGAACGTGAATTTGGTTTTATGGAATTATTTTTTCATTTCTTTCATTAAATATTTCTCAAAGATGTGTTAAAGATGATAGGACCAGAAGAAATCCATGTTTGTGTTATTTACCTTGTTATAAATGATAAATATATGGCTTTGTATGGTCATAAGAAAGAAAGAAAGAAACCATATCATGAGGGTCACACCTTATGTCAATGTTTATACTTGGCTATGAAAGCAAATGGCTGCCTTGAATTGCTAGATTGTTAATAAAATGATGTTGAAATTGCAATTCTCTGGCTTCCAAATAGGCACTACCTTTTCTTAGATCATCTTATTTGATGTCATATTATCTGTGACTCTTCTGTCCAGGTGTTGGATGAATTGGCTATGTTTATATGGAATAGTTAAGCTGAAAAAAGAAAACAAGTAATTTAAACAATGACAGTTTTTGAGAAAGACAAAACAGATTAGATATATTAAAATATGAATATATTAATATTTTTTTTTTGTGAAATTTACTGACAAACAGAAATTAATATTTTTGTTTCTTTTTAGATATTATCAGCTACCTGACTGAAGAATAGTTTTTCGAAGCGCCACCTAGCCTATAAGAAAAAAATAACTGTTGTTAATCAAGAACGAAAAATAGAAAATGTCTCGAGCCGAAAGATAAAAGATAGCCAATCCACAAAACATATTGATCCTGAAATATCAAATTTTTGTTCAGAGGCATAGAAAGAAAAAAACTGAAACTCCCATTACATATTTCACTGGACAATTTTGCATTGACTCCAAGAGAAGAAATTTTCGCTGCTGTCAAATTTCCAAATTGAAATTCTATAATGAAACTGAATGTTTTCAGGCTTTTTTTAAAAAAAAAATCAAACAACTTATTTTAGGTATTGTAAATTCATACAACTACTATGAAAACAGCAGTATTGACTCCAACAAAAGCTTTCATCAGATTTAACACAAGGAACCGGCATGTTTTTTGAGCTCAAAGTATAATTATGAATAACCTGGGAAATCCCAATTAGTATCTCATGATATGATCAGAATATGGGAATGCCAGATCCATGCAGAAGGAGCCTCTGCCCAGTGTTGGAACCTTATATTTTCTTTTTACTATTTATAACGGTCCAAATTCAGTCAAATGAGATGATTTAAAAAGATACTGTGCTGCTACTGTATTTAAATTCATTTATCAATCAAGAATAGAAAGTTGTGGATTTATAAAATGTACATGTTAGCACAAAGGTAAGACATGTTTTTTTTTTCTTTAAAATTTCATATCTTTTTTTCTCAAATTTTTTTTATGCTTTTTACAACATGTATATGAATTGTACAGTTTTGAATGTGATAAGTTTAATTTTGGATTATATAAGAAACAGCTGCTCTTGTAGTTTTTCTTAATATCTTTAAAAAGTAAATGCTTACATTTTAAAAATGTTCCAAACTTCACTCTTAATAAACTGATAGAAAGAATTAACACTATTTACATTGTTCAGACTATCGTCCTCATCTTTGTTGCCATATTTATCACAACGTTTTGGCTGTTGTATGCTTCAGACTTCTTCAGGTGGTTAGAATGTTGAACTGAACCCTTTATTTCGCTCACTGGGGTAGACTGTTCTAGTTCCACGTGCCACGTCTAATGAATGTCAGTTATCAGTTATCTCCTGTTAATTCCCCACTCCAAGTCCTCCACCATCTTAACCAGGTATTGAACTCACACTCTTTGGGTCCTGTCACTGGATCTAACTAATACCTTTATCCACTGTGCCATGTATCCAGTTCAATACCTGGTTATGGCAGTGGAGGACTTGTAAAGGGGAATTAACAGGAGATAACTGATAACTGACGTCCATTAGACATGGAACTAGAACAGTCTACCCCAGTGAGCAAAATAAAGGGTTCAGTTCGACATTCCAACCACCTGAAAAAGGCCGGAGCATACAATGGCCGAAACATTGTGATAAATATGGCAACAAAGATGAGGGTGATAGTCCAAACAATGTAAATAGTGTACATAATACTTCATCTCAGAAATATAGACGGATACAGAAAGAATTAAGTCTTCTAACAGTGAAAACAAGTTGCTCTATATCAGCAAACTTGTTCCTATTTTTCTTTATAATTCCAAGAATTTTTAAATAGTCACTTGTTGCTGAGTTTTAGACAAGACTAAACAACTTGTTGGGTCACCCTTCAAGAGAAAATTATAATTGAAAAAGACATCATTGAATTTGCTTCCTTGCATATTATGCTATCTCCTGTTTTATATGAAAAAGAGGAACCTTTTTTTTTTTTTATTTGTGCTATAAGTAAATAAATAAGAGATAGTACTCTCTAATTATCATTTAATAGTTACCTCCCTTGAAAAAACTTTTTTGTTTCAGTTCAGTATTATTTTGTAGTATATACCAAGATTTTTTTTTTTGTGGGGATTCTTTGGGTTGGTGCATTTTAAAGAACTGTATTCAGTATATCTGTATGTGTTTTACTGTTTTTTTTTTACTGTTACTTCTTTTATGTGCCATGTCCATTTATGACATAAGGGATCATGGTTCTCCACAACTTCCTCTCCTTTGTAGCTCTAAGCAATATTTGTCTCTTTATTATACCTTCCCCTTTATGTTCAGCCATCCATTTACACAAGCTCATTGGTACATTACTCGGTTTCCCTCTTGCCTTCAGTATGCTCTGTGTGTTAAAATCTCCAAGCTGTCTTTCCTTATTTTGTGTCCCAGAAATTTCGACTGTCTCCTGATATTATGCACAAGTCTCCTTTTTGTTTGAGTACTTAGAGAATATACAGATCGATAGGAGTTCAGTGCTTCAGTATATTTAAACTATGAATTAAATCTCAGATTAGTACTGGAAAATTGTGTGTGTGTGTGTGTGTGTGTGTGTGTGTGTGTGTGTGTGTGTGTGTGTGTGTGTATATATATATATATGATTATTTCATCTCAAGCAAGACAATAAAAAAATGATTTTCTAAGCATACCTTACATGTTGCACAAGGCCAAAAGTGTGGAACACCTAGTGAGCAAGACAATAAAGCCACTAAGACACAAGTGTTAGTGAGTGTGAAAGAATGTGAAAAAAAGACATTATTAAGGAGTGAACAATAAAAGAGGAAATAAGGTTAAGTAATATTTACAAAAGTGCTTGTTGCCTCATCAAAAAATGCAATTTCTTCATTTCCTGACAAAATAAAGTTTTAACAGAAAATAAATTTACATTTTATCATAAATTTTGGAAATATAACAGCTGTTATTTGATTCTTTTTGTGTTATATGTTTTGTGTTTTTTTTTTTTTTAGCACTCTTTGTTGTGAAAATTCTTCTAAAAACTTTAATTTACTGATTCAGTAATATTAGTTGGTAAAGTACACGATCAATTTTTAAAACATAGAAAATTAATCTTGTCAATAAGAAGAAAAAAGAACTTTGTGTAAACAAGTTATTTCCCTTTAAAACTGAATTGTAAAATGTTACATTTTATTAGAATATAGTTATTTCTACTAATGGAGACATTTAGTTTGTTAGATTTGTTAATTTGCTGTGAAATCATACCAAATTTTCTTTTACTTAATTGAGCAAGTCATAACCTATCCAGTTTAACTTCTTTGGAATAACCAGTGTCATCAAAAACTCAGTTTCTTACTGCTGCAATGTAAGTAATGGGAGCATTTGGAAGAAAGATTTATTCTTCCATTTAGATTTCCTTCATTATCGGTATTATTATATCTGTGACATAATAAAACTGATATTTCTCAGAGGGAATTGAATGGCTGAAAGGAAAAAGAATAATAACAAACATGCTTTGTTCTCAGAGAGACTTTTATAATACTAATACATACACAAAACTATCGATATACATATATACACAAATCCTGTGTGGAGAATAATACATCACATATATCTACATGGCAAAGCAAAGTGTAAAGAGGAATAAAAAAGAAAAGTCTTACATATAATATGGAGATACTCCTGACCTGGATAAACAATTTTTAGGGCTCCAGATTCAAACTGGCTGGATTCATCTATGTCACAAAGGGAAATGACACCATGTGCTTATATGCTTCTGGGGATGCAGATTTAACCTCAGACATGGCCATTTGACCCAGGCTAAAAGAAAGCAGCCTTCTCATTTGGCTGCTGAATGCGAACTGAAAAATGACTGGTACTTTTGTCACTGTATAGAGAGATATCAGGAAGCAGCTGTCATGTGACCTACATGGCCTATCGCCACCAAATGAGATAAGCACCTTCTGTATCCTTATACATATATGTAAGTTTAGGAAAAGCTGGTCATTGTCAGATAGCAGTGAAAACTGTTGACCACTCATCCCCAGGTCTTATTTTCTTACTTAAAAATAAATTTTCTAAGAAAAAACAAAAATGGTCTTTGGTGAAAAAGTGAGTCCTCAAAACCAAAAACTTCTGTTGATGAAGCCAGATTAAGTTTCTTTGAAACAATATGATTCACAAAAGTGTCACGCAACAACAAAGCAATAAGCTTCTTCTTTCATATGCCATGTCCCTTCAGTATATTGGCAATCCTGGCTCTCCACAATTTCCTGTCCTTTATAGCTCTTAATAAATTTTGAATTTTTGTTATGTCCCCATAATCTTGTTCCACCATCCATTTACTTAATCTTGATAAGTAGGTTACGCATTGTTTTCCTCTGTCCCTCTTGCCTTCATTATGTCTTGTGAGTATCAAATTTTCCAAGCTAACTTTCCTCATTATGTGCTCTAGAAATTTCAAGTATCTCTTCCTGGTGTTAAAAGTGTCCTTTATGTTTCCATTTTCTCTAAATTCTCTAAAAAAAATTCTCTAAAACCTCAGAAATATAAACAGATAATAATTTTGTCGAATCTTACTAGGTAACACTTTCATATTTCTTAGCTATTCTTCTTCTATGTGCTGAATCCGTTCAGGTTGTTGGCAGTCATGGCTCGCCACAATTTTCTGTCCTTTGTAGCTCTTAATAACTTTTCCCTTTTTGCTATCTCTCCTAAACCTTGTTCCACCATCCAAGCTTGCTAGGTAG
Organism: Acanthosepion esculentum; assembly: GCA_964036315.1. Classification (NCBI taxonomy): domain Eukaryota; kingdom Metazoa; phylum Mollusca; class Cephalopoda; order Sepiida; family Sepiidae; genus Acanthosepion; species Acanthosepion esculentum. The sequence goes on along the minus strand of OZ038490.1, from coordinate 92,685,393 downwards.
GTTATGTATTGTTTTCTTCTGTCTTTTTGTCTTCAATCTGTAATGTGAGTAGCAAATTTTCCAAGCCGTCTTTCCTCATTATGTGCCCGAGAAATTGTAACTCTCTCTTTCTGATGTTAAGTATAAGTGTCCTGTTTGTTTCCATTTTCTCTAAAAATTTTGTCATTGCTCACATGGTATTCTCAGCATCTTTCTGTAGAACCACATTTCTGTTACCTCAAGTCTCTTCTTCATCTGTGAGAACTTAGAACAATAAACAACATAATGGACAATTCCTCTTGATATTCTGTCTTCAAAAAAGAAAAACTTCAAGGACATTGAATAAAAAAATTACAAAATATTCTTTACCTGTCATATTTAAAGAAATATCTTCTATGTGTCATGTCCATTCAGGATGTGTGTTCACGGCTCTCCACATAATACAAGACTTTTCTAAATTACGATGAGTTAGTTATGTCATCAGAATGAACAACAATCAAATACCAATGTACAGCCGGCTACACAGTGGCAAAAGAAATGTAGGCAGACTATGATTCAACTACAAAGACAGGCTGAAGAGGAATCTTGAAGCTGTTGGGGTACCACTTAAGGCCATTGAGCAGATGGCCCTGGAACAAAAAGAATGGAGAGTATGTTGTCACAATGGCATTAAAGCATTTGATCTTAGACACCTCCAAGTTATCTGAAATAGGCAAGAGCATGGACTAAACAATCTGTATTAAGACGAGTAGACTTGTCTCATGACCCACAATCTTGTACCCAATGGGCTCTTTTCTATAAGTTACTTACTGGACCAAAGTGTCATATTCAATATAAATATCTATCAACTCACCTATAAACTGCTGGACAATAATATGTGAAAACAGATGGGAGAGTCCATTATTATATAATACTAATAACTGGATCTGCTATATAAGGTTGTGCTTAATCACCTTAGGATGTATTTATCTACAGACAGACATGTTATAAATGGGTGACTAGTAAAACAGTTTTGTATTAGCAAAACAGATTTTTTTTTCTTGCCTTACCAGACCTTCAGTATGAATTTTATTTATGCATATATTTTACCAAAACTGTATATAAATCAGTGTTGAAAAAAGATACTAAATGCACTTCATTTTGCTTTACAATTTCATAGTTCTTTTTCCTACTGAGAATCAATAGAATCTGCTGATTTTTATTTTTAAATTTTTTGACAAACCATCAAACTGCATCCAAGAATTCAAAGTTTGGTTAAGAAAAAAACCGTGCAACATATTGAAGAGAAACATTCTTTATGCTCTTTCTTCTTTTACTTGCTGTGTCCCTCCAGGGCTCTCGGTGATTATAGCTTTCCACAACTTCCTATCCTTTGTAGCTCTAAGTAATTTTATTTTTCCTAGTCCCTGTTCTGCTGCCTGATGTCATTAGGTTGGTTACTCACTATTTCCCTCTTGCCTTCAGTATGTCCTGTGGGTGTCAAATTCTCCAAACATTCTTTCATCAAATATCCCAATTTCAACTGTCACTTTCTGACTTTAATTTCGAATTTATCTATAAGTCTACCATTCATCCATGCTTAGAATATTGCTGACACATATGGTCTGGTGCTCCTGCTATTTACCTTGAACTCCTTAATAAAATCCAAAGAAGAATCAGCAATATTATTGGTCCTGATCTGGCGGCTCAGATTCAAATTCCCGCTACTATAAGGTTGCCACCCAGTGTCTTTTCTATAAATACTTTCATGATAATTGTTTGGATGAGCTCTTCACTATGGTATCTAAACTTTTTGAATTTAAGTGCAGTGATAGACTTATGTTGAGATCTCATCAGTTTACAGTTGAACTGGGTAGATGTAACTTTAAGTTCTATGCTAACAGTTTCTTATCTCACACGTCTCACTTGTGGAACTCCCAGCTCTATACTTTCCAGCCAACTGTAATCTGCAAAAATTTAAATGCAATGTCAATCGCTATCTACTGTCCTTCCAATTACTCTTTTCTCTTCCTGCTCTTTAGTAATGTTTCTGTTACTAATTCTTCCACATCCAGTAACCCCTTGTGTCATGGTAGCTTTACTGTCTTGCTTGGGATGAAATCAATTTGAAAAAAAAAAATCAGTTGTCTCTTTCTAACTCTAAGTACCATTGTTCTTTTTCTTTTCATTTTACTTAAAACTTCCTCATTGCTCACATGTTCCATCCATGGTATTCTCAGAATGTGCATTCATTTCAGATTTTAATTATTGCTGCTGAACCTTTAATTTATTAAATAAGTCAGCTTAGTAAAGTACAATGAAATTTACAATCTAAGTAAACACATTACTTATGACTGATTTTATGACCTCTCTTAATTCTATGTATTATCAGTGCCATCAAAAGAGCTTACCAAAATATTGGTAAGTGCTTTACTCCTCTTTCTTGAAAGCTTTCATTGAAAGAATAAAATATCAATAGTTAAGTAGATTTGTCTTTCTTCTGTTGCTGAGGACCAACAATAAATGCCATTTTCTTTGTGGTCAGTTGCAACTCTACCCAGTCCACTGACAGCTGGGCATTACCAAAATGCATTTTAGTTTACTTTGTAATTTTTATTATATCTTTTACCGTAACTAATGGTTAGTTATTTATGATGTTTTCTGCTGACAGCATATATATGTTTCTATAACTCCCATTGGCTGTTAGGTTGATTGTATCAATGATGTACAGATGTTAGGAAATGTGAGTATGAATTTTAACTAGTACTTAGCATACATCTGAATAGAAATATACTAGTTATCTCCCCTGTCACTAAAACTTGATACACTCAACTCTATTTAAATTAAGTTTGTTTATAAATGTAATTGGAAATCTAATGTGCCATTGATATAACGAATACTTTTTCAGAACTTCAGCTTTGGTTGCTGTGCAAATTTTAACATAGTCTGATTTTAATGTAAAAAAGATTAGTTATAGGAATAAGAGTAAAAAAAGAGCCAACTTTTATAAAGATATATTAATTTTTAAATGGATTTTATTTTTAATCTGACATTATTCCTTATTACTATAAACATTATCTTTAGTGGTTGCATGTATTTGAATTGACATTCCTGTTCTTGTTTTTAATTTTCTTAAACAGTGAAATTAATGTCAGCCTGTCTAGATTGAGAAGTCCTTCTAAAGAAAAATATGTCCCCTGGCAGGAATTGAACCTATATTCTCTTTTTAGTGGGTTCTCTGGTTGAAAAATGGAATACAGGTTCAAGAGCTATCGGGAGGTTCATTTTTTTTTTTTTTTTGTTTTTTTTTTTCCTTTTAGTAGGACTTCTTGTTCTACTCTTCTGACATTAATTTCACTATTTAAGAAAAAAAAACAAACAAAAAAATAGGTCATCAACTCAAACATGTGTACCCACTAAAAATAACATTTATAGTTATAAGAAAAATATATTAGTGATTTTATTTTTTTAAAATTAAGAGCTAATTCTTTGAGCCAATTTTTTTATACATTGAATCTGTAGTTTGAATGAAGGAAGAAGAGAAAATGTAATGTCGCTTACCTTATGGCAGGAGCAACAGATGATTTCTTTTATAGAAAGATATGATAAACTGGAGTAAAAGATGAATTATGGAACGGAAGGAAAAACTATAAAACCCAACCAAAAATAGGAGTCGGGGATTTTGTTCAAGAAAGGTTGCGAGAGAGGAAGGAGATTTAAGAGTAAGGAAGGATGAGAGTGATCCTAGAAGAAGCTTTTTTTTTTAAAAAAAAAACACAGAATCAGAGATAATTTTAGCTTAAAAATGTTATTTCAAAGAGAAACATGACTGTTTTTTATTATATAATACTTCAAACATTTATAATACATAAATTACTTACAAATTACACAAAAATTATTTGTGTATAATACACATTTTTTCCCATATTTTTTTAAACATAAAGGTTAGGTGCACATGTAATTTACCAGAACTAAATATTAACTTTCATTTTTGCCATATTTGGGATAATATGACCAAAGGTAAGTTATATCTATGGTCCAAACTAACTAATGTATAACAAAGAGTTTAAATCTCTAACTAAACACCACATATGTTTAAAAAAAATAAAAAGTATTCATTGATATAAAGCACCTTTTCATCTGGTTCACTGCTATCTATGTCAAAGATAGATGTTGTGACAGTTTTATCTATATTGTCAGCATAATTGATATATTTGGCATTTTCAATGTCATCATCTTCCAGTCATCTTGTCATTCTTCCTCAAAAAGGATGTCATCTTCATTTCCATCCAGTAGCAATAATGCCCACTTCTGTTTTATGCTAGTACAGTAAATAGCCACTGTAATGTATGTTTGTTTATAATTTCAATTCTCCTCTTGTAAGCTTATCTTTGCCAAAAGCTTGTGCATATTTCTGTGAGCATGTTTTGGCATTTGCTCCAAATATTGTGTAAATTTTGTGTTTCAAAACAATGTAAACTACAAAAATTCTTATTTTTAGTCGATAAGAACCAGACAAAAACCTAAACAAGTATCAAATTTAGCAGCTACAGATACTAAAAAGTTTCAGTGTATTGTACGCAAAAGACTTCTTTTTTTTTTCCAGAATATCATAACATAAAGTTAAGGGTGCATATTATACACAAGATATTTTCATCATTTTGTTGCCTAAAGTTAAGGGTGTGCATTATATATGAATAATTATGGTAACTACCAATGCTTTCAAGGAAATAGCAACAAATAAAGCATAATGTTGCTTCATTCTGTACATCTAGATATTGCTAAAACTTTTCTCTGTTAATTCTGTCATTGTTAAGTATATAATGGAAGTTGCAGGTTTTTGCAAGAAAGTACAAAAAGCAATGAAAGACATTTTAAATTCATATATATATATATATATGTCATTGGTTTAAAGACAATCCCCATTGTATATGGGAATTTTAAGAAATCTTTTTCATCTAGTGACATATATAAAAACCATTCAAATAATTATGTAAAAATACTCCTTGGGCAAATTGAGATTTTTTTTGTGCTCATCTGTAAGTTTACCTTTAGCACTCTCTTCAAATAAGCATGTTTATTTTATACATTAGTTATATATTCTGGTTTCAGTCACACAAGACTGACATGAAAAATCTAGTTGAAAGTTATATATTTCCTTAATGTGTGTGATATAATGCTTCAATAATATAGCAGCAAATATAGATTCAGTTTTGTAACGCATGTTATTGTGTAGCATTCTTACCTGTTCAAGATAATGACACTGCATCTCACATTATTATTAATCACTTCATGTTTATCTCTATCTATGAAAGGCAGGATGTGTGTGTGTGTAACGAATGCACGGCCACAATTTACGACGGATTTGCACCAAAATTTACATGCACATGCTCCAAGTTAGCAGAAAGGCCAAGACCAACTTTGCATTTCACAACTCCTATCGATAGTGGAAATAATCGATTTTTTTCATGCTTCTACGGCAGTTTTCATGTAGTTTGCGTCCATTTTCTACTGGCCAGAGTGAGAGTCTATAGCTGGCTGCCACGAATAGGCAGGAAGATTCTATTGGCCAGCGTGAGAGCCAACAGCTGACTGACATGAATGTTAACTAGCATGCTAGCATGCAAAAAAAATCGATAGCAGCATTCATCACAAGTGGGAAAAATTTAAATCTGCATGGCACTTTACTCCAATTGGCTCATTCGCTTGCTTAAACTAAACGTTGATTCTGATTCTGCAGAACTGGGTTGGGTGGGAAAAAGTATTTGTTAACATTCTTTTTTCATTCGGTTTTTCCAGTTACGAGTCCTTTTTTAAAGCTGATCGTTTTGTGTTCATTTTGTTTGGTTCTTTTTTCGTAACAGATTTAATGTTTAGTATAGAGCTTAGAAAAAATTTGCAGTGTGAGATAGGCAAGAAGTAAGGCATGTAGCAACATCAGCACAGCAAAGGGCACTCCTTTAAAGGCAAGGAAGGGCAAAAATATTTTAAGTCAAGTGACAGCGATTGCTGTATGAGTCATACGATTTTTTAATCAAGCACGGGCATCGCCGGGCCATGCTGCTAGTTGATATATAAAATAAATACTTATTGGAATCTCAAGCTATATTTACTGAATGATGGCAACATCTATCTGTGTAGTTAAAATGAAAGTCAGTTTATTCTCCAGTGATGTAAACAAATGCCAGCCATTTGTATGAAACGTCCTGAATTTTGAAATCTCAAATTAATTACCACATTGTAAGTTTCAAGCATTAATATGATTTGTAAGATTAAGGCTTAATGAAAATATTTAACATGTCCACAGTTTACAAAAGTTAAAACAAGGCTATAAAATTCTAAAATAATTGGCAGGTACCGCTGAACCGTGACAAAGTTTTTTTGAACAACCTGGGCAAATCTGATATTGAGGACTTTATCTTGTCTATCTATATCCCACATCAAGAGAAAAGTCATGATTGATCCATCTTTTTTGTCAAGCTGTGTAATTTTTAAGCAAGTGTCAAAAGGTACAAGGTCCAGCACCTTATTGATCTGATCTCATAATATTGAGATATTTCATTGTCATGAAGTTTTTTTTATAAATCATTAAAATGGATCTGATTTTAACTTAATGATTATCAACATGGAAAGTAGAATTGAGTTCAAATTATAGCCTAGTTTATTCTGTTCATGTTTTCATTAATTCCTTTATGAAATGCATGAATCCATTTCTTCTCTCTTTTCTATGGGTTAAATAATAGGTAAATTGGGTTCTTTAGCCTTAAATTAGAGCCAGTCTAGAAGTATTATGAATTCCAAACTAGAGAAAACAACTATCTTCCCCAAGAAAATCCTGGTGCTTGACAGATAATAAAGAAAAAGTAATTTATGGAGAGCCATGTCTTACCTACATACTGACCGTACATAGGATTTAAAAAAAAAAAAGAAAAAGAAAGAAAAAATACATTTTTATCTTGTCTGTAAAATATATGAATTTAAATAATCATAGAAATATTGATATTTTCAGGTACCTTGGGATATGAGGCTTGGTAAATGTTTAATGCAACAGTCATTGAGATTTAAATAACATTATTTTAATGCACTACAAATTACAATAAAATAATTTAGTTCATTTAACTCAAATGATCCTTAATATACTCTGGGATAATTCCTAATCATACTTTTGAATGAATTTCTGTGAGAAATCTTGATTTTTACTTTCAATCTTTGCTTTCAACTTTTATCTATATTTTGGTACATTGATTTTTTTTTCTCATGTTAAACTGTTCTATCAGTTGACTTTTTTCATTTAAATTCATTTTGCAGAGAAAGATTTGAAAATCAGTCCAATAATTTCATTATTTTAATTATATACATTCTATTTTTACATTATAAAAATATTTTACTTGTAACAATCCCATCAATAAAAAATATGAAAGCTAATTTATTGTCATAAAAAGACAGTAGATTAGTTGAAGTAATCCAAAAAGTGACTTGACCCAAAGAGTTTTGATTTCACAGCAAAAACTTTGAGAGTTAAATTACTAAAGAGAATTAACTGAAATTTAGATATCCCAAAAAAAAGTCATGGCACATAGAATTAGAACAGTCTACCCATATGGACTAAAGCAGTTAAGTTTGAAATTCCAACATATATCACATGAAGAAGGTCGGAGCATACAATGGCCAAAACATTTTGAATATGACAATAAAGATAAGGATAATTGTCCAAATTATGTTAATAGTTATAAAAAGAAGTGTTATCAATAACAAAAGAAAAACTTTTTTTTGTTTGTTTGTTTTATTTTCTACAGTAAGAGTCTAGAATATAACTTCTTTATCTTAAGGAAAATAGGAACAAAGAAACTTGTACTTAAAATCAGGAAGAGAGGGGTGAAATTTCTGAAATATCTAATGATGGCCTAGAGAACTGAACACTCACAGGACATAGTCAAGGATAAAGAAGCAGGAGTAAACAGCAAGTAACTTAACAAATTTGTGTGAATGGTAAACAGGAAAGAAAGATGGCAAAACGAAAAAAATACTTAGAGCAATGTGTTTGTCTTGTTTGGTTTTCACACGTCCGCATGTTTCTCTTGACTGAGAAAAACACTGGTGTTATATAGCTCTCCCAGTCCCAGACCCACACTATTGGTTAATACCCTCCCAGTATCGTTCATATGCAAATAATCCGTGCCACCTACTCCAAGTGGAAGGTCTTCTCTCAACAGCCCATTGTGAAAGGGGACACAACTCCTGGTGCTTACAGCACCACATACAACCAACTTGGAGTCTTTTATCGGGCTGACCATATTCTCTGTTACAAGCAACAAAAACAAGAATTTGTGGAGAGCCATGATTGCCTATACCCTGAAAGGACTTAACACCTAAAGGAAGAAGCATTTAATGCTTGCTTATATTAAAGCATTAGTTAAGTCAAATGGCAACAAAAAATGTTTCTCACGTATCTTCATTCCTCTAACCCCTTTCTATCACAAGAAAACAAATTTTAGAGATTATGCCTCTCAATCAGAATCTCAAAACCATGTTTAATAATTATGTCTAATTATTAAAGGATTTCAGATATTTTCTCTTTGCTTTCTCCTTTTCAGTTTCATGTAATAAAATTATTCCATTAATGCAATCAAGTCTAATCCAATCTTCCCACTTTCACTGTTCTTTAACTTTCCATTTATATTGAATACCTTGTCTTCTCGCTTCTTAAACTTCCTTCAACAATCAAAATTATGCAATTTTTCTCATCTAAAATTTTGATAATATTTTTTTCTTAATTTACCTTCTCTATTGACAATTTTTAATTTCATGTTTTTTAGTTTCTTATTAAAATCCATTTTGAGCTGCCTAATCCACTTTGTTAATTTGGTTAGAGATTAAATCCTATTTTCATTCAGTCAAAAATAGAAAATTGAATCTGAATTTGCTTTAATGCAATAATTAAATAATTTATAATAATGAATTCAAAAAATATGTTTAACATCAAGTATGTTATATTATGTATGAAATTCATCAATTTCCAAAAATCTTGAAAGTAGATATACACATTAAATTAAACATATTTTCTTTATAACTAAACTTTTAATTTTTGGTCAGAGACAGTATAAGTGAAAGTTTTATGCTACTCTAGTTTAAAATGTTTCTAAGCTGCATATTCATATACCGAGTGTCCCCCCAAAATTGACATTATTTTGTTGTCTAATAACATAACAAATTCTTGCTCAAAAGACTTCAAATTTTAACAAAATGTGCAAAAACTAAGTTGACCATTCTGACTTATCTCAATGAGAATATACCGAAAAGATGGATCGGGCAATGACAATGTGCTGTTGAAATGGCCAGCACATTCAGTTTGTGACTTTTTTTTTATGGGAGCTATATGAAAGTACAGGTCTATATCCCACCTCTTCCTACAAGCCTCGAAGAACTTAAGCAGAGAATCACTGAGATGCTGGAGAATGTTATGCAAGACATGCAACAACATGTTTGGCAGGAGCTGGGCTACCAACTTGACATGTTTTGTGTCACAGGTGATGTGCATACTGAATATTTGTGAAGTTTTGTGAAATCAGTTATAAAATATACATTCCCCTGAATATCTTGTTTGAATTTTGATACGTAAATCTTTTCTTGTTCAACATGAAGCCTAATTAATTTCGTTTGCCTGGGACGTGTAGTTACTCAGATATTCACATCTTAAATGATGTCTGTATTTTTGGAACCCCACCTGTATGTTGACATGCTTTTGCACAAACATCTCTCAGCTTCTGCCAAAAATCTTTTAACATGTGAACATTTTCAATCCTTCTGGCTTCTTATTTTTCTTTAAATAATAATTTTTGCATATGATTACGCACAACCAGAAACAGATATTTTTAAGTGGATGCAACATAGAACATTAATATTTAATTCAATATAAATCATTTCCATCATATTGTATTGGGTTGGCCAAAATGTTTGCTCTGTTTATTAAGCAAATTTTCTACTTAATAAACAAATAAGCCGTAAAATTGCCAACCCAATATATGGGTACGTTCATTACTAAAGATATGAAATGCTTTCATTGGAAACTATTCAAGTTGCTTACATGTGTTCTGCAGTATGCTTGTGACTGTGTATAGTTGAACTAGACTATAGCCTTAGTTCAAGTTACCTCACCCCATTTGAAATTCAAATATAGTTCTGTTAATTGAGTACATAAAATAGAATATTTGATGTGGAATCTGTGGTTTTCCTACTGTGTGAAGTAGATTTATTTTGCTCATTAAAAAAAAAATCAGCTCTCCAGTTTTATTTTGACTACTAATATAGATGTACTTGATATCATGTCAGAATTCATTTTTAATTATTTCAAAAGTAAAATGAACCATAAAAGCTGTTATCTTAACTGTAGGTTTTTCTTAAAATTTAACTGTGAAAAGGCATACAGTAGTAGCATATGTTTCTGTAAAATGCAAATGAGATTTTATGAATATGTACTGTTGGTTCTATGACTTTATTATCATATCATGCTTCTTATGCTATTACATACTAAGTCAACATGTGTTACAACCTGCTATTGCTTCAGGTAAGTAATGGACCATTCTGTTTTGATTGTGAGGAAAGATGGACTGTTTGATTTTACTGAGAAAAAGAGCATGCATAATAATAACAACAAAAGAAAGAAAGGGAAGATAGAGGAGACAATAATGCTCTCATATTTTTAATGTCTGCATCTTCTATGTGCCATGTTCCTTCAGAATGTTGGTGATCATGGTTCTCCACAATTTTCTGTCCTTTGTAGCTCTTAATAAATTTTCTCTTTTTGTTGGCTCTCCTCAAACTTGTTACACTATTCATTCTCTCTGGCTCACTAGGTAGGTAATGCATTGTTTTCCTCCGTCTCTCTTGCCTCCAATGTGTCCTGTGAGTAGCAAATTTTCCAAGCCCTCTTTCCTCATGTGTCCTAGAAATTTCAACTGTGTCTTTCTGGTGTTAAATATAACATTCCTATTTGTTTCCATTTTCTCTAAAACTTTATGTTCAGTCCATGGAATTCTCAGCATCCTTCTGTAGAACCACATTTCTGTTGCTTCAAGTCTTGTGAAATGTAAAATCTTAGCAGTTTTTAATCTTTTCATTTGTACCATCTTTAAATAATGACCTGTATTCATAATTATGATTACTATTGTAATATTTTAAGCTCAAATAATCCAATAGGGGAATTTCTATAGATGTTTTATAGTTGTGGAACTCACAAGAAGCTTTCATAGTACATCATTTTTATTCTTGACTCCAGCTGGGTCCAAAATTGTTTTACTTCTGTGCCTCAAAATATTGACCAAAATACATTTTGATGATATTGTTCATAATAAAGAAAGAAGAAAAAAAAAAAACAAAGTAAAAAAAAAAAAAAATGAAATAAAATTAACGTGGCTAGTCAGGTTACGTAGATCTGAGCCCTATCTAAACTGGAGACATACTTGGCAATGTATTTCTTGCTTTAATACTATAAATAATCTTTTAAAAATCTCTAATGACTTGTATGCCCTGTTTTTCAAAGAACACATTTTTATTTGAGCTTATTGTTTTCAAATGTCCATTTTAAAAAAAAATTTTAAATTAATTTATAGTTTTTTAGCATAATGTATCAATTGAAAAAGGGCAAATTAAATTTAGCCTAAAGTCAGCGAAAATCAAAGAAAATGACGTCAATTGGAGGATTGGGGTAAGGAATGTGACTTGGGTAGTGTTGAGGAAATATGATATCAGTCAGCAGTACTGATATTAAACATACAATAAAAAAAAAATTCAAACAGAGAGATACATAAACACACTAATGCACAGACAGATATACAAATGCATACTTAAGATAAATAAACATGGTATTTTTTCAGAAAAATATCTAGCTTGAGATTTTTTAAAATTATATATTTGAGTGAAGGAATCATTTTAACATCTTAGTTATACCAAAAATATATTTCATTAAAGAATGTAATGAGCCTGACAAACATTGATGACCTAGAGTCGCTACTTTTATATATATATATATATATATATGTATATATATATATATATAATTAGAGATAAGGATAAGCAGCTCTCAGAAGAATCTACATAAGATTGCACACTGGGAAAAAAGAGTGCTCAATGCCATAAAAAGTGGCAGAACTTTAATATATTTTAAGTCAAGTTTTAAGTGGGTAGTGACCAACCATGAATGCCTGTTTCGTGCACTTTCATGCAATCATCTGGCAATCATGGGTGGTCACTACCCACTTGAAATTTGACTTATATATGATGATGGACTCTTCCATTGTTTTCGACGTATGAGTGTCATTCAGTTCATTTTTTATGTTTATGTTTCTTATGAGATGTCAACCCTGCACAGGACTTGCAAACAAGGCGACATGAGGGACATGCTGAAGGCTTGACTGTCATATGGGCTGATATATTGGCCCAAGATTTTGTGTTGGTTCTTAATTCTCTCAGATATTTGAGACAATTCTTTTCAAAGTTAGTTATACCTCAGTGGCAGGTGTTTTTCCAGTTTGCTTGGTTTTCAACAGCAAGTTTAAACTCCTCTATAGGAAATATATATATAATACATATATATATATATATATATATACACACACACACACTCTGCAAATAAATGAACAGCCAACATTAAAATAATCTCTTGTTGTTAAAGATACTTCATCTCACAAATAAAAGAGCAGTGTTTGTATTTTATATTAGTCTGCAATGCCTGAAAGAACATTATTGGTTAAAAAAAAGTATCTTTTAAACTGCTGTCTTCACGAAAAAGGAACTCATTTAGATGTATCAGGAATTGATAATGGTTTTATTAACTTTTCATATCTTGAGCAAGTCCTGTTTTATTCCTTTCATCCCTAAATAATGTAGTTTTATTTAAGACTTATAGTTATTTTTGAAAAATTTATAACAATGCAAATTAAAAGTGACTGTTGATATCTACTTTCTGTATATTTCTCATACTTTTCCTATCTAGCACATATTTAGTACTTACATATATACTGAAGACGTCTATATTAGATCATTTTGCTGATCTCAATACATGTATACTTAGTAATCATAATTGTAATAAACATTCAACACCTAGCTTGCAGTGAAAACTTTGATAGTTTTAGTTAAATTTTGGTTTCATTGAAACATTTTTTTTTCTCTTTCCATATTTCAGATTGATTCTCTTCTTCCAAGTGCATTATTGAACTACACTTTTATATAGATCAATAATACAAATTTAAATTTGCTGCTTCTCTGTGTTGCCAATTTCCTGCTGAAACCTTAATGCCACTGGTTGTCAAACAAATTTTTGTCCATGCATCATTTTCATGATATTTCAGAATGTCACATGATTGAATTTCTTTTGGTTTTAAAGAAGACAATCCCTATTCAGACCCAATACACTGGTGCTACATAATCATAAACAAAGAGCTTTACCAAATAACAAAACCCACATCACTTGAAGACTTCCAACAGCAACAACAACAGAAACGAATAGCACATGTAGTTAGAAGATAAAATAATGATATAATCAAGTTACTGACTTTCCACACTACATTAAGCAAAAGCTTTGAATGGAAATTTCCATCAATACTACGAAGAGCTATACCATTTAATGGACTTGAAAAGTCTAATTTCCTGAAAAACTAGCTTAAGAAAAAGGATTTTATAAATTTTAACTGACAGTAACACTAACAACTCGAGTCAATGAATGCGAAATGCTTCCTGTATGGAAACAACTAATTTCACAACTACCTTCCTCCTCTTCCAAAATTATCCGACTTAAAAGGCATATTGTAGAATTGGAGGTTTTAGATAGATCAGTATTCTGACAGTTTAAATCTGTCAATCTGTGATCCAAATTCCCTATTGATTATCCCAAAGAAAGGACCCTCCACAATGCACATTTAAGAACCACTGATATAAAGTCTATAAAAACAAAATGCTCATCTGTCTACTGCATCAGTAAAACTTTTCCATTTTACCATATAAACTAGTTTGGATAATGTTACTATTATATAAAAGACATTTTTGATTTAGTTTTTGTTTTGCAATAATGTCTATTTTTAATATTAGAATCATCAGTACTAGATGTTTAGTGTATGCATCTGTCTCATAAAACCACCATTTCAAGTTTGCATCCATAGTCAAGAAAATTTTGCTATTTTTTTTTTTTTTTTTACTTGGCGCCTTTGAAATATCCTTAAAGATACTTTATGGTTATTTTCCAGTGGGAAAAATCTTCCATAACTCTACACTTAGTGGAATATGTATATTATGAATAAAAACTCATTGAAAAGAAAATGCTATAGAAAAGAGAAGAGAAGTAATGGAACCAGTTGGAGCATATATATACCGATCATTGCAGTTCACTTTTTTTATTATCTTTTACTTATTTAATTTAGCTGTATATAAAGAATAATAAAAACTTTACCTTGTATTTACTTTTAAGAAACCCAAACATATTTACTGGAATAAAGTAATATAACTAATTTCTGGTAAAAACTTTTTTTTTCACAAGTTCCAACAAGATTTTTGTTTTCATTTCTTATCAGTGCTTCAGCTTTACACAAAGATAGGTTCAATTGCTGAGCAAGTATCAAAAAACGTCTTAAGAAACTTATTACATTTACATATAAAAAAAAAAAATTATTTTACTCTTATATATATTTATCATAATCTCAGTCAATTGTTTGTCCTTAGTAAGAAATCTTTATTCTCATGCTTTGGCTGCTTTACACTTTTAAGCTATTTTATCAAACAAGATGTGTATCTTATTTTTGTGTCTTTTAACTGAAGATTTAAATTCTTCAATTCCATAAGATTCTTACAATGATATGAGTGCCTCTATTATTTTTATAAAACTTGTGTGAGGTTGAGAATTTCAGGGATTATTCCTCGCAATCATGAGAAAAAAATATTCATGAGAGAAAAGAATAAAAGAACAGGGATTAAGAAAACTTAGATAATGATTGAAATTGCATTTAAATTTTTGAAGATCAAAGTTGACTGAAAAGCAAGAAGCCAGAAGAGGATTCCACAAGTGAGAAGTGCAAGAAAGAAACTGTTGACATAGAACACTCAAGTCAAGGAAGATTAAAAGCCAACTTTAATTCTCTGATTGTACCATTCTGGCTTCCAATTAAACAAACCAGTGTCAGTTAACAATATGAGAAAGGACTAACTGGCCATACTTAAGAAAATAGCAGTGTTGCCAAACAGAGAAGAGTTAATGTCAAAACTTGTAATTCTGAGTAAAGGCATTATTATTAATTTGCATTTTTTGTTTATTTTGCAAATCATTTTCTTGTTATTATGATCAACAGACATTTTTATATTTTTACTAAATTTCACCCAATATAAGGCTCAGGATCTACTCAAGGTAGAGGGTTACAATTAAAATGGTAATTATAAAATGCGGTGTGTGATATGAATGGAAAAGATTGATTGATCGATATGTTTTTTTTGCGGTTTATCAACCCTTTGTGGGTTATTTGAAGCAAAAACATATTTTGGATTATAAGAATAATTCTATTTTTTTATAAGTGAATATTTCACTAACAACTTGTTTTTTTTTGTTTTGTTTTTTTAGTATAACAATGATATTTCAGATACAAGTCCCAGTATTTAATCCATAGCTGTGAGTAGGAGATGGATTCATACCTTTCCCAATGGTATTTGCATGTAAGTGAATGTAACAAACTCATCTGGAATTCAAACTCTATCTGATTTGGCATTCTGAGTTGCTATTTTAATTTAATAGATTTTGAGTGATTTGTTTTTTATGGCTTATCAACCTTTTGAAGTTTATTTCCATCCAGAAAATATTATTTAGATTTTTTGAATTTTTTGGAGATAATAATGATTTACTGTTACAAGTTTTATAAATTAACCCCATAGATGGTTGGGAGAAGAGGTGGATTCATACCTTTCCCCCAAGAGTATTTGCACATAAGTGAATATAACAAATCCGACTGGAATTGGAACATGGCTCTCCAATTTCCAATTCCAAGCTGTTATTCATTACACAACCTGTGCTTTCAAGCTTATAGAATCTGGTATTCCCAAACAGTTACGCATCTAGGTACTGACCAGGCTCAACATTGCTTAACTTCAATGATTATACAAGAACCGGTGTTTCAATATAACATAGCTGTAAGATCCAGTGAATAGAAGAGATGGTAGTAGGATGTAACAATTGTGAGGATAAGGTGAATAGATAACCATTGAGTTTTGATTTGAAGAGGTTAAGATTGAAATTTTCAGGGAAGCATCCATACAAGAGTCTGTTTAACAAAGTGGTAATTCTTGGGAAAAATCTGTCTGAGTGAATTTTTTTTTTTTTTTATAATTAGAACAAGGCAGAAATGAGGGTGACTCAACTATGTGGGAGTAGCATGCCATGTTCTAGGTGTAAACGTCTGAACTGATGGAACTAAAGAATAAACCTCATCTGTATATTTGCTATGGAAATAGCCATAGGGTAGCAACATGTTTGCAATATTGCATCTCTGAGAAAGAGCTTGCAGAGTGAGTGGAAAATATGTTTTCTCTGACAAAACTGCATAAATGATTTTGAATTCCAACTTCATCCAAAATCCTCCTCAGATCTAAAATAAACATAGGGGGGCAGTGAAGTTAATTGTCAGTCAGAGAGATAAAGCTGTGGAGCAGATAGGAACCATCATAACTTAATAGGTAAAAAGGTAGTGTAGCTATGACAGGCATATGATGCAAATAAGATTTAATTCCATTTCACTGTAGATTGATTTTTTAGTCCAGAAAGATGGGGGTAATCTATCTACATGATGGCAAATGATGTTTTCCTCAGGTGTCAATAGTATACCAGAAATATATGAATACTCTGCAGACACCAGCAGCACATGAAAAGTCTAAGCACCCACAAGAGATGTCAGAATGGAACCATTGGCAACTAAAAATGAAAGAAAATATTGCATCAAATCATATCCTACTTGGACACCAGTGTCATTTGAACAGTCAGAGAACTGGGCATTCTATTGGGTTTTATAGTTTTTCACCAACCAATAATGGTGTCCTTTACCATTCTTAACACTGTGGCATTAATTACTGCACCTCATCTAGACCAGAGAAAATCACCATTGACTTATGAAAGACTGGTGTTTTTTGGTTTTTTTTTACTTGGTTGGCAAGTCATATTTGCAGCTCTTTTAGGCAGACAGTTGATTTGTGTTTGGAAGAAACTGCATGTGGATATGAATTCAGCATGTCAGCCGGTTGTTGTACAAGGTTGTGTGAGGTCAGTTCTTTGGAGTTTGCAAGATCTAGTAAAACTGGAGTTTCTCTTGACAAGTGTGAATTAAACAGATTTTACTGCAGAATATTTATGTTCCTTTATGCTCTCCATAGTAACTTATCATTCCAACAAAATACAGCATTCCTGCAACCACAACAAACAAACAGAAATTAGTTATGGACAGGTCTGAAATAGGCATGGAAATATATACTCACACATAATCCAACACGTCTTATAGCTGCTGTAATTCAGTTATAAGAAGTTAAATATTACTATATATTACATATGTAGCTATCTATATTTTCAGTACTTCAAATTATTGTTAACAAAAGTAAATGAATCACTCAATTCAGATATGCTATATTAGTTCTATAAAATATATTGTTAATACTTATTGAAATATTTATTAGATTCAAGCATTAGCATTGTTGCTTTTATTTTGAGCTTTTTCCAATTTTCTCTCAGACAATCTTATTGAATCAAATGAAAAACACACAAGAAATGACATAAAGAATGATTCAACAACCTGCACATCACTCGGCAATTTCTATGTACCATGTGTGGTAGGACTTGCCTTTCAAAGATTGAACTTTGAAGCCACCAAACAAAACTTCCTGGACACCTCACTAATAAGAAAAGCCAATGATGAATATTGGATATGATAATCAAATAAGAACAGTGTCTGCATTTAAAACTATATGGTCATATTGGTTGACTAACTCAATTTTTTTTTTTATTCAATAGATGTGATTTTATAAGAGTGTGAAGTTTGTGGTTGAAGCCTTTCCTAAATACATTTGCATGAAATAAATAATATAGCAAACCAAAAGTGTTACACTGATATAACTTAGCTATTTCATATAAATCAGTATTGATACTAATTTTGTTTCCACTATTTACATTGATCAGCCTATTGTCCTCATCTTTGTTGCCATATTCACAATGTTTTGGCCATTGTATGCCCCAGCCTTCTTCCGGTGATTGAAATTTCAAACTGAACCCTTTATGTCATCTTCCAGGATAGATTGTTCTAGTTCCACATGCTATGCCTCTTCTGGATATCTCAGTATCAGTTATCTCCCTTTAACACAATTCTCCAAGTTCTTGTTCACCTCAGCTGTAGCCAAGTATTGAACTCAGAACTCTTTGAGTCAAGTCACTGGATTCACTCAACGCTTTCATCCACTGGGCGACTTTTATCCAAATAAAATCATTGGTTTTTACTAATACCCTGGTGGACGAAACGAAAGGTTCAATTCGAAATTCCAATCACCAGAAGAAGGCCGGAGCAGACAATGGGTGAAACATCATGAATATAGCAACATTATTTACACTATTTACATTGTTGTCCAGATGAGGACAACAGTCTGAACAATGTAAATAGTGTAAATAATTACAATACCTCATCTCAGAAATAGAGACAGATAATAATTTTGTAAAAACTTGCTAGGTAGCACTTTCATATTTCTTAGCTATTCTTCTTCTATGTGCTGAATCCTTTCAGGTTGTTGGCAGTCATGGCTCTCCACAATTTTGTGTCCTTTGTAGCTCTTAATAACTTTTCTCTTTTTGTTATCTCTCCTAAATCTTGTTCCCTCATCTAAACTTGCTAGGTAGGTTATGTCTCTCTTGTCTTCAATCTCCTGTGAGTAGCAAATTTTCCAAGCTGTCTTTCCTCATTATGTGCCCTAGAAATTGCATCTCTCTCTTTCAAATGTTAAGTGCCCTTTTTGTTTCCATTTTCTCCAAAACTTTGTTGCTGCTCATGTGTTTGGTCTATGATATTCTCAGCATCCTTCTGTGGAACCACATTTCCATTGCTTCAAATCTCGTTATCTGCCATATCTGAGTACTGATATTATGTAACTCTTCTGTATTCTTTTCTTTGTTTCTAATGAACTTTTCCTGTTTCTTAATACTTTGCTCATCTTTTGGAAGGCATCTTTCACTCTCCCAATGCACCATTTGGATATCAGTGTCACACTTTTTATCCTCTGCTAAAACACTTCCCAGAAATTTAAATTATTGTACTTGTTTGATTTTGGTATCTCCAATTTGTAATTTGCTTGTTGCGCTGTGCCTTTTGCTAACAACCATGAATTCTATTTTCTTTCTCCTCCTTTCATCTCACTTTCCTTCATTACCTAC
Source organism: Acanthosepion esculentum (assembly GCA_964036315.1). Classification (NCBI taxonomy): domain Eukaryota; kingdom Metazoa; phylum Mollusca; class Cephalopoda; order Sepiida; family Sepiidae; genus Acanthosepion; species Acanthosepion esculentum. The sequence continues at coordinate 92,666,006 of OZ038490.1, read as the reverse complement.
TGTAGGAGTTCATGTAGTTTCCCTTCTACGTCTGCTATCAACACAGTGTCATCTGCATATCTTATGTTGTTAAGATTGTGGCCACCAAAAATGAATCCTGGTAGGACTTCTGATTCTCTCAGAATTGCCTCACCGTATGGGTTGAATAAGTCCAGTGAGAAGACACATCCTTGTCTTACATCCCTTTCTATTTTTGTATATTTACTGAACCTATTTTCTATCCATATCCAGGCAGTTTACTGCCAGCATATATGTTCTAGATTATTGTAATATCCTTCCAAAATATGTCATAGTTACCTACCAGTTCCAAAAGTTCTTTGTGACATACTTTATCAAACAGTTTCGCATAATCTATAAATCATAGGTAGACATCCTTTTTCATTTGTATTGCTCTTTCTGTTTTCACCCTGAGCATGAATATCACATTCCTTGTTCCAGTGTCTTTAACGAATCCACACTAATTGTAATTCCGCTGCATGCTCTAATCATCAGTATTCGGATGATAAGTTTTATTACATGGCTCATTAGGCTGACTGTCCAATTGTGTTCGCATTCGTTTGCACCTGGCTTTTAGGCAGTGTTTAGGTCTTAACATTTTAAACAATGGTTTAATGAACAATATCTGTTCCTCTCCTGAACAACTTGGAAAATTTCATTAAACTACCAAAGTTCAGTTTTTTAAATACGTACTCCTTTTTTTTTTTTTTTTTTTTTTTTTCATAAATATGTAATATATTTGTTTTTCTGTAGAATTTAATTTGCTAAAATAAGGACATGATCATGATGTTGACATACCATGTGACTTCAAACAAAAATGTTAGGAAGGAAACTTCTATCAATACTGGAAATAGCAATAATATCTACTGTTCTTGAGAAATGTATTTTCCAGAAAAATTGTTTTAATAGAAGTATTTTATAAATTTCAACTGAAAGTAGCACTGGTTTCTTAGTCAATGATTGCTGAATATTTCCTTATAAATAGTTAATATTGCCATCATTATTGTCAGTTTGTCCTTAATAATTCTATTTTTATGTCTCCAAAATTGTCTTTGGTTATGAAAGTTACATTATTATTTGATCTGTTAATAGGCTGGATGCTTCTAACTCAATAATGTTGGTATTAGTTCTATCCAAACAATCTTAATAGTTGATCACAAAACTTTCTATATCTTTCCATACAGCAAATTTAAAGCAAGATATTGTTCCCAATTGTTTCTGTAGATGAACCTTCTTATTTTTGCTGTTTTTCTCAATGATACATTTTTCATCTGAGAAATTTTTATAACATCTTCTTTTTCCCCATAAGCAGTATTCTTTTGTGTAATCTCACTTCTGACTGAGAGTCACACAGGGATTTTTTATTTCTTTATCTACAGATCAAACTGTAGAATAAAAGTGAAAAAAACATTTCTTAGCATTCATATGAAACCAATGGGGAGCAGTGCATACATTTTTATTGAATCATGAACTTGTATTTTATAACCTTTTGCTGCAGAACTAAGATTTTTTTACTTTTCTATTGTTCTAGTCTTCATTGGTACATTCAACTGTGAATATATGTGTGTGTGAATATATATATATATATATATATATATAAAAGAAAGAGAGAAAAGTTTGTTATATACCTTGTATGTATTTTATTTTTACATCATTAAGAACTGTTGAACACAACAAAAATATTTTCTTAATCTCTTTGTGTTATGATCAATATTATTTAATATTTAATATTAAATATTAATTTGTTAATATTATTTAAATATTTCTATTTTGTTTCCTTTAAAACAGGCAGTAATTTTATATTAGAAATATTGGGCAAAACTGCTAAATTTATATACTTAGTAATTTAAAAAACTTTAAAAATTACTTAAATATTATTGTCTGTCTGAAAATAGTTGTTTGATTTAATGTATAAAATGTATATATAAATATAATAATATATATTATAATTAGATTTATAATTGATAGATTCTGAAACTAGAAATTATCAAGAAAAAGTACTATTTTTTTACATGTGCCCCCCAAAAGTTTTTTTTTTTGTTGTTTTTAAATCATTTCCTCCCAAGCAAGGTAATAGATACCCAAGGTGTTACTGAGAGTGAGAGAAACTGAGAAAATATGTTGCTTTTGAGAAAGGACAATAAAAAGAACAGGATTCAAAGACAAAGATGACAGTTGATTTTGCATTTAAATTTATGAAGATCATAGTTGACTGGCAAACAATAAGCTGGAAGAGAGTTTCACAGGCGAGAAGTGCAATGAAAGCATTAGAATAGAACATACACTTAATTTCAGCAGTAAAAGGATAAGACCTAGCTGCCAATCTAGTATTACACTTAAATTCATGAAATCAAGGTAGCAAAGAGGAAAGCTCATCAAAACAATTATGAAAATATTTATAGAAAAGGCAGAGAGAGACTATATTAGCATGGTGAGAAAGTGAGCGAAGCTGAGTCAATAACATTGCAGATTCTTTGGATTTTCTCAAGAATCTCTAGATTCATAGCAGAAGCAGTAGACGATATGTGCCAATAATATTATTTAAGTCACACACATAGATAGATATGAACAGACTAAGATAGATTTCCAAATTGCTATTGATCATAATTAACTGATTGAATATTTTAAAATATTCTTCATGAACATATCTGTTGGAAGGAGATTTTTAAAAAAATTATTTTATGTTCATTTTTTTTATTTCTCTACAGGCAAAATATTTCTATGATAAATATACTTTTCTGGTGACTTTTTCCACTTATATAAACAAGTGAGTTAATTATGACAAGGGGTATGAAAAATTGTTGTAATTGCAGGTAGCAACTATCTTACATATTTATACAAGCAGGATTAATTAATGAACAAACCTCTCTCCTTAGAGAAATCTTCTTCATCCCAATTGAAATGGAAGGATATTAAATCCTAAAAGACGTATTTTATGGTGACTACTTATATATACAAACGAGTTAATTATGACATGGCTTTGTGAAAATGTTGAAATCAAAGATAGCCGCTGGTAGGCCCACTCTTCCATATTCATACAAGCAGAATTAATTAATGAACAAACCTCTTTCCACAGAAAACGTTTCTTCGTCCCAATTGAAATGGAAGGATATTAAATCCTAAAAGACATATTTTATGGTGACTTCTTCCACTTATATAAACAAGTGAATTCATTATGATAAGAGGGTATTAAAACTTGTTGAAATCATATACAGCCACTGATAGGCTCAATCTAGCATATTAATACAAGCAGGATTAATTAAAGAACAAACCTCTCTCCTCAGAGAAATTTTCTTCATCTCAATTGAAATGGAAGGATATTAAATCCTAAAGACATTTTCTAAGACATTGTTACCTTACAGCAATGCTTCCCAAACATTTTTTCTCTGGGACACATTTTCGGAATTAAATTTTGCTCATACCTCACCAAATTTTATGTGAGAAAATTACATTTAAAAATAAAAGACAAAGAGAGGGTTAAAGGGAGATAACATGGATTCAGAATCAGAAGATTATCATTGATAACTCTCTCCTCTAATTTGCAGACCCTAGTTACTGTATTCTTAATACTTGATATAATACAAAAATATCACAATGATAAAATCAGTCAATAGTTATTTAACTATTTATACTGGGACTCAAGCATACAATTCAAAGTAATCCATAATAATATTTTAAATTTTGAAATCATATTTATTTTTGGGAATATGAATTTTTTAAAATTGTTTCTAAATCTTTGATTGTCTTTCAATCATTTTGCTTCACCTACTATCCTCTTCTGCCTCACCTATGAGGCACACCACAATGTTTGGGGATCATTGCTTTACAGTTTCAAGTAAAGCAACATTATTGCTCAGATTAAAATTGTCATTGTCCAATTTCTGAAAATGTCTTTTAGAACAACAAGATCAGTTTGTTTTGAAATTAATCCCATGAAATTTCAACATTCATTTACTTAAAGCCAATTAACTAAATTAGAACGTAATTATTTTTACATGATTTAATTCTAGGTCAGCAGTGATATTTAACCATTTTTTTTTACCAGAAATGAATAATTGTAAGCTACTATATCTATGAGGGTTATCTGAAAAGTTCATATGCTGACTCATGGTGACCAAATGATGTTTATTTTTCAACATCATCCCCTTTACAGCCTATACACTTCTTCCATCAGTGTTGCAGTGCTTGGATCCCATTGGTGAAGAAACTTTCATCTTGTTGGTAAAAAAAAAAATCAACAACAGCAGATATAACATCATCATAATTGCAATACTGCCTCTAAGTCAAGTGTTATTTTATGTTGGGAAACAGATGATAGTCAAATGGGGCAAATTCAGGAAAATAGAGATGGTGATCAACCATTTCAAAACCACAGTCACACACAGCAGTCAATGACTTGTGTGCTGGAGCATTGTCCTGATGAAACAAGACCTCTTTTGTCAGTTTTCCTGGGCATTTAGTCTTGATAGCTTTTCATAACTGTCACAGCATGTTGGTATAGTACTCTCTATTGATGTTGTGGCCCTTTTGAAGATAGTCAATGCACACAATGTCTTTTTCATCCAAAAAAACTGAGGCCATCACCTTCCAGATGAAACAATCTTGGCTTTCTTTCAAGCAGGGGAAATGAATATCTCTGGATCAAAGTGATGATCTCAACGCTCATCCTGGGTTAGGAAAGGTTCAAGGAAACCAGCTGGATCTACCTCAAACATTGTAAGATTTTTCCTGTGATGTGATCAGCTTGGAGTGCTTTTGTTCAGGTGTCAGAAGATGTGACACCCACCCAGCAGAAACCTTCATCATGCCAAGTTCATTGTGCAGAATATTTTCAGCTCGCAGGATATGTTATAGCATTGGATATTTGATTTTATAGTCAACTGCTTGTCATCTATCACACCATGTGGCAAACACATCAATGTTTTTAATCAGTGTTGACAGTTGCATGACATCCAGAGCGCTTGGGTCACATCTTCAAGACTCTCCCTTCCCCTCCTCCTAAATTTAGCTGCCACTTTTTCATTGTTGATAAAGCTGGTACATCATCTAATGTAGCGACCATTTCAGCACGAATGTCTTTGGGGACTAAACCCTTTTTTCTGCAGGTACTTGATTACATCACAATGCTAAATTTTGTTCACTTTCAAGAGAAGTTGCTACTAGTTACTTCTGAAGTTTTCTTTAAACAGTAAGATGTCAGTTTACCTGGAAAGAAACAATGCCGTTATTAATCAGAAGAGTTGAAATTAATGCAAGATTTCACATCTTTAGCATCACTCCTTCATAGTCAGCCTATGAACTTTTCAGTTTACCCTTGTATAAATATATGTATATATTTTTTAAATATAGATACAATTTGGTATTCATTATTCACATAGGTACATTTTTAATTGAATTATTACATCATTATTTTACTTTGATTCACCAATCGTCCGGTTCACACTCCTCCCCATGTTTTTTCGAACAGTCATTAAGGTTTATCCCTTGTTTTCTGTTTAGGATTGAGATTCCAGTTCCTTCTAAATTCTATTTCAACTCCATACTTCTAATTTCTCTGCCTAAACTCTGAAATTTTTACTATTTATTTAGTTTTTTCTTCAACAGAAGTAGACAGGTTCACCTATTGTTCACACTCCTTCCCAGTCTTTTGAACAGGAGTAGAGGTTTATCCCTTCATTCCTGTTTAGGATTGGCTTTTCAGTTCCTTTTAACGTCTTTTCCTTCTCTTTCACTTATAGTAGCCCCTTGCGCCTTTGTAGCATTATCACTTTGCTTGGAGTGAATTGATTAAAAAATAAAATTGGATTCCAAAGACACTGCCTATCTTCTTATCAAATGACAGGTTCATTTTTACATTTTTTTTTTAATTTCCTAACATTCAGCATTGATTAATGGAGAATTTTGAAAATGTCATATCTGTTACTTCTATAGCCTTAGGAGAGTAATCAAATTTTAAATGAGTTATTCAATGCAGATTAAGTCTTCCATATTTTTACTCAGTCAGTTGACCATTTATACTAAATGGCTATATTGCTTTCACAGTACATAACTAAACATTTTTCTTTCTTCTTCTTCTTCTTAATCTGCCTAAAGAATCCTCCCACTTCAGCCCAGATAATCTAATTAGATAGGAAAGGCAGTCTAGCAAACTTCATAGTTAAGGTGATTGGTGGGACTGGTTGAGATGACAGAGATTAATTTTATTTTCCTTTTGATAATTGGTAAAGTAGGCTTCTTTTTCTTTTATACAAACACTTAGAAATTATTAATAAATTAATTATATCTGGCAAATACATGGAAAAATTTTGACTTTTTACTTGTGTTTTAACGTTACCATGAAGAAGAGACTTGAAGCAGCAGAAATGTGGTTCTGCAGAGGGATGCTGAGAATATCAAAGACCTAACATGTGAGCAATGACAAAATTCTATATACAATGGAAACAAAAAGAACATATGCTTAACATCAAGAAGAGACAGTTGAAATTTCTGGGGCATATAATGGAAAAGTTGATACTCACATGACAGATTGAAGGTAAGTGGGCCAGAGGAAACAATGCACAACCAACCCGGTGAGCTTGAACAAATGAATGGTAGAGCAGAGTTTGGGAGAGATGTCAAAAAGATAAGTTATTAAGAGCTGCAAAAGACAAGAAACTGTGGAGAGCCATGATCACCAATGTCCTGAAGGGACATGGCACATAGATGATGATGATATGGATGAATATGATGTCCAAATTTGATATATCAGACAAAATGGAAAAACTTTAGTTATATTTTTTTTTCTTTTGAAAGGACTTCTTCAAATTTTCCTTTCAAAGGAAAAAAATTATAAAATAGGGTTTCTTTCTCATTTTGTCATTCAATTACCCACTATAAATCTATATGAGGGTGGTGTGTAGGTAGTATAATGGATATTGGCAAGGGAAAGTGGGATTAGTATGCAGAGTTCAAATTCTAGCCAAGTGCATTCATTTTTGCATAAATATCCTTGGAAAGGTATAAATTCATTTATTCTTCAGCCAGCTATGTGTTAAATAGTAGGGCAGACTGGGCTCTTATGACTTGGGTAGCAATCAGTCTAGGAAAAGGTAAAACTGAATTCAAAACCAGCCTGAAGAAGGATGAGCTCTGTCGGGCTGTCTTGCCTTAAACACATCACTGCTGTGACAGCTGCAGTACATGTTCCTCTCCAACCCTAATGGGCTACAGGACCCATGACAATAGCTATGGCTTGTTTCATATATAGGACATATTTCAATCTGTTGTTTTGCTATATTTCTTGTATTTTCATTTTGGCTATGCAAATCTGAATGATATTGAGTTCAAATCTCGTCACCATTATTATGTTGGAGCTCTTTATTTTATGAAACACCCATTTTGGTATTTCTTGTGGTAAATGTACCTTGTTGCTTTCTTTTATAGTAAGCAAGATAATTGGAACTTTACACTTCTAACTATACATTTTTTGAATTGAAAAATGACTATATTTTACTAAACTGTACATAATTTGAAATATCTGATTTTACATAATAGAAGCTTTAGTAAGATATATTTTAATCATGTGATGATTAAAATAAAACAATCTGGAATATCAAATTTAACACAAAGGATAAAAGAATTTTAATTCAGATTATTCTGAATATACAAAACATTTTTCCTTCATAATTAACTTATTTATTTGCTTAACAGTCTCACTAAAAATATTTCAAGTTTATCGATTAGGCTAAAGCTTTTTGTCAACATGACTGACCACATAATACTCTTGTTAATCTGTTTAGTAACATTAACTCTTTGCAGTGTTTTGCTTCAATATGTCTTTCTTTGGCTTTCTTATATTTTTCTATTTTTCATCACTAACACTTGTCAGTTTCCTAATATATATAACAAAAGAGCAGGAGTTATTTTATTTCATAGTTTTTCCTTGATATGTTTTCCTTCTCTAAACTTGCAATTGTTTTAGCCACATTGTAATGCAGACCACTTAAACCATCAATCTTTTGATTGGCAACTTACTGACCAGTTGATTGATAAGATACAGTTGTTATTAGCTTATATTCACCTTAAGTACTAAAGTTGTTATCATTCATTATTTGTATAAGACATTTACCTAAAAATGTACTGAAGTAATATTGTTAATTTGCTTATCGTCATTTCACTTCTTTACCATTCCCACAACAAATGACAAAAGTATAACACTCTCGACTAGAATACACACTTGCAAGGCATAGTTATTACTCAACAACAATCTTTTATTTTGATATTTTCTGCCAAGTTCTCTTTCAATATCAGTAGCAACAAAATCAAAACTGACATCTCACTTAATCTGATTACTGCTTGATATTGCTAAGTGATGACTTTGTCCAAAAATACATTTCACTGTGTTGTTTATCTTTAGTTTTGAAATACTGCAAAATAAAAGAAACTTGTTTTTCACTTATATAGCTATCAATTTTGTTTATATATATATATATATATATATATATATATATATATATATATATAAACTAGAATTCATCCAATAAAGACTCGAGAGCCTCTCAAGTCAGAGGGGAACTGCTGAAATAGTTATGAGGAATGAGGTGTGTTATAAATGAAAAAGGAAGTGAAGATTATCAGGATAAGGAGGTTAGATAACTGATCCCTGAATTGCAGACATTAAGATAATAGTGTTCAGGGAAACACCCATGTGGGAGTCTGTTCCTCAAAGTTCTTGGAGAAAAGCTGACCAAGTGTAACTTTCTTCTTTTATTTGGAACACTAAGTAAATTGAGAACTACAAGAAGAGGTTGGTTGCTGTAGAAATGAATAATAGTGATTCTACAAAGTATTAAATGAAGATTATGTATTCTTTTTATATTGTAGGAATATTTTTTTCATCCATTAAAATGGATTAATGGGATTTATTTCTATTAAGTCAATTTTTTTTCTTTGTTTTTTTATGCATATTTAGTTATTATGCATCTGTGTGCAGTTAATTATAAGAAAAGTATATTTATTCATTAGTTGGAAATACAATAAATTAAAAATTTGTATGTGTACGAATATTTGTTTCCCCGACTGTATATATAAGAAATATATGTATGTGTCTACAAGTATACAGGAGAAAAAAGAAAGGCTCTAAAATGTGTATGTGTGTGTATGTATATGTATGCACAGGTATATACGAGTAGGCATGTATATATATATACATGTGTGTACAAGTATACATAAAAAACAAAAAAAGACTCTAATATATATATATATATATATATATATATATATATATATATATATATGCCTGGGTGGGTGTGTAAATATATCTTTGTACAAATATATACATAAAAGAACACTCTAGTTTAAGTGGAATTATTTAAAATCCAACAGGCACCAAACAGTTCTAATATATATATAACAAATAGGCAGACAGATATTCTCTGGGGTACGGTGATCAGGTGTGATAAGGTAATTTGATTTATGGTTCCACTTATCCTTTGAGCCAACACATTTTTCCTTATATACAGTTTTGTCTTTCTTTCATTCTAACCTGGAGAAGCTAGAGGGAGCAGACTCTCTTGGCAAAACACATCATTTATAGGTTTTCCACTTTGTCCCACTATCTTCGCTTTCACCAGAGTAGTCAGCACCCTCCACAATACCTGACTGACCTTGACTTTGACAATGATCTTGCATTAATTTCTCATTGTATCAAGGGTGCAGAATCCTTGTTGCAATCACTTGAACAAGCAGTGAACAAGGTCGGTCTCTATTGCAATGTGAGTAAGACAGAATATATCACAACCTCCCCTGAACCATCCAAGTTGAAGTCACTCAATAATACATCCATTAAAAGAGTTAAGGACTTCAAATGTCTTGGATCTCACATAATAGATTGCCAAAAAAGACTTCAACATCCGCAAAGCTCTTGCATGGGATGCAAGTAACAAACTTCACAAGATTTGGCACTCGAACCTTCCATCCTGCTTAAAAGTCCAAACCTTTTGAACATTGAAGGAACCAGTCCTGCTGTATGGATCAGAAACTTGAACATTATCTGTTCATTTTGAAAGATGACTGGATGCAACATATACAAATCTACTTAGAAAAATCCAGAACATCAGTTGGAGATCCCATGCAATGCTTAACACTCAGGACTCAGGGTTGGGCATTGGGGATCCGTAGACAGCAATACAGGACAGAACAGTGTGGAAAAGGATTGTCAATGGAGTTCCAACCAACCATAAGGAGGTCAGAGGATGATTATGATGACCTTTGCTTTTGTTTCAAATAATATTATACATCCTATAAACACACATAAAGTTGTATGTAATATTCTGATTATTCAAGCTTAAGGATACAGTGAAAGTTTTCATGTCAAATAATTCTATAAGAACTGCTAAACCATACTGACTTAAAACTACCTTCTTGCATAAAGTAAAATTATATAAAATTTATAATTTCCTGAAGCTGAGTAAAGGAAAATCATAGCAAGACTTAAGTATCTATGTTAATATCTTTTATATTGATATTTATCAACCAGAGAGAAATTGATTTTACAAAAATTACAAAATGTACATAAGAACAATGACAGCATTTTTAAAAGATCTAAGTGATATAGTTGAGCTGCAGAATAATTCAAAATGTCTTTGTTTGCTCTGAAAAGAATATTGACTTTAGTCTTGCAATTTGATACAAATCTTCTTTTTGGCTATTATTTAGTTTTAAGATAATTGAAAAATCAATTGTAATTCTTCTTTTTGTTACTTCTCTGTGTTAATATTCTTGTTAGCATTTCATAACTTTTGTAAATTCATAAATTTGTAAATAAATTGTGAAACCATACTGCCACCATTTTAACTTAATAGACATCTATTAATTAAACAATTTGATGCAACCTATAATGTCATCACTATTTTTAGTTTTATTTCCTTCTATCTTAATTACCGTATAATCATCATGCAACACAGATGACATCTTATTTAATTAATCACATTTCAGAGTTCTTAGCCAGGTAACATTATCTGTCAATGCTTATTGGGTTTCTAATATGTTAATATAAGCTCTCTTCTTACTAACAATTCATGAAAGGAGTTAAAAGTTTTGATAATAGAAAATGTGATTGCTTTTTCCTAGCAGCAATCATTTTAATTGCAATACTTTGCAGAATCTTTTCAATACTAAGGCTTTTTTTTTTCACCTTGCAAACAGTTCAATGAAGGTAATTTGATTAGATTGATATTAATGATATATCCATCTCATGGAATCTTCTTTAATTGCTTTATAGTAGATGATACACGTATCTGATTGAAAGTGTACTTCAGACGTGAAAATACCAGAGTTTAGTGTAGAATTTTCTCCACTTTAGATCTTATGTCATTCTCATGAATAAATTAAAATTTCTGTTTCATTTACTTCTGTATACTCATATCTTGAGATTTTAAAAAAATGTCATTTATCTCGGCACACATTGATTTGATAATTTATCTTATCAAAAGGATATGTGAAGACATCTTATTGGTTATTAAATCTACTATATATCTTGAGAAATTTAAGATGTTCTTGTATACAATGTTGATAAGGATGTATATACACATAGTTATAAAAAATACCCTTATATTTTATATACATTGTGTTAGATAAGCATTTTACCATGTGTTTAGATTGTTTTGATAGAAGACACTACTTTTAAGAGTTTTATGTAAATTATACTTTATAATCTTTCATCTAAAACAAGATAAAAATAAATTTTAACATTTAACTGATTTTATACAGGAAATGCTCTGAAAATAATGTCTCCTATTTATTTCTATGAAAACTCTTTTTGTTTATCATTTCACCCCAAGCAAGGCAATAAAGCCACAAATATACAAAGAGGTTACTGAGTGTGAAAGAATATCAGAAAAAGTAAAACATTATTAAGGAGAGAGAATAATAAAAGAATTAAGAAGACATAATGATTGACATTGTATTTAAATTTTTGAAAATCAAAATTAATTGGAAAGTAAAAGGCTAGAAAAGAGTTCATAAGCAAGAAGTGTTAAAGAATTAACTTATGGTTACATCTAGCCATTTCAATTTTAAAATGATGAGACCTAGCTACCAATCTAGTACTGCACTTAAAAGTTGAGGTACCAAAGAGAAAAGCTCATCAGAACAATTATCATGAAAATATTTATAGAAAAGCAACATTATGGCAGTGAGAAAGTGACTGGAGCCAAGATGCCAAGTCAGAACCAATAACATTGCAGATTATTCTTTGGATTTTATCAAGAATCTCTAAATACATAGCAGAAGCACCAGACCAGATATAACAGCAATATTCAGTGCATAGTCAAATGGTACACTGATAAATATGCAAAAGATACCTAGCATTAAACACTGAACCAACTTTCCTAGATGCAGAACTGGACATTGATTCAATATAATCTTTCCACTTTATGTCAGCTGAAAATGTTCGCCCAAGAAAGTGCAATGAGTCACTGCTGGAGGTTAGCATCAGCCATGCTGATGGAAAGCAAAAAAAGTTCTCTAAGACAAAAGAGAACAGTTTCATTTTGGAGGTATTAAAATTAACAAGACATTTTTTCCCAGCTGACAACAGATTGTAGGTAACTTTTTTTCTTAGCTCAGCTACCAATTTGACCTTATTGAATCGATCAGACTTACTTAGGAGTAAATAGTTGTCATCAGTATAGAAACTGAAACTACAACAGATACTGGGTACACAACAACAGTGTTGGATAGAGTAATCTTTCAGATCCAAAACACTGTTTTTCCATATTGTCACTGTCATTGCCTATACATTTTTGCTAGCAGAGATCACCCATGTTTTCACTCATCTCACTGCTGCCACTGGTGAAGCACACTAACCACCACCTAACAGAGCTCACATCTGCTGTTTGATCTCTGTAAATGTTCTGTATTGGTCAATGAATGTTTGCAACTTTTTGTGTGGAGAGATTTAATGATATACCTCTTTTTCATATGCATCTTCATGTCAGACACCATTTTGCCAGACTACCACTCAACTATCTGTAACAAGGCAAAAGAAATTATAGTTTATTAGCAGGATGATAAAACCTCTACTACATATTAATCTGGAAGACATTACTTTTAGTGTATATTTTATCGTAAGCTGAGTTTTTCTCCTTAAAAATATTCCGAAAACAAAATGTAGTGGAAGAAGAAATACTTTGGATATTTAATCTTTTAGGCTTTTAATTTTAGTAGATAAATCATTTTTTAGTAAATGTTGTAATCCCTTTTTCATCAAACAATTCTTTTTTGATTTCATATTTGCTTACTGTGCTTTTGTGGTGCAATTGCTCCATGCTTGATTGCTTAAGACAGATATGTAATCAAATGGACTGTAAATGATTTTATCTGGGCCTGAAGTGCAGCAGTTTTTATTGCAACAGTAAAATCTAGATTTGAGAGCTTCAAAGTAATATCATAGAATAAGAAGAATTCTTGTCAACCAAAAGGGAAATTTGTTAGTTTGTTATGAGAGAAGACAAAAGTAGCAATACAGATATCCCAAGTGTCACTTACCAAGTCCCTGATAATGCATGAATAAAGAACTCCAGTTATTGAAACCATTAGTCTTTCTCATCAAGGGAGTATCTCAAAGTCATATTTGAGACTTCTCCCCATATGTTATCTTGCCTTCACTTTGAATACATAGAGGGCTTTTCCAAGTTTTGTTGAAACAAGAATTAAATCATAGTGTGAGACATAAGATAACCACTTGACAATAAACTACCAAAAGGACCCAGGGATATGTTCACACATTAACAGAGTTTAGTTTTTTAAATGATATCCTTGAGATATAATATATGACAGCTTAGAATCTGTTAAGGTTGATTTAATTTTTTTCCTTATTGGTATAATAATTAATACTAATATAATATGGGATGTAATATCACATCCATTAAATTTCAAAATGATGACCATGTGTGAAATAGGGAAAAAGTTTTTCCATTGTTTCATACTGGAATACTCTTATATATTTCCATGTCATGTTTTTTTTTGTTTTGTTTTTTTACTCATTAGTTGTTTTTTGTCCACTCATGTTTGGTAGAGCATGTTTAATATTTATTTACTGATAGATAAATTCTTGCTTTTTACAACAGTCTTCCTGTATCATTCTGTTGGTTACAATCTCAGCAAATGACTACTAAAAATCTTCCCTCCTCAAATTTATAAACAAATCCTACAGATGCATATTGGGATTTCTTCTCAACCAATAAAAAAAAAAGAAATTCTCAATCTTACCCACAGCATTTTTGTTCTTTCTTGCCTTATGAAGTCAGGAGGCTATGACCACTTGACTGTACACCTTTTACTTGTGAACACTATTCCTATTTTGTTACCATCTTAAAGTTTCTTTGCTTTTGACTTGCATTTTATATATATATATATATATATATATATATATATATATAGGGCACCTTGAGGCAGTGTAATGGTTAGCATGCTTGTCTCGCTAGAACAATTACAACTGAGTAGTGAGTTTGATCCTCACTTGGTGCCCCATACCTTCGGCCTTGTGCCACATCTAAGCTACACTTGGAAAATCACTGTGTGTGTGTGTGTGTGTGTGTGTTAAAGATCAAATGCAGATTGGAATCTGACAGGATGATGAAATAAATAGGAAATGTCTATCAATCTAACATGTTTCACTTTTATTAAAGCATCATCAGAGATTGAGAGAATACAGACAAAAAAACAGAACTTTGGTGTTTTCAAATTTGTTTGGGTCAGTGTTTGTCTCATATTATTTTACCCTGTTCTTTTTCCTTCCTCTTTATTGCTAATTGAAAATTTTGTCAATTCCACTTATTGAGAATTTTGACAATTACATTTAACTATGCCCACTTATTCTATGCATTCTTATATTGTCTTATTGTCTCTCTATGTGTGAATATCTTCAAAGGATTATTTACATTTTCTACATTCTGATTATTGTCCTCATCTTTGTTGTTATCACAATGTTTCGGCGTTGTGCACTTGAGCCTTCTTCAGATGTCTATCAGTCCAGATAAGCTTCAGAGAATTTCAAACTGAGCCCCTTACATAATCTATGGATATAGATGGTCCTCATTCCACTATCCATGTCTAGGGATATCTGATTTAGTACTACACTGTGGGACAATAACTTAGTGGATTAAAGCATTAGTTCATTAATTTAGTGGCATAGTAATTATGAGCTTAATCTCTGGGATGGGTAGTACAAATTTTGACTCAGTGAAAACAGAGTGAGCAATAACTGAGTAGTACTAAATAAGACTAGAAGCCATAATGATCAAAATGTCGTGATAATAACATCAAAGATGAAGATATTAGTCTGCATGCAAATAGCTCCTCATTCAGGAAATTCAAATAGAGATTATCTTCAATGGGATTTTAGTATTAGATCTGTATGGGTAAATTTTATCCATTTGTTTTTTTGGTTTTAATTTTTTTTGTCCTTTTTGGTAGATGTTGATTAATATTATATATGATGAAAAGATATAAAATGTCAATTCATGCAATCAGTCTATGTTCTTATATATTTTGACAGATTGCACATATAAACTTGAAACTGTTTTGACTGTGTTGTAACCTGGAAAGGTTACTGAATAGAATAATCAAACAAAGGTTGGTAATGAACGATAATACTTAGGACAAGAACAACACATATATGACTCGCCAGCGGCACATAGTCAACTGCTAGAAGTGAGTCAAGTGAATTCCACAATGAATCTCCAACTGCAGACCAACATACAGTATTTACTACTGTATTTATGTAAATGTGGGCATACCCATTACCATACATAGGTATGCTACAACAGACTGTATCACTTGAAATGTACGATCAATGTTTTGTTTGTGGAACCCATTACAGTCATTGTTAATGGTCAGCTTAACCTTTCAACTCGGTAGCTACTATGAAAAATGATAATAACTGTTCTGAAAAGTACAAACTCATCATTTATTTATAGTTTGTTATTGTTGTAGTGGAAATGACCAGCTGAAACATTGTTGTGATATAAAATGGAAGAATAAGTTAGAAAGCAGAAGAATAGATGATATTTAAATGAACAGATAATAATATTTGACTTACAAATGACTTTTTTGAATTTTGTATATTCTTTTGTACTATCATTTCTTCATTTATTTTCTTTGATTTTTAGTTAGTTTGCAAACAGACAATAAATAAGTTTTTTTTTCATCTGATTACTCTTACCTTGTTTTTGTTCTGCAAAGGTTTCTAATTTTCTTAAAGAAAATTGCTAGTTCAGTCTCATGAATAAAACTCTTTGGTTGCTATGTATTTTTTATTAGTTGTTAGCAGGAATATTCTTGCTTAATAATAATAGCTGTATTGTTTCTCAAGTGACTGGTCAGGCTGTCATGTTAACTTAGAGTAGACAGTTTGTGAACTGAAGTTTTAGGTCATAGCTAATCAATCACATCAGATGCAGAAGTGAAAAGAATCTAAAAAATGAGTTGAAAAAAAACAAAGAATAAGGCAGAAAAATAAACAATACAAGGAAATTTGGAGAAGCTCCTTAGAGAAGTATCTTAAACAGTCTCAATAACACTTTGTCTGAGCCAAATGACCATTCATATGTTTGCATGGTAAATCCTGAGCTGAATCCGAGCCGCTTGCTGAGAAAACAAACATATTTCAAGTCTGGCTAGTTTTATAATCTAACCTTTAGGCAGTGTGAATCTCACCTTTAACCTCTTTTTTAACCTCTTTTTTATTTGACATGCTAAAAGCTATGACTATATCCATAGTTGTCTGTTGAGTCAGGTATATATGTTTCCTTTATTTTCAAATAAAGCTTACCTCAAGTCTGACAAACC
Source organism: Acanthosepion esculentum (assembly GCA_964036315.1). NCBI lineage: Eukaryota > Metazoa > Mollusca > Cephalopoda > Sepiida > Sepiidae > Acanthosepion > Acanthosepion esculentum. The sequence goes on along the minus strand of OZ038490.1, from coordinate 92,649,179 downwards.
AAACAAAACATTTTTTTTCATTGAAGTATTTCAACCTTCATTTCTCACAGTTGAGAATATATTGAAATAAGTACGTGCACAATGAGTAAAATGTCTTTTAATTTCAATTGAGCAATTAATTTCTTTGCCAACAGTAGAATTTTTTTTAATTTTATTTGTTCAGAACCAATTTCTAAAATAATTTTTTTTTTAAATCTTTATAAAAATGGTTAGAATCTATTTTGAGTGTAAATCTTATTTTCTGTTTAAGATAGATAAAAAAAAAGTATATATTTTATCAAATTACATTGGATTTAATACAAAATATTAAGGAACTGCTTAACACTTGTGACAGTTGCATTTTAAGATTTTTAATAATAAAACATGGAATTATGTTTCTATACCCAACATTTTTTATTAAGTTATTTAAGCAAATAATGTCTCAGTATTTTCAAACAAATGTAAAATTCTTGAAAGATTTCTTTATGTTAAGTTTCTTTTTTTTTCTTTTCTTTGATTGAGACCAGAAATAAAAAACAAACCATTCAACAATAAAAAGTTATTTTTGCTTAATAATTAATTTTGGTTCATATTTATTCAACATGAATAAATCTTTTATTATAGAACATATTTATCATATTTCATTTAGAGTTTTAATTTGGTGTCTGTGGTCCTGCACTTCAACATAGTCTACAAGGTTACTAGCAACTTTTAGAGTTTTTCATTACTTACTTTAATACTTTCATAGTTTTCATATGTTAAATTAATTATATTTGCCAAAGCTTTTTTTTTTTTCAGGACATTATGAAACATTTTCTTAATTTTTTTATATATATATATATATTTCAAGGTTACATAATTTTCTTTTTTTTAAATTCAGTGTAGTTAATGTTAAAAGTAATTCAAATTTTTTCCATTGTGCATATTTACAAAGTGGATGTATTTTTATATGAATTATAATAAAAAAATGTTTCTAGATCAAAACCAGTGAGACATGTTACTCAAAAGGAGAAAGTTCAGATCACTACAGAATTGTTTTGGCCAATCATGCAAATATTCTGCTTTGTTTAACCTCTAAATCCTTGGCAAAAATGTATGAATGCCAAATATTTTTTATTTCTCTCTTATTTATGCTGTCTCTGATGCCATTGAAGTTGGTAACAGTATAATAATCTAATTTCCAACTATGTAATAATTTTATTTATTATTCAAACAATAGATTATAAGATTTGTTCTTACTTGGACTTTGGGGACAAAGATTGCCTTCTTCTGTCCCTGCTTCACTTGTAAAAGGTTCTCATTATTCAACAAAATGCTGGAACAGCCATGTAAAATCTGACTGACCTACAGAGATTGATTCATTCAATCTAACAAGTTATTTTTTTTCTCTTAACTTTCTTGCTCTAACCTTTTCACTTTAGTATTGGCTTCTATATTAGCATGAATTCATTTTTTTTTTTATTAATTTCCATTAATTTCTTCTTAGTTGGTCTGAAAACTTTTCAGCATCCTTCATAATGTAAATTTCTTAATGAACATTTTATTATGGGGGCAGTCAGCTGAAGAGATTCCAAGATAAATTCTTACATATGGTTATTTGGTCAGATTTTGGGAAGAAGATCAGGCTTGATAACTTTTCAGCACCACCTCATAGATCCTATTATTAACTCTTTTTCCATAAATTCTTATCATAACTATCATCCTTTAACTGTATTTATAACAAGACAACAGGTGTATTAAAACAATTAACTTTGATAGATACTCTTGAGATTTTGTTCACATCCAACTTTGGTCAACGAATTTCAGATGGAAGAAGAAAGTAGCAATTTCACTTGTTTGTTCTTAATCTTCTTTAAGCAACATTTCATGTTCATTTTTTAGATACAAAATTTAAATGTGAATTTAGCCTGTAACCTACACATGCAGATCTATAAATAAAGTTTTGTCAATTTTAAATATTTTATTGCCAAATCATTTTTGTCCATGTTTTTGCCACATGTACCTGCAAAGTTAGATCTTTTATTTATAAAATTAATACTTATTTCAGATGTCTAAGTGTATGGATCATTATTCATATTTTTATCTCACATTTTATAGGATTGGGGAAGTTGTATTATTTTAAACATTAATTTAAAATAATTGGGATACAAAGCCATTTAATGAGACAAAATACAAAAGAAAATTAAATCTCTGAAGGCTCTGTTTACTCCTTTTAAAATCTATTTCATGAGTTAAGATATGACAACTATTTGTTGAATAACTGCTAATATGTAACTTATAATTTATGCACTAAAATTAAAAGAACCACAATTCAATTCAAAAGTCATCAAATATACTTATGTTTTTTAAAAAAAATACTATTTTTGATTTTTCAAAGTATGTTTGGGGATAAATACTTCATTTATTCAAAGGTTTCTCAAGTATAACAGATTAAATGGATTTATAAATTTTACTTGTACACAAGTAAAATTCATAATGTTTAATCTGTTAATCTCAGAAATAAAAGTTCATGACTAATTTTGATCTGTAAATGAGATTTAAGTTTAGTTCAAACAACTGCATTAATTTTGTGCAGGATTAAATCATTTTACTTTCAAGTTATTGATGTACACTTGATATTAAGTGTTGTATTTGATCAGAAATTAATTATTAGCACAAGAATAGGGAATTGTGACTTGAATTATTACTGGAACAAAGTAAAGATTACTGGACTGTTATATAATATCAGTCCTTTTATATGGTAGTGAATGCTGAATAAAATTCCTTGCAGATGAAAAGAAGACTTGAAGCAACAGAGATATGGTTCTACAGAAGGATGCTGAGAATACTATGGGCAGAATATTTGAATGATTTTATCAGATGACATGTCAATATTTCCTTTTCTGTATTTTAAATAAAATGGTTTTTATCAAAATGGTAAGCATAAATTCTAGCAAAGGTGATAAAAATACAGAATTAATTTACTCACTTGCAACTGCTCAGATTCTAATATTTTTCTACAGATTGTTTAATTTGCAAATTAGATGTTAATGTTTTATTCATACTGAATATGTGCTCCTTAAAATCACATTGAAATGACTAGTCACTCCGATATAACAGATTTCAATAAGACATGCAGGCAAAAACCTAGTTTAACATATTTACTGAAAGACGATAAAAGTAATATTATCAAAAGGCAATATTTATTTCAGCTGGATAATCAGAATGTCAGCTCATGATGCAATGTACTTTATATCTAAAGCAAAAGTATAAAGATTAACATTATTCAGTCTTCATGAAGGATCTTTTTCATTTGAATTATTAGATTCTTAACATTAAAATATACTTTCTTTTCAAAAATTTCAGTTGCATATAAAAGTTACTTTTGATACAAAGACTGACTATCTATTTGAAGGATTTCTTATTTAGATTTCATGTCGTTTTTTTCCTTTCTTATCTTTGAAAAACCCTTGAGGATACTTGTCATCTAAGACAAGAACATCTACAATGTTAGAAAGAACTCTGAAAATTACAAATCAGTAAAGATTGGAAATACATAAACAATATCTGTCTCTCTCTCTCTCTCTCTCTCTCTCTCTATATATATATATATATATATATATATATATATATATATAGAGAGAGAGAGAGAGAGAGAGAGAGAGAGAGAGTTTGAATATGCAGCCCTTTATATCACAACTGGCAAGCAGATATTGATAACTGATAATTTTCCAATCTGTTCTGAATTCTGATATACTATATCTATATTTGATTATATAACTGTATCCATTTTATATTGTGTCCTACAATATTCCCTATAAATAATTTCCTACTATAATAATCTTGGAAACAAGTTAATATAAAGTTTATTTAGCACAAGCAGAGAAAATTCATGAAACAAATTTGATACTGTGATGTTTGCAGCAAGATGGTCATTATTAAGAGCAACCAGTTGTCATCTTTTAATAGGAACTAGTTCCTATACAATCACCAAAGTTAAGCAGCATCAAGCCTGATCAGTACCTAGATGACTGCTTGGGAATACTAAGTGCTATAAACTTGGATGTGTGAATGGTGTCATGGATAATAGCTTAGAATTGTTAATCAGAGAGCCAAGTTCAAATTCTCTTTTGGTTCATTGTATTCACTTACACACCAAATACCCTTGAGAAAGGTATGATCCCACCACTTCTCCCCCAGTTATGGGTTAATTAGTAAGACTTTTATCACTAAAACATTATTATCTCAAAAAAAAAAAAAACATTTTTTTTTTTTTTAAATCTAAAAATCTTTTCTGGCTTTAAATAACCTGCAAAGAGTTGCTAATCTGTAGAAAATGAATCATGCAATCAGTCTTTTAATACAAGTTGAAATGCTGTATCTTTTAGCAGAAGTGTTATATTTTATATAGCAATTAAAATTCATAATGTACTGGGTGGACCAAAATATACTTTATCATATTATTATAAAATAAAAATGTTGAAATAAGACAATAACAGAATTTATCAAAATTAATGAATTTAAAAATTTGAAATTAAAATGCATATGAAAGCTGAAAAGCCACTGTGTTTATAAAATATGTTATGGTAAAGTAACTTTTGGGTTACTCCATATTTTTTCCCATGTTCCTTTTATATTAAAGAAATTCTTCATTTGTTGTGTAGAAAGATCACCGAGATCTTCACTACACTAAAGTGTTGAACATGGACTCTTTTAATGACTATGAAAGTATTCACAAGTAGGACACAAAGGAGTATTTTCCTTTGGAATATTATTAACCCAAACTATGAATTGATACAAGCATTATAGCTTCATTGATCTTAAAATACAATTACACAACCTTATGACTTGTGCCACCATTCAAGAGAAAATTATGATGTAGATTATGTGACATTCTGTGCATTATATACAAAAGGGGAACTATTTTGGGACCCAGATCCCTTACTCATTTTGAAACAATAAGTAAATAAATTAGGAATAGTACTCTATAATTAGCATTTAATATTTATTTCTCTTGAAAAAAATATTTCTCCAGTTTAGCATGATTACAGACCCGACAATATTATCAGTCACAATTTTTTTTTTTTTTTTTCATTCTTTAAGTTTTCACATTTTTTGGATGTACCCGAATTTAATATTCCTCGCTATATTGCACTGTTTCACAACTGTTCATATTTTAATGTTACAGAAATTAAAAATCAGACTTATCCTATTATATGGATTAGCTTGAATTTCTGTTTTAAATATTGATATTCATTGATTTGTTTAAAATGTTAAGAGAAAAATTTCAAGTCAATAAACATTCAGTATTATAATTTAAGAAGTAAATTGAACACTTGCTTAACTTGACAATTTTCCCTTTTTAAATGACAAATATGTGTGCATTTGTAAACTACAGGAACATCAATTTATTTCCCTCTAAAATAGTGTAATAAAGTAAAATTAAGATTTCTTTATTGTAATTGACTGCCAAAAAGTATTAACAACTTTGAGGAAAATTTTTAATTCTAAAATGTCTTGGTCTTTGATTGCTGATGTTCTGACACTATCAGGAATTCTGCATTGTGTCTTATAATTGTATATAATCACCACTTCCTTCAATTCTGATATTAGCACTATCTGATAATCCTTCACTGTCCCTAAAAGACTTTGCATTAAGCATTTGAAAACACAATTTCCTGCTTCTATTTAAAGCACTTTCTGCTAATTCACTTGTCTTCTCATTCCACTGTTCAGCAATTGTAAAAACTTAAATACTTTTTCTGCTCATTTTATTTCTGCAAATGGAAATTATATTTACATTTTTTTTAAGTCTCTTAATCTTTTTATATATTTTTGTAAAAATGCTACATCAGTTATTCTCAAAGTAGTATTTGATTTAGAATTTTTGACTGTGATTCAATTTGACAAAATGTCATCTATCTAAAGTGATCACAGCTGTTGTATATTTGATTCTTAACGTGTAGGGTAATAGTAAAGAGAACTTTAAAGTGACTCCCAACTCAAAATAAAAAAATGATTTGCTCTCTCTCTTGTGCCCCTTTAGGACATGGGCAATCATGGTTCTCCACAGCTTCCTGTATTTTATTGCTCCCAGTAATAATTGCTTATGTTCAACTCCTTTCTGTCTCTTTGTGGTACTTGCATTAACTAATAGATCATATTTAGAATCGAGGTACAAAGTCATCAGATTATTCTAATGAAATAGACTTTGATTCTTGACAATACTTGAAATCATTTGAAAGCTTGGAATATTAAATAAACTAACATGAACTGTGGACACTTTCTTTACACTAATAGACAGAAGTCAATTAGAAAAACAGCATTAAACTATAATAGACAACGGTTTGTCTATTTTCTTTACAAAATAAACATTCCTTCAAATGAACACTTTCTTCCTAAACATACCCACTTTAAAGGTTACTAGTGTAAATGGTGGAAAGTTCTAAAAAAAATGGGAGCTAAAAGTACACTTATACTTAAAATCAGAAGGAGACAGTTGAAATTTCTAAAACACATTATGGGGTCAGAGATCTTTGAAAATTTAACTTACATGATATCACAAGGGGGCCAGAAAAAAACAGTGAGTAACCTATTAATGATTTTATTTTATTTTATTTTTTTTTTAACAATGATTTTCCCTCTGTACCATGCCCAAGAGCCACAGAGGCACATTTTATGTGGAGAAGATAACAGTTGACCCTTGAGATGAACAAATAGCAGAGCAGGAATAAATAGGGATGGCAAATGGTCAAATGTTACTTAGAGCTACAAGTGATAGGAAGTTGTGGAGAGCCATGATCACTCGCATGCTGAAGGGACATGGAACATAAAGGAAATAAAGAGTAGATGATTTTATAGATTTACAAAGGGCCTATTATAGTGAAGAGTATAAAGTGGTCTAAAAGGGGCTTCAGAAAATGTTTGTATATATATATTTTATTATTATAGACATTATTTTTTATGGGTATGTGTTTGCATTGCTATTCCTGTTTTTTATTACTAAAAAAAAAAAAAAAACCCAGGATATCAACTCATGTATGTTATGTCTGTACTCACTGGAAATAATGTTATACACAGATATACACGTCATTAAGAAGGTGAACAAATATAAGAATGTTAAGATGAGGACAATAGTCTGAATGTAAATCATGGTTTTGGAAAATTACTCACCAAATGTACTTTTTATGTAGAATCAAAGTAAAGTTTTCCTCAAAGAATAGTGTGTTGAGTAATATACAAGTTTTCTTTACCTGGATTTGAAAGAATGTATCACTTGAGAATAGCAATTATGACTATAAGAAATGCATAATCAGTGCTTACTGTAAGCTGTAAAATCAGCATATCAGTTTCAAGGCCATGTAAAGAACATGTGTTATTTTTTCTATCTTCAAGAAAGGCAATAAAACCACTAAGATTCAAGTGATTACTGAGTGTTAGAAAATATGAGAAAAAACTCTAGAGAAAGAACAATAAAAGAACAAGAATTAAAAAGATAAGATTGACATTGCATTTAAATTTTTGAAAATCAAAGTTGGCTGGAAGCAGGTAGCCAGAAGAAAAGGCCACAGACAAGAAGTGCATTAGTCATTTCAGCTTTAAAATGATGAGACCATGTTGTCAGTCTAGTACTAAGCTTAAATTCATGAAGTCAAAGTACCATTGAGGAAAGTTCATTAGAACAATTATCTGGAAAGTATTTATAGTAAAGGCACAGGAAAGGTGGGAAATTGACTGAAGCCATCATGCCAGGTCAGGACCAATAACTTATTTGGATTTTATCAAGAATCTATAAATATATAGCAGGAGCACCAGGCCAGAGGTAGCAATATTCAAAGCAAGCACAAGTAGTAGACTTATTAATATGTAAGATAGATTCTGGCAAGAAAAATTGTCTAGCATGATAGAATGAACCAACTTTCCTCACTGCAGATATAGCAATTGATTCAATATAATCTTTCCACTTCATGTCAGCAGAAAACCTAAACCTGAGAAGTCACAATAAGTCACTCTCCTGAAGGTTAGCATCATCCATGCTGATGGAAGGCAAAATGCATTCTCTCAGATGATTAAAAGAGAGTAGTTTCATTTTGGATGTGCTAAAATTAACAAGTTATTCCTTGCCCCAGTTAACAATTGATTGTCAGTCATTTTTGAGATTATATAAAATTCTCTGGGTCTCTGTTCTTCAAACTTAGAATTAATAATTACATTTTATACACATATTTAAAAATAGTTAGTATAATGGTTTGCAGCTTGGGTAGAATAATGAACAAGCCAAGTTTGAAATCTGGTCAAGATTGTTACATTCACTTTTGCACAAATATTCTTGGGAAAGGCAAAAATCCATCACTCCTCCCCAGCTGTGGGTTGAATAGCATGACAGACTGAACTTTCTAGCGATGGTTGGCAAACATCGTATGAGAAATGAAATTCTGATTTCAACTGATGGTGCATTGGGATGGTGAAAGATGCCTTCCAAAAGTTGAGCAAAGTATGTTTCTTAGAAACATAAAAATATGATTAGAAATAAAGAAAAAAGTACTGAACTGTTATGTAGTATCAGTCCTCCTATGTGGCAGTGAATGCTGGACAATCTCCTTAAAGATGAAGAAGAGACTTGAAGCAACAGAAATGTGATTCTACAGAAGGATGCTGAGAATACCATGGACTGAAAATTTGAGCAATGACAAAGTTTTAGAGGAAATAAAAACAAAAAGAACACTTCTATTTAACATCAGAAAGTGATAGTTGAAATTTCTGGGGCATATAATGAGAAAAGATGGCTTGAAAAATTTTATACTCACAGGACAGATTGTAAGAGAGACAGAGCAAAGCAACATACAACTTACCAGACAAGCTTCAGTGAATGGATGTAAGGACAGAGTATAGGAAATATGGCAAAAAGACAAAAAGTTATTAAGAACTACAAAGGAAATTGTGGAGTGCCATGCTCACCAATGTCCTAAAGGTACACAACACATACAGAAGATTTAGTGCTGATATGTTCATTCAGCATAGTTGCAGTATAAACCACAGGTTTGGATTTGTAGGTGATGAAGAAATGCAAATTGGCCTGAGCAGATGGATATGCTTGGAAATATGCAGCCAAGCTGGAGATGAGAAATCATTCTGATTTGCAATATGCCTTCAAAACAACTCTGACAGTGATTAAAAAAATAAATATATTAATATTTATGAATATTCTCTTTTATATTTCTTTATCTTGCCAGCATATTTTTCTTCACACAATGTAATTTATGCTGATTTTTTAAAAAGGATCCCACTGATCTATACACACAGAGAGCATTAAAGAATATTATGTTAATTTTAAAAGTTAATCATTTAATACTTTTTCAGGTGGTGTAATTAATGGTTAAAAGAAATCATAGAGACGAGTTCAAGTTTCAGTCTAGATCATTATATTCATTTTCAAAGAAATATCTTTGAGAAATGTATAAATCCTTCTCTGCTCTTCCCAGCTATGGGTTAAATTGCACGAGAGATAGGACTCTTTAGCTGTGGATTGCAACCAGTACAGAAGGACAATTCTGAATTCAAAGTTGTATGTGACTCTGGCAGGGTATGTACTTGAACTGTAACTAAGGTTGGCTCAGTATAGTTACAGTATTGAATCTGTAGGTGATGAAGAAATGCAAATAGGCCTGAGCAGATGGATATGCTTGGAAATATGCAGCCAAGCTGGAGATGAGAAATCATTCTGATTTGCAATGTGCCTTCAAAACAACTCTGACAGTGATTAAAAAAAATAAATATATTAATATTTATGAATATTCTCTTTTATATTTCTTTATCTTGCCAGCATATTTTTCTTCACACAATGTAATTTATGCTGATTTTTATTTTAAAGGTTCCCATTGATCTCCAGTTCTTGTTCTGTACATGTTACCTCTGTAATTCTGATATCAGTTTTCTCTTTATTCTGTTCTGCTTCAACAAAATACTCCCCATTTTCCTCATGCTTTCGGTGTTTGCCATTCACTGTCAATAGACATGATTTGTTCAAAGGATGTCTTAAAGTTGACTTGCTAGTATCATCATTTACCTTCTTTGAAAACGTTTGTGGACACAGGTTTCATATACAAACTTAGCTCAGTTAAAACAAACTGATGCAGTGTCCATAGCTGAAGTTGAGAATTTGTCCCTCTTCCAACAAGAAAATATTATCAGGACATTTCATCTCCTCTGATCAGTAAACATGATTTTGAACTCTTACATCCAGTGCAAAAAAAAATTATGCAGTTATTGAAAAAAATACTCAAAGGTGATAACAGTACATGTATGTATGTATGTATGTATGTATGTATGTATACAGATATACGAGGTGCTATGTAAAACTTTTGAGTATTTGGCAATAAATAACTTACCCTTACTACTAGTTTCCACTGTCTTTGAAGTTGTCTCTTTGATTATCTGTACAAAGATCTAACAATAAGCAGCAATAAATTCTGTACTACATTCAGTTGATGCTCCCTGTTCAAATCCCTTGAAATTTTTTTGTGTGCATCTGATGAGATATTGGGTAGCGTAATGGTTAGTGACTTGGAAAGTGAGATTGTTGAGTGGAGTTCAAATTCCATCTGAGTTTATGTTCATATTTGCACACATACCATTGGGAAAGGTATGAATCCATCTCTTCTCCCCCAGCTATGGGTTAAATAAATTCATTGGACTCTGTTGCGTTCAAGTGACAATCAGTCTCCTAGAAGTAAAACTCTGAATTCAAAAACCAGTTTCAAGTGAGATGATTTGCATCAGGCTATTTTGTCTTAGACAGATCACTGCTGCTATAGCTGCACTACATGTAATGCTGCTATGACCTTAATGGTTTACAAGACTCATAACTTGACATGGTGTATAGATGCAGAAAAGTTCTCTGCCCTGCCAAGAAGTTTTTCCCAAAAAGAAACTTGAGGGTTGGTCATTTGGTTTGAGAAGTTGGTCAAACCAAAATCTTTACACAGAACTACCTGTGTGTGTGTGTGTGTGTGTGTGTGTAAATGCAGTCTTTTGAACAGGAGGAGAGGTTTATTCCTTTTTTTCTTTTTAGGATTGGGTTTCCAGTTACTTCTAAAAAAATTTTCATTCTTCTCTTTCACTCCCAGTAGCCCCTTGCATCTGAGTGACATTATTACTTTGCTTGGAGGGAATTGTTTAAAAATATATATATCTTTAGTATTATAATAAAATTACTGAAGAAAGATAATCATGTACATATGTTTTTATTAGCAACTGGAAAATGAGCCTTAAATTTTGATTGTCTTAAACATTTTCCACCTGTCTTCTCTCAAAATGATAAGTATCATTTGTTATCTTGTTTTTTTTTTTTAACAGATTTGTTTTAATTCAGAACTAATGAATAGCCAACATTTGTAAGAATTAAATGACAATGAAAAGAAAAGATTTTTCTTAATCTGTTCAATTCACTGCCCACTAAGTGCTGACTCATTGCCTTATCAGCTCATCATCATGTTGAAGAAGAAACTCATGCAAACATGTAATTTTTTTTTGTATTTAAACCATTTTAGCTAAACCAAGACAAAGCTATAAAACAACCCTGGGAAAATAATTTTGTCCTCTTTATTTAATAAAAAAGCAACCATAAATTTTGTTTTTAAGCTGTTCTAGTTGAATCTAAGTTAACGTTCTTTGCACTTTATTATATATTGCTTTTTTGCTTCTGTTTTATCATTTCACCCCAAGCAAGGCAATAAAGCTTCTAAGACAAGGCAGGGGTCAGAGGCACTGAGTGTTAGAGAATATGAGATGAAAAATCTTTATTTTTTATGCAGCATAGTATTATATTTTTTATCAAGCAAGTGTAATAATGCCACTAAGATGCAAGGGGCTACTGGGTGGGAAAGAGAATGAAAAGACTTTAGAAGGAACCAGAAAGATGTAAGGAGATAATGAATATGAAAAATATGAGAGAAAGAAAACATTATTAAAGAAAGAGAACAATGAAAGAACAGGAATTAAGACAGCAGTAGATAATGACTGACATTTCATTTAAATTTTTGAAGGTCAAACTTGACTGGAGAGTGAGAAGCCAAAAGAAAGCTCCACAATTGAGAAGTGCGAGAGAAGAAACTGTTAGCATAGCACTTATGGTTACATTTAGCTATTTCACTGTAAAATGATGAGACCTTGCTGGCAATCTAGTACTGCACTTAAATTCATAAAGTCTAAGTACCATAGAGGAAAGGTCATCAGAACAATTACCATGAAAATATTTCTAGAAATGACACAGAGAAGCTACATTACAGCAGTGGAAAAGTGGCTGAAGCATCAGGGAATAAAATACTTTTATATGATGAATAAATGCTTATCCAAAAAGACTGGCATTTTCTAGAAATAACTTAAAGTATCATAGTATTAAATTATTAAGCCAGGAGAAATTTTTGTATATATATGATTGTACCTTTTTACATAGAGTAGCAATTATAATAATACCAATTTACCTATTCTGTCAAAAAGTTTAAGTGATATTGCAATTACATTGATTATATTTTCTGCATAAATAATCTCAGATTTTGCCTATACAATTAACTTTATATGTAACAAAGAATTCTGCTTTTTAAATCCTCAGAAGAAAAAATATCCACAAAACAAAAATTAAAAACAATATATTAGTGACCTTCCTTACTAATGAGATACTCTGTTGTTATGATAATATGGGGCATTTTTTGCTTATTGGCATTGAATAATACCACCTTTTAACAGTAGAATATCTCATTACCAAGAAGGGGAGATCAGATTGTATGACCCATGAATATATAAAGTTACATTGTGTTTTATATTATATTATAGAATAGATGAAAACATGAAAATAACAATATCTATAGAAAGAGTTGCAACGAAAATTCAGCACACAAAACTTCCAAGTACATCACTTGCAGATATAATCTCCTTTTCTTAACAATATTCTTATATTTGTTTACCTTCTTCATATCATGTATACAGTGTCCAATATTTTACCATGAGCATTTGCTTGGTTTCTTCAACTGTCTTCTGGCAACTTAATGGTATTGTCTCCAAATCCTCTTTGTAAATACATAGTCTTTCATATTGTTCTAGTTCAGTGTTATGGCTATGATCATGGATTTTGTATTAACACTGTGCTGTCATTGAACCCGGCACTATTAGGATAATTTAGTTCTTAGTCTTATGTGGCTGGATGTGCAAGTGATGTAATGGATTGTGGATCAGAATAAAAAAAAACAGAGAGCTGAGTTCAAATTTTCAGCCAAGTTCCTTACATTCACATACACATAAATACCGTTGGGAAAGGTATGAAGCCATCTCTTTTCCCCCATCTTTGGGTTAATTAGTTGGACTTGTATCTGCTAGCTCCAAAAAATTGTTAATTGATTCACTCACAAAAAAATAAATGAAAAAGAAAACTTATTCTTACAATCCAAATTAAGTTTCAGCTTTAAATAATGCACAAAGGGTTGATAAGCTGTGAAAAACAAGTCAGTCACTTATTCATATGGTATAAAAACTGATCTATTGATAGATATACTGTTTTGTTTTTTTTTTCAATAAAATATTTGAGGCCTGAGTTCATATGCCAATATATACAGCAGTTTTTAATATTGGCAATTGCTCTAATTAAAACAATGTAAATTTTGTGAAATTGAAAGATATTTTGAAACTTCATAATGATTATCACTTTTTTATTTACTAGAATTTTTTGCAACACGTTGATGCATGTTGAAATCCTCAGTATTTAATATTGTTGAAGTTTTCACTGGCATTTTTTTGTCGAGATTTCCAAACTCTACATTTCACAAAACAATCAATGAAATTTGAATTATCTGATTTGTTCAAAGATTTCTTTAATTTAATTTAATTTTATAGGACTTGATGGTGAACAATATTTTTTAATTTGATTCCAATCAGTCAATGTATGGCTATTTTGGAGGATGTGATGGATTAACAGAAGTCACAGAATTTTGTATAGAGATTTTTTAAAGCAAAACCTGTGCCATAGATTGAAAAATAAATCTCATTAAAAATGTGTTACATTTTTCATATCAGAAAAAGATGTTACATTTTCAAAAAAAAAAAAGTAACTAACTAAATCTTTTGTGATTGATGTTCATAATTTATCAGATATCAAGGCTTGTCTCAGGCTGAGAGTTTGTTCACTTCTATCTTAACCTTAATAACCATCAAGTCAGGCTTGAGTAAAAACCTTTTTATTATTCGTACCATTTACTGTAATTGAAATGATCCGTCACTTCATTTTCTCTATTCACTTGACCTGTTTTTCTTCATCATAAATGTTATCAGGATACTGTATTCTTTATTTATTTCTACTGCCCTGTTACACAATATAAGGAGCTGCTGAAAAATTATCAACCTGGCCTATTTCCTAAAACTGGTATTTTGATGTTTAATCATTGAGATACTAACTGCTGGGAGTTGGGCTGATAACTTTTCAGCACCATCTTATATCAGTTTTCTTCTTTTTTAGCTGTTAATGACTTGACAACAGGTTTTCAATGTATACTTCTATTCCAATCTACATACAACTTGTTTGTTTCATAAAGTATAACTTTAGTTATGCAACACAATGTCTGGGTGTTAGCCCATTATCCCAGTCACTAGTCTGGTATCATCCTAATCAGGAAGTACCTCTATCCACATTGTGTTTACATAAGATTTGAATTAATCCCAAGCTCAGGGTTAAAATTATCATAAGCCTGAGCCAGCTACACTTCACACATAACTAAAGTTAACCAATTCCAGAGACTGATCAAAGAATGAAGACCAAACTACCTTCACAAAATTTTAACAAGATATCGTTTGTTTTAGCTGTAAGTTACATAGATGTTTTCCTTTATCCAATTCTAATGTTTAACAGTCTGAGCCAGTGTTTCTCAACTGGTGTTCCCCAAAACCCTAGAGTTCCATGATAAATAAGCTAATGCATTTTTAAGTAATTTTTGTTTAATTTTTATATTCGTAAATTTACTATACACATACGGCATATTGTTTGAAAATCCTTGTTTATTCTAATAAATGCTTCAACCTATTATATTATTTAAAATTATATAATAATTTTAATGCAGTGTTTCCCCAAGGCATGAAAACTATTTCAAGGTATCCAGCAGGGTAAAAAGTTTGAGAAATGCTAGTCTGAATACTGAATTGCTCATTTCCAACTATAATGAGGGTAGAACAAGAGTTATATATATCTATTTGTTCATTTTCCATCTTTTCAACGGTTTGCGTGGTAATTTGGTGATTTGTTTGTTTCGTGGTTACAACTATGATCTTTTCTTTGATACCTGAAAACTGCATCTTACACCCCCTCTAACCTGCCATTGGTGTCTGTCCATGTTAACTTATGTTTCTTTTCTGCCAGTTTCTGAAGAACTGCCTGAAATATGCTGCATACTTATATATATATGGGACTTTGTCTTGCCTACTCATTGTCACCACTGATCTATTAATAAAATTCTAGCATTAGTTTATGTTCTCTAAAGATCTTTGTTCAGAAAGCACATGGCTTGTTGCCACTTGACCCATTTTAGATGACCTAATTCCTGAAAACTATCCTTCCTATGAAACCATGGGCAAATATATATATTTATATAAACAAACCACACAGCCTGTTGGTCAGCTTGACCTTGTTTTTTTGTTGGGGGTGCTTTTTCAGAAAAGCAATTTCTCCAAAATCATTCAGCCTCAGAACCTATACAAATCTGATGGGTAGGTTTTTATGTAAACAACTGAATCTCCAAAGTTTTTGAGATTGGGGGGGGGGGAGTAATTTATTACTTGGCATCAATTTTCATCTGACTTGGCAAGAGTAGCAGGTGAATACAGGCTGAACCCAGTTATATTAAATTAATAAGTTATCTAATATTCAAGTTCAATTCCTTAAGATGCCATCAACATAACTAATTTCTTGAAACTAATTAGCTTTCATAATTAGTTATATTTTCACATTTAATTCCGGTACCCATTAAATGCAATGAAGCCTTATCTCATATTTTTCCCTTGTTCTTTCTCATAAAACCAAGATTTTCTACATTTAATCCCATTTGTTAAGCCTCTTTGGGGATCTACTCACCAGACAGAATGGGCCACCACGCACCTCACCATACTTATAATATATGAATGATCTTACTTTTTATTACTTTTTCAATCCTTTTCTTTCTCATGACATTGTAAAAATCTTTTTGCACAGTCCCTAATACAGCGCATGGCAGAAATACCATTTTCATGGTTGACAAAAAGATCAAAGTAACTGCTATTAAAAAAATTATTTCACTGTTGTTTAAACAAAGGGCTACATTTTTTATTCATTTGGTGTTAAAAATGATATCCTCCAAATGGTGGTCTCTATTCACCATACACTGCAGTAGACAATTTCTAAAGTTTCCCATCACCCAGAGTCATTTCTGGTAGTATTTTTGCTACATTTTGGCAAATAGTATTTAATTTTGCAATGGCTACTGGTCAAAATTTTTAGACCTCAGCTTTCAAGTAACCTCAGAGAAAATAATTACAGCGGGTAAGATCAGTCAAGCATACTAGCCATCCAGTGTCACTACAAAGAGAAATCAAATGACCTGGAAACATCTCTTGTAAAGTTTCCATTGATCCTCTCACTATTTGAGAGGTGGCTTCATCCTGTTGAAACCACATATCTAGAATCCCAAGTTCTCTGATTTTGGTTCCAGAAAGATCTGCAGCATCTTCACATACAGGTCAGATGTTACTGTAACCACGTGGTCTTCCTCCTCAAAAAAGTAAAGGCTCCATACATCAACTTTCATAACTGTGCTCCACACAATCACTCGTTTGCTGTGTGGAGGTCTGTCATGAAGTTGTCTAGGATTATCCTCCCACAAAATCGCAATAATTCTGCATATGGACATGCCCAGTGAATTGATAGTGAGCTTCATCACTTGTAAGAGGAACAGCATTTGCAGGAACATTTTAAAGGCTATTGTCACATCATGCCATGCAATTTTCCCAGTTGTTCCTGCACTTCCTGAATAACCCTTAATTTGTATGGATAAAATTTCAGATTGGTGTGTAAAATTCTTCTGACTGCGCAATCAGATGATCCCAAAGCAGAAGCATGTTTACAGATTGAACATGTAGCAGATTGCACAACAGCCTGGACATTTTCTGAAGTTCAATTGCTTTGAGGTTTTCCAGATAGTTTTCTTTTAAGCACTGAACCTGAGGTCCTGAAATTTTCAACACAAAACAGTATTGATTTTCCATCCAGAACAGCATCATTCTGACATAATATGAAATAAGCATGAAAAACTATGTTGCAATTACAGATTCACCAGTTTAAAAAAAATGTTTCAACAGCAAGCACACGGTATATACCAATCCAAGCCATAATGGTAACAGATAGTATCTGAAAAAATAGTACGGCATGAGCTAGATGAAGACACCATTACCACTTGCCCAAGTTCAGTAGCACCATACAGGTGACAGTTTAAAATGTTGGAGGAATTTCTGCTGCACCTTGTATACTTTTAATAGTTTCAATTTTGCATTTTTTTTTTTTAAAATATTGCTACTAATTTTAGATTTTTTTTTTTCTCAAGTTCTCTCAATATAACAATCTTCTTTTTTTTTTATCTGAGTAACCATCCCTGTTCATAAAAACTGAACTTTGACTTATGCTAAGATAAGGATTAATCCTGATACAGAAATAAAACAAGTACAGGAGGTTCAAAAGTAGGTATACAGTAATGAAAAACAATACATTGTACTACTATTGTAATACTGCTATAAGACTGTGTACCTACTTTTGCAGTCCCTTGTATAAAATAAAGCTTTCTTATTGTCTTTATTATAATCATTTCATGCATAACAAGATGTGAATAAATCTTGAATCCTTATTTGACACTTATAATTAAAACAATATGGTGAAAAGGCATTAAGAATCAGAATAATTTATCCATACATGAAGCATCTGTGTTTACATTATGTCCTCATTTTGCTCTATTGACTGTTGCTGATCTTGATCACCTTAGATTATTCTCCAACCTTGTTCAATAAAAATGTCTTTAATCCAAGCCCGAAGCAAAGCATGTTAGAGATATGGTAAACAATAGTTCCCTTCCAAGTTCTGGCTTCTCCTCCCATTTTTCAAGTTGTTCTGCCTTCCTTTGACATTGATTTTGATCTTGTGCTGACAATACTTGCTGAGTTGTCTATTGTCCTTGTCTGCCAAACAATACATTCAGTTACAATATTATAGAAGCTAACTCATTCAGACACTTTCAATTTTCTATACACCCACATACTTTCTCTTTTTATTTCTCAAACCCATATCAGCAGCACCTCATTTGACATTCTCTTACATAACTAGACCTTTATAACATTATTGGTTCGGTTGAGCATATGAGTATTACTGACTGCAACCAACTTGATACATCAAACGCATTGATTCATTGATTCATAGTGAGCGTCTGTGCTAAAACTTTCTTGGGGGTATTAGATTACTTCTTGCTCTGTTTAGCTCAAATTAGCATCTTTCTACATTGCTTAATTAGGTAATGAGTCAATTTCTTCAATTTACCATATTCACAGCAGGACCATTGAGAAATAAGAATCTAGTTGAATGAAATTGATTTCAGGTTGGATCCCATTTTTTGTGCTAAAATATGTCAGTAACAACCATAAAACTTATTTAAATGTCACAAGTCTATCACTACTCTTTTACTCTTTCCATGGTAAATGTTCAGACAAGCTACATTCCTTAGTTTTACCATTTCAGTCATTTACAGCTAAGCCTGCTATGCCACATCCACAGGGTTGAATCAGCCTCATTCTCTTCATATTCCATTGATAAGAAGGAAGCTCCACACAAATAGTTTCTTCCCAAGAACCACCACTTTGTGAAACAGACTCTTAAGACGATGTTTCTCTGGACACTACAATCTTGATTTCTTCAAATGTAGGGTAAACCATTATCTATCCTACATATCCTCATAATCTGCACTTATTTACTTCTCTTATATCCATGCATCAACCTCAATCAATAACCCTCTCTGCCTTGATTGTCTCTTGTGCTTTGTATTGAGTGAACATCATAGTTAAAAAAAATTCTCCTTTTTAATTGAATATTTTTTTCTCATTTTCTTTCTCTCACTGTAATTTAAAAAAAAAAAACTTTAAAAAAAAAGGAAAAACTTTAAAAAAAAAGAAAAATAGTGGTGTTTTACTTTTCTGGGGTTATAAAATATTTTATCTTTCACTGAATGAAAATTGGACAAGTAAGAGCAATAAAGATGAGGCTCCTTTTTAATGACTCCTTGTATCTTTTCAGTGGGACTCACTTCTCTCTTGACAAGAGATGAGTTCTATGAATTGGAACATCTTTAGAAAATGATAATCCTCCATTCTTACCATGTGGCTAGCCCACTGTCTTTTGTCACTGTTTCAAATATTACTTTATTGCATTGTTTAGTTTTCATGCGTTAGTTACTGCTATATAGAATTGCATACTCTTAATCAGAGTATCTCGTCTTTATTACTTATTAACCACTTCACTACATTCTCTAGTTACTATTGATATATTGCTATATTCTTAGAATTCGTAGAACTGTTTTCATTGTACTAATGACATTGAGTGTATTCTGAGAATTGAGAATGCTCAATGTCAAAGTCCAGTATATTATGGTCAAATTCCATAAGTTCTAATATGCCACGCAGTACAGCATGTCGTTTCCAAATTTCTGGTGGAGTGAATTGTGACATGATGATCTTTTTCTCACAGACGGTGCCCAACTGACCCTACTATATGGTGCAGTCAACAAAATCAAAAACAAACGCACATGCACAAAATTAAAAATATAAAATGCCACCAATTTACCCATCACACATTTATATATATAAATATATATATACATATTGATAATGGCTAAAGATATAGCCGAAAGCGCTCAGAAAAATAAAACATTTGGACAGTTCTTACACACCCTTTGTCCAGCAAAGAAAGCTCTTGTTCGTACACAAGAAAAATTAAATAAAAAACTTAACCATAGTACCTTGTCTGTCGTTTTTAATGAAACTTGCATAAAAGAAGGATTTCTGCCTAAATATATATATATATATATATATATATATATATATATATATATATATATATATATATATATATATATAATATATAAAAATATATATATATATATATATATATGATTTATATTTTACATATGATTGCTTCAAGCTGGGATTGAAACCTGACCGATTTGGCATCAGTCAGAGATCCTACCACCAGCTATCCACGCATGGCAGAGAAAGGAAAATTTGAACATATTATGTACAAATGTATATAAACGCCAGCAGCTACAGGACTTAATTCATTAATGAAGATATATATATATATATATAAAGCTAGGTTGGGGTTTCTTTCTAGAGATGGTGCCTTGATAAAAAAAACTCGGTGTACTTGTGAGTGTCTGAGTCAGGAAGAGCTTCCGGCCTTATAAAATCTTGTCTAAAATCATTATGACAAATCCTTTGTCAGGCAGGACCCACCTTGCTTTGTGCAAAATTAATCCTGGTCCTGTCTCAATCAAAAAACACACCTACCTATCTATCTCAGTCAGTGAATTACTGGATTAAAGTTTATTGCAGGTGAAAGAGAATTTTCGTTATTCTTCAATTAATGTTTCCATAATTCTTTGGTGTAAATATTTCCTTAAAAGAAACATTTAATTCCTCCTCGTTTTATCAACAAGTAATATGTTATACAAGTACAGCAATTTCAATATATATATGAAGTGTTTTAACAGTGAAATCTGAAAGCACATTGGGATAGCGAAAGATGCCTCCCAAAAGCTCAGCAAAGTATTAAGAAACAGGAAAAAAAAATGTTTTTTTACAATATTCACCCTGTACAAGGTCCAACAACCACCCAAGGTGATGGGTTACTGAGTAAGGGGCACAGTTTATAGGGATATGTGGGAAAGATATTGGTTGACCCTAGACTTGAACAGGCCAAGATTGTAATGATCAGGGAAGCATCCTCTTGGATTTTGTTAGAAACAAAGAAAAGAGTACTGAACTGTTTCATAATGTCATTCCTCCTATATGGCAGTGAATGCTGGACAATCTCATCAAAGATGAAGTGAGACTTGAAACAACAGAAATGTGGCTCTACAGAAGGATGCTGAGAATACTGAACATGTGAGCAGTGTGACAAAGTTTTAGAGAAAATGAAAACAAAAAGGAAACATACTTAACATCAGGAACAGATAGTTGAAATTTCTAGAGCATATAACGAGGAAAGAGGACTTGGAAAATATGATACTCACAAGACAGATTGAAGGCACAGAGGAAAACAACACATAACTAGTGAGACTGAATGAATGGATGTCAGAACAAGGTTTAGAAGAGATAACAAAAAGAAAAAAATTAAGAACTATAAAAGACAGAAAATTGTGGAGAGCCATGATCGTCAACATCCTGAATGGACATGGCACAGAGAAGAAGAAGAAGAATATGTTATAATTATATTTTGTGTGAAGGGACAGAATGCAGTGAAGTATGTTATTTACTGAAGTTATATTGTTTCTTTTGTCTGAAGGAAAGCCGAGGATTATTTATCTGATTTATTTTTATTTTTTATCTCTTTTGTTGATACTTAATGCAAACATGGCAAAGAGCTTCTTTTTTTTCTTCACAGTATGTTTTCTATTTACACAAGACAATGATTTATTATAAAATTCATAGCATATTTTCAATCTGCTTATTGTAGACTCAAATTTCTACTTGAGCAGCCATTGTTTTAAGCTTTACTGAATCCATCATTCAAAGCAATTAATCTTTTATATTCTGTTTATTTATTTTTCAGCTGGGTTCCATTCCTGATTATCATTCCAAGACATTGCTAAGGTAAATTTCTACAAAATTTCTATGATTCAGTGAAACTAAGAATTTAATCTGGCAAAAAAATGTTTTTTTTTTTAATTTTCAATTACATATTTAGCACAAGTTGCAACACCATTTAAGTTCTATGTCTTTAATATAGAAGAAAAATTAATATGTAATGTAATCCTTGGAAATGTTGTTTTACTTAATTAAATAATCACAGGTGAAAATGTCATTAGTTTACAGTTAATTCAAAATATAATTGGGTAAAGGAGCATTATAGAAAAACAGGTGTCATTTCAATCATTTTTAACAAGAGAAGCTATCATAGTAACAGTAGTTTAAGGGCTATGTCTCATGCACCTGTACATAATAAGCTTGCATTATTGTTACACATAGGCTTAATAGGAGGGAAAACAAATTGATTTTTTTATTTGTACAATCCTCTTTTACTACAACTTCAACATTGGTAGCATTACTTCAAATAATATTTGTTACTCTACCAAGAAATTAGTATTCTTTTATCAGTGCAAATTTGGCAACTTTCTATTTTCCATGTCTGTTTTGTCCCATCAAGCTAAACTCTAAAATTATGGTTCCTGTCTATTGCAGAATGAGATCCTGTCATGATTTGGATTACGATAAAATGAGATTTTTGCCTGTGATTTACATTGTGATAGAATACTTTTCACAAAGTCCAATCTTGATTACTGCCAGCAACTAGGTCCTCAAAGTCTATTCTATCTGTGGCGCAAATTGGAAATATCTCTGGGTTTTATGCCTCTCTACTCATATATGTACTTGATTTGCGCTGTAAAGTTCGTAACTTCTGACATTTCATTGACACTTGGCAAGTGCTAGAAAAAGGCTTACATGAATGAGTATAGATGATTGCTGTGCTTTTCAGTCTTGGGAGACTGATTGGAATTTGTGTTGAGATTTCCTGCCAGAAAAATTTGTCAATAATTGTCAATTTCCATTGAATATGACGATAAATACATGATTTTCTAACACTGATGCTGTATCAAATCTACTTACAATCTTGTAGCAGTGGATAGCCTGAGTTAAATAAAAGTCTGAATGGCTCCAGTTGGTATCTATCTCTTGAACTCATCAAAGAGTTTGCTTTCTTTAAATACAAGAACAGTTCTTTTCTTTCATATTAACTGACTAAACATCAGTCATATGCAGTTTTCCCTCACTGTGAATGTTTCTGGCTTCATTTTTACTAGAACTAGAATTTTTTTGCAATTCTCACAGTATTTAGTATTGTTGAAGTTATCGCTAACATTTTTTGTCGAGATTTACAAACTCTACATTTTGTCCAATTTTACAAACCAATCGATGAAATTTGAATAAGCTGATTTGTTTGGAAAAATACTTTGACAGAAACCCTACTTCACTTTTTAATAATTTTTTAAATTTTATTTTATAGGACTTCAGGGTAAACAATATTTTTTAAGAAAATTTCTTTGTTTCATTTTTAACAGCGAAGAATAAATTATTAGGATTTCTTACTCTTGAGCATGTAACATACAACTGGTAATGCATAAATATTTCTTTCTGAAGACAAATTCCAACTTTATAATTCTCGCAAGCATAGGGCGAACTGGAAGCTGGATTCTTGTATATAAAAACCTTAAAGAAAAGATATACAAAAGCCAATATTGCATTTTTATTAAATAAGTATTTGTTATTTTAATCATTAAATTGTTTTTAAATAGTGGAAGTATTTTGCATGTTAGATAAAATTTTTAATTTTTCCTAGAACATTAATGAAAATTTATTATACTAAGCTATGCACCCTAGTAAAACCAAAAATACTTTGTACCCCCCTTATCTGTTTTCACTTCTCACCAAAATTTGGTTTTCATTGGTCAATGTATGACTATTTTATGGGTGTGACAGACAGGCTAATGGAAGTCACATAATTTTATATATAGATAGATTGTTGCTGGTCCAATATTAAAATGGGTACTTGTAAATGGCAATCAGTTTTCAAACAGAAAAAATAAACAAATAAGGTTTTTTTGGTGGGGAGGGTCTTTTTTAAAGACGTACCAAGATTTTGTGGGTAGGAAGAGGGTATGTTATTTTCATTTTTGGTGTGAACCTGAGCATTATCTAAAATTATTAAATTGGTTGAAAATTTAAAGCATTACATGTAACAGTTATTACTTAATATATATCTTGAAAGCCTTACTCAGAGATTGATTTGTCTCTGATAACTTGATAGTATTAACATAATTTAAAAAAGATTCACTGTTACAAGATTATATATCTCAGATATGAATGTGCTGTCAGCAGAGCCGAAAACACACTAACTGCATCTTCTACAGTAGTGTAAGAGCTCCCCAAAGGTTGCATCTATCAGGTGGGCTGCTTGTAGACTTGGGTATAGATGACCAATGTTTATCTATAGACTAAACTAGAACAAAAATTGATTTCAACATGAAATAACCCAAACAAAGGTTGATATATCATAAAATTCACCAACCCAACTCAAATATGACTTGGTACTACATATAGATTATATTGCATAATTCTTGGATAGTGGAAAAAAAGGTTAGTCTCACTATTAGTATGATGGCACTTCTGCTTACCTGAGGGCCAGGGTGTATAAAGGGTTTGTAGTTAAGGGACATCAGTGGCACTGGACAGGAGTCGCCCAGTTGAAGTCATTAAGAGTGACACATCGTAGAAGACAAGAGTTCAATTAAACATAATTTATTTTGTTCTGAAATCAGTCAGATACAAATATATTCATGGTAAACAAAGAGTGTCAATTTTGTCACCATGCATGATATTTGTCAAAAGACTAAACATGTATATAAATACACACTATATATATATATATATATATATATATATATATATATATATATATATATATATATAAATGAGGCATGGTAGAATAGTGGCTTGGATTGAGGAATCAGAGAGCTGAGTTTGAATTCCAGTCGAATCCATTACATTCACTTATGTGCTAATATCCTTGGGAAAGGTATGAATCCTCTTCTTCTCCCCCCAGTTATGGGTAAATAGCAGGACAGACTGGGTTCTATAACCTTGGATGGCAACTGGTCGAGGAGAAGGACAGCTCTGAATTCAAAACCTGCGGTACCTTGTGGCACGTTGTGCACCAGGTCTCTGTATTCGGCCCTTCAAAAAGTGTGGATGGTTCTTCACAAAACCTTCACCACTATAATCAAATCTCATGGGCTGCTTGACCCTCATATGTCGAATTTGACAGGAGAGTTGAGAATATATATATATATATATATATATATATATATATATATAGTACAATAAAACTTTTTACAAACAAGAGAGTATATCTTGTCTGGGAAAAGGTTATATTAAAAAAAAAGCGCTCAATGCACAGTTCAAAAAAGAGCTATTTAATATTTAAAATAATAAACACGCCAACCCTTTCTGCTACTGTTGTTTCTATCAATAAGTGTTTTTTTCAGGCAGTGAAATATTTAATACAATACAATTTAAAGTCCTGAAATGTTTTTATGTATTAGGTCACTTTGTATTTGTGTTCTCAAACCAAGCTGTGAATTTTAATTACTACATCAGTGATGTTTCTTGTTAATACATAATTTCATTTAACCTTTTCAAAATTATAAAAGTATCTGAAAAATTCAAAAAGAATTGAATGAATTTGTTGGGTGGCCATAGATGCCATATATTCAATGTACTTTGTCATTTACAATACACTCTCTTTGATTTGATAAAAATATTGATTTATTTTTGCCACTTATTTATCTGAGGTATTAATTCAGAGAAAACATACAAGTCTCTGTCAAACTGAAGCTTATGTGAATACAAAATAAAGTAGAATTGTATGTTTTATCTACATTTCATACAAATTACAATCTGGTGAATGCAAGACATATGTAGGTCAGATATAGTTGGGCTGGAAAAGGTACAAGACCAGAATACTGAAAAATAAACACTTTTATGTCATGACAATAGCCAAATGTTAATATTTAATCTTTTTCAATTTACGATGTTTCTATATTCTTCAATATTCACAAATTCCAAATCCCAGTTATTATTATAGAAAATTAGACAGGGATCATCCTTCAAATTCATCAAAATAATTTTAAATGCAACATTATTTTAAAAAAAAAAACTTCTCTTGGTGACACATTGATGCAAAATCAGCAACGATATCTATATATCTAATAATGGCAAGCTGCTTATTTCTAAGTATTCCCATCTGCTAAGATGGCAAGATAATCCCTGCTGCAGACACCCACACAGGCACATTTGTGTTTCTTCAACATCCTCAGAGTGTACCTATGCTTTATATTGAAACTGTGCTGAGTGAACTTTAATTAGTTTTCTGGAAGAGAATGGATAATTTGATGTGATCAGTAGTTGAACAAGTGAACAAGATCAGTACATTTGAACCCTCTGTCACAATGACTTGTGATTTCATGCTACAACAACCATCAATAGCTTCCAAACAGTATTGTCAACCCACTTTCACCTTCAAGGCTTCAGTCAACCTCTGGTATCTTTCTCAGGTATTTCCCAACTATGTCACACATTTAGGTCATCTTCCCAGGCTGATATTATCAAGAAGTCGCCTAATTGACAAATCAACCCATGTAATTTGAACTCAGATCTCATGGTTTGAACGCTAACATTCTAACCACACAGCCACATGCCTTTTGGGTTATCTATATAGTGTGTGTGTTTGATAAATGACCACAGACTTGGGTTTTTTTTTTTTTTTTTTTTTTTACTTCTTTTGTTTATCTATGTGTAAATATAAGTCAGTACTTAGTGTATTCAAGAACCACCCTAAATGTACAAATACCAGTAGACCAACATTTAAAAACAGAAATCTACAAACATCTAATATCAGTAATCACAGTTTTTATCTGTCAATATAAAGGTTTGGAATCTTGATAATAATTAAATGAATAACATTCATGATCAAAATATTTTTTTTGTTTTACATGTAAACTTGTTATTTTTTTTGTGGGGAAGGTCTCTTTGTTTGGATTGAGAACTTTTCTAGCACCCCCTCATATATACACACAAACAAAAAAAATTTAATAAAAACAAAAAAAAGTTTTCACATTCTTGAGGCTCTTAAAATTAAAACACAAAACTTAAACATGAATAAATTCTTGGCCAGAATTCTTTTCCCTGATCACTATAATCTTAACCTGTTCAAAGCTATGGTCAGCCATTATCACCCACTCCTATACATACAAACTGCCTCCTAACATAACCCTCTATCATAAGTGGTCCCTGGCCCCTGTAAAGGGTGAACTTTAAAATAAAAATGCTGAGTGAATACAAACTTAAAATAAAGTTTAACACATAATTTATGGATAAAGATAAAAAAAATTTTGAAGTATTTAAAACATGTACACACTAGGGAGTGCTGAGAAGTTTTGGGTTTGTGACTTTTCACAAAATCTGAATAAATGGACAAACATCAAATATTTTTCTTTCTTTGCATGGAAGAGTTCTTTGATTGGACTGAGAATATGTTTTAGCACCCCCTCATTTGTACACACTCACTATCAAAAAACAAAAACAATATGAATAAAGACAAAAGGTTTCAAATTCTTGAGGCTCTTACAGTTAAAATACAAAACTCAAAGATGAATAAATTCTTGGCCAGAGAAGAGTCTTACTTTCATGTATCCCAATGCAGGACATTATCACAAAACAAAAATATCCTCATGTCAATATTTAAAAATTAAATCATATCAATAATCGCAGCATTTATCCCTAAGCATTATGTTTGGAATATTCATATTAGCTAAATAAATAACTTGCTTATTCAAAACATGTTTTGTTCATATGTAAACTTTTCAATGTCTTCTGTTCTCACTTGCACAAATGTATATAATGTCTATTTGTAGATTTTTCAATAATAAGGATAAACCCTCCAACCAAAATTCATTTCCAATAAGTTTGTTATAAAAATATTAGAAAATTCACACTGCTGATTGATATTGTGATATTTCTATGACAGATTATATTGATCAGATGAAGAATATTGTCAAACAAAGCCAATGAAAGTCAGTATGACTATGAAGTGTAATTTTGTAATGGGCCAACACATCATTTATTGAACCATTAGAAATGACTAGAAGGCTTTGAAGAACAAAATGCAGTGATCTGGAAGTGAGTTCCTCATGAGGAATAAATGACCAGATATTGATGCTACTTGAAGATTCTTTTATTGCTTGGAATTGGTCACATTTACAAATAAAGACTTGATTCAAATTAGCTTCTTACAATGCAATAAACTGCTTACATGAAAAAATAAAATAAAAGGAAATATCCATCCAATTTCTTTGTTCATCTGTAAATAATAAATGCCTGTAGTAATGTTGAAAATTCTGAATTACTGTATTTAAAATATGGTGACTCTGGGATAAAAGTTTACAAAGAATCTTGTCTATTTTTACATACAAGATTAAAAAGATGACAATTGGAATTTTTTTTTTTTTTTTTTTTTGGTGAGGTGTGTTTTTCTCTAAGCTATATTTAAGATAAGTTTTTTTCTTTTGATTTTTGTGTTTGATTTTTTGTTTACAAGTTATGAAAGTATTCACTGATAAAGAAAAATATAGACAGGCCTGAATATGAACATTGAATCTGTTCACTTACCTCGATTTCCCCTATCCACCATTAACAGTTGGTATGAAATCTATATTTTCTAACTTTTATGTTTATTAGAATGAATTTTAAAGTTAAATTCTCTATAAGAAGCCGTCTAAGGTATTGTAAAGAAAAACCTTCATATTATTTGATGTACTGCTTTTATGCTTTCTATTTTCTTGTCGCAGTTATCTTTTATCAATAATTTGTTGTTTAGTGACACAAACCAGTTATCAAAAAGCAAGTGTTGTAAGTTGTCTTTATTAACCATTGATAAAAGAACTGAATGGAAAAAAGGAAAAAATTTGAATAAAAATGAATTATTAGTCAAGTGAAGACCTTGTGAAATTGTTTATTTCTACAGCTTGCCCATTCAACTACTTGAATAGTAAATCTTTACAAATCTGGAAAATACACAACTTTGATTTATTTTGGTTACTTTCATCTATATTTATAAAAGCTAATTTTACATAATCTGTCCAATGTATATTTTGGTTATCAAGTAACATTTTTCAGCTTTCAAAATTGTTTATAAGATATAAGTAAGAATTAATATGTATATAATAAAGATTTTTCTTAACATTTTGTCATGTCTTTTTTAGTCTGTAGTTTATTTTATCTATACTTGAGATGTATTGGTCATGTTCACTATTTTATCCCTAGTCTCAGCAAAAGTAAAAAATGTTTACCAGAGAATGTGTTTGAACAGATAATAAGATTAAGATTCTTCTTAATTTTTTTTCTTCAGATGAAGCATTTTCATTATTACTATTATTATTATTATTATTATTATTATATTACTAATTTTACTCCATCTTATGGTTGCTTTTTAGATGAAGCATTTTCACTATTATTATTATTATTATTACTACTACTACTACTACTACTATTAGTAGTAGTAGTAGTAGTTTTATTTCATCTTATTGTTGCTTTTTATCACAACACTCTGGACAAATATAGTATTTGACCACTGGGGTAAACAATACTGAATCAAAAATAAAGTGGATTTTGATTTCAGGTAATAAAACTAAGATGGTGAAGGGAACTGGAAAGGGGAAGGTGGCAAAATGGCTACAGTTTTGTACTCTGCTTCATCATTGAGCATTGTATGAGCAAAATGGTTAAAGTGATATCTATGAAAGATGATTTCTTGTGGTTTTGGATATAAATCTTTTTTTTTTTTTTTCAGAATGAAGCTCTTTACTTTGATTTCATTCTATTTCCACTAGTAGTAAGAGAACGCCTGACCCATTGTGTCTTGTGGTAAAAACAGCAACAATAATAAAGGAAGTTAAAATTAGTAATAATAATAATAATAATAATAAAAATATGAATGTTTGGCTTGAGCTTATAAATTAACTTATGCATCAAGTCTTTAAAGTGAATGTGTATCATAGAAAAGTTAAGACTCAATGTAGCATATCTTAAATTTGAAAAGATTATAAATCATGGATAACGACACTTAAAAGCAGATGAAAAGAATATATAATGGCATACTAAACACAAAATCAACTTTTTAATCTAAAACAAAATAAATTGAACAAATTTATTTTAAAAAAAAAACTGTTTATTCAATCAATATATTCTCTGTCAGAATCTATGCAAATATTCCAATTGGGCATTAAAATATCAATTCTCTGTTTAAAGAATTCTTCATTCAAAGAACCATTAAATTCTTTGAAAATTTCTTCAGCTTGGTCCTGGTTGGAGAAGTTCTTGCTTGTAAGGAAGTGGTCTGGATGTGTGGAAAAATGGTAGTCTGTCAAAAGTAAGTCAACTGAATAAGCAGGATGCAATAAAATCTATGTCTTGAAGTGATTCCTCTTCCATAACATCATTTTTGTAACTTAAAAAATATGGCAAATCTTTCATTAAAATGCTCTTTGTCCGATTCACTGCACTGGATACTTTTTTTTTAGTTTTGAATGCACAATTTCAGTTTTAAATAGTGTAGACAAAACTCCAAAGTTTAAAACCATCTTATTTACTAATAGCAAAATCTACATGTAAAAGTGTTTTAATTTTGAGACTGCTTTAAATTGTTATCTATGAAAATGCTGTTGTCCTGTCAAATGCTTACTTTCCAGAGTTGAGAACACAGTTTCTGTTGAAGTTTCAGCTTTTAATTCAATCTAGATATTGTGTAAATTTTCTGTGGTTATTATATAAAACACATTTTTTATCACAATGATGATGCCATGCAAAATCCAAATCAATTTCATATTGCTCAACATGAATAATGTAAGCATTTAGTTATCTTAAGTTTTTTTTTCTCATTTAATTCAATAGAACCCATTATCAATTATTTTTATTGCTGATCACTCTTAAATCATTTGAAACAATTCCAGTTGATATATTGAAGTTTTCTATTAGTTTTTTGATTAAGGTTTTAGAATCATTTTCTTCCCCAGCCTTTAAATCATTGAGTGATGCTTTTGTCTAACTTCTCTTTTGCTTTTTTTTTTTCTGAAATGAAGCCTTCATATACAAATCTTTAAACTCAAATTTTTATTGTTCTTTGAATAACAACAATGTTCCCCTGTAGATTCCTCACAACTTCAGCATTTTTATGGCCCAACTTGAATTCATGAAAATATAAAATCAAAAACAAATATCTAGGTTGGTGTCCCTAGTCATATTCCTGGTTGGTGTTATTAAGGCTTTGTCTTTGTTTGGTTTAACCTTTTTGAGTTTCTTTATTTTATAGGCATTGAGGGTTTTTGTTGAGGTGGTAGATCCTTGTTTATTTTTTTTTTAGTCTTTGTATGTGTAGGAAGGAAAGCAAGAAGAGAGGACTAAGTATAAATTACAAAACAGACTACATGGTTATAAGCAAAAAGATGAGCCCAAAATGCATTTTACAAATCAGGGATACTAAAATCAAACAAGTGCAGAAATTTAAATATCTGGGAAGTGTTCTAACAGAGGACAGAAAGTGCAACACTGAGATCTCAAGACATATTGGGATGACCAAAGATGCATTCCAAAAGCTAAGAAAAGTATTAAGAGACAGAAATATTTTGCTAGAAACAAAGAAAACAATATTGAACTGTTACATGATATCTGTCCTCTTGTATGGCAGCAAATGCTGGACAATCTCCTGAAGGATGAAGAAGAGACTTGAAGCAACCAAAATGTGGTTCTACAGAAAAATAATGAGGATACCATGGAATGACATGAACATATGAGCAACAATGAGATTTTGGAGAAAATGGAAACAAAAAGGAAACTTCTACTTCATATCAGGAAAAGGCAGTTGAAATTCCTGGGGCACATAATGAGGAAAGAGGGCTTAGAAAACCTGATACTCACAGGACAGATTGTGGAACAGAGTAAAGCAGTGCATAATGTACTTGATGAGTTTGAGTAAATGTATGGTAGAAGAGGGTTTGGGAGGAATAACAAAAAGACAAAACTTATTAAGAGTTACAAGGAAGATGTAGAGGGCCATGATCGCCTATGTCCTGAAGGGACACAGCACTGAAAACAAGGTATGTAATGTTTGTTTTTTATACTTTCCCTTCACCTCTTAGTTGGTTTATTATGATTTCTTAAAAATAAGTTAGATTCATTTACCTCAATTTATCAGGAAATAGAATAGATTTTCAGAAATGTTGATTGTCATTATATTATAAAACAAAACAAAGATATTGAATTTTTGGCTCTTGCTTTAAACTTTCTTTTGTCTGAATGTCTGTGTTCAGCTCATTTGGTAAAATTTCTGCTGTTTTTCCAATTCCTCTTATGTCATTAATCAACTCTGACTTGGAATTTCCATCTTTGATCGGGCTTTCAAATGTTTTGTTCACTTTTGTTAAAAAAAATAAAATTCACAATGTCTGACAACTATAAAAATCTGAATATTTTCATATGAATTAAATCTTTTGTAATGTAAGCTAAAAGCAAAATGTAACTTTCCCTTAATACTTAAGTCCTATATTTGATAAACACCTTAAACAATAGCAAGAATATTTTACTTCATATTATCTCATTTAAAACCATTATTTAAATCAAGAAATACATTAGTTACTATCTGTCATCTTTTTTTATTATGGCTGAAGGCCATAACCTGCCACCAAACAGTTTCATGGCCTCCTGCACCAAAGCACTTTCATTGCCAAAGTTTGCTATTTCTTATTCATTTATTCATAGCCTGGATTCTATTATGATTAGGCAGATTTTCAAGTTCTGATCTCTTGGATAGCTTGGGATATCTGCTTATATCTGAGATTATCCTTTCAACTGGTAGAAGAACTACTGCTATTGCTCATTAGGATAATCCTTCTCTGACATTCTGTAAAATTAAGATTATATCTACTTTGCTTGTGCTCACTCAGTAGAAGGAGAGTTTTTAATCCAGCTGTTAATGTTCTTCACTTTAATCTGTATTCATTTTAGAGATGGTCTACTTGGAAATTCTAGCAATGATGTTGTAAGGGATTTTGTAAAATGTCACACTTAGTGTTTTATTTTTTTCTAGTCTATCTTGACTAATAAAAATTTATTTAGATTTTAGGTGTACCCAACCCACCAAAAAAAATTTTGACCTTCTTGTAAATCTTAAAGGTTACCAATGTGTTTAGATTTATGATTGTGGTGAGAATTTTGTAGTTGTTATTGTAGTATCTATTGATGTTAATTCCCCTGAAAATGTTGCTACAAAATTTGATCTACCATGTGGTCGTGTCTAAGTAGGGCAAGCCTAAAAATTCATCATAGGCACCACACACAGAAGTCATTCATTATGTTATGCATCATTTCTGCAAAAGATTCCCGACATTGCCGCATTGGCACAAGACAATATAAGACCCTATAACCTGATCAAAAAAACTGCATACACACTGACCATATTTGAGGATGGGTCAAACGACATTGCTTGGAATCATTGTAGTATCAAGAAGACTGATGTGCCACTGTATGTTTAAATGTTGAATTCCACTATTATTGCCCAATTATATCACACCTGCTTACATAAAGTTGCTGAAAAGTTCTCAGATCAACCAAGAAGACCTATCATAAAAATGTGCTGCTTGACCATTTAGTCAAACTTTGAGACCTGGGTCTGGTGGAGAGCTTTTTGCCACTCTTCATATCTTTTCATTATTCTTATATAAAAGGCTTATAACCGAATCATGTTGAAACACTGGTTCTCATACAATCACCGGTTAAGCAGTATCAAGCCTGGTCAGTACCTAGATGGATGTACAAGTGGTGTAATGGATAATGGCTCAGAATTGGAAATTGGAGAGCTGAGTTCCAATTCCAGTCAGGTTTGTTATATTTTCTTCCATGCCAATACCCTTTGAGAAATGTATGACTTGCTCTCTTCTTCCTCAGCTATAGGTTAATTAGTAGGACTTGTATCAGTAAATTATTATTATCTCAAAAAACTTCTTACAGTCTGAAAAAATACTTTCTGGCTTTAAATAACCTGCAAATGGTTGATAAGCTGTAAAAAAACAAATCAATCTTATATAAAATTGTTAGTCAAAGAAATTTGTGTATATATAATTCATTAAATGTAAATTGTAAGATGAATTAACATAAGACTGTTTTACAGTAATATTTGAGTGATGTTCTAGCATTATTTTATGTAATACTTTTGCTTAAATTTAAAATTGTTATGCTCTGTTCAACCCTTAGGAATTATCTGGCAACACTGAAAATAATATTGTTATTCAGTTTTCATAGGACTATTAAATTATTCTAGATTTTTTCCATTTATATTATCTGTGGAATTTTTTCCCTCAAACTTTATTTAATTATATTCTGCATACTTGTTTTTTTTGTTTTTTTTTTATTCTCCTATGCAAACTCAGAATTCATTTTATATTTTATCTTTACATTTACCTCCTTTTCTAGATTATCTGTTTATCACTACTTTTAACTGTTTTTATAGACACCTTTATATAGTTATTTTTAGTTTTACCTGTTTTTATAGGTACCTTTTTGTAGTTATATTTAACTGTTTTACATACCTGCTCATAGTTAATTTACCTGCTTTTATATATATTAGGAGTAGATAGGTTCAGCTATCACCCGGGTCACACTTCTCCCAGTTCTTTTGAGCATGAGTAGAGGTTTATACCTTGTTTCCTGTTTAGGATTGGGTTTCTGGTTCCTCCTAAAGTCTACATCTCTGTGTGAACCCTGAAATTTTATTTACTATTTATTTCTCTCTCTCTCTCAATAGGAGTGGGTAGGTTTGCCTATCATCTTGGTTCACACTCTTCTCTGATCTTTTAAACAGGAGTAGAGGTTTATCCCTTGTTCCCTGTTTAGGATTGAATTTCCTGTTCCTTCTCAAACTTTTTCATTCTGTTTCACTCCTGGTGGCTCCTTATGTTGCCATTATTGCCTTATTTGGGGAATCGATTAAAAAAAAACAAAAAACACCTGTTGAGAATTTATTGTTTTTATTATTACCAGTTTATATTTACTTTCATCTTTTATTGGTTTCTGTTCATGGTTACTTTTACCTGTTTTTCTATGTACCATTTCATAATTCTTTGTCTTTATAGGTACCTATAGTTATATTTAACTGTTTTAAGTATCTGTTTACAGTCACTTTTACTCTGACTTGTAGGTACATTTTCATCATTTTTTTAAAATATGTATCTGTTTATAGTCATTTTACCAGTTTTTATATGTACCTTTATATAAATCTTTTTTAAGTATGTACCTGTTTATAGTTACTTTTACTGGTTTTTATAGGTACCTATTTCTTTTTTTAAAAAATATGTACATGTTTATAG
Source organism: Acanthosepion esculentum (assembly GCA_964036315.1). Lineage (NCBI taxonomy): Eukaryota > Metazoa > Mollusca > Cephalopoda > Sepiida > Sepiidae > Acanthosepion > Acanthosepion esculentum. Next base: position 92,613,933 of record OZ038490.1, on the reverse strand, counting down.
TAACTTTTACCGGTCTTTATAGGTACCTTTTCATTATTCTTTTTTTTATAACAAGTACCTGTTTATAGTTACTTTTTCCGGTTTTTATAGGGACATTTTCAAAATCCTTTTTTATATATTTATCTGTTTAGATTTACTTTTACTCTGTTTTAGTTCCTGTAAAATTGACTCTTAGAACTCCACTAACACTATGCAAATTCCAGAAATTAGAATGCTCACAAATATGTAAAACAAGTTAACAGGGATACATTGTAGAGTGAACTTAAAGTTAATATAGCTAAGCCAATAAACTGATGTTGACTAATCTGCAGACATCAGGAAATGATTCTGGGCATAAGAAATAGAAAAGCACTTTTGCATTGACTCTTCCTTCTAATCAGAAACTAAATCTAACTTTGCCATTTTCTGTCTTGTGCCTGCATGATTGAACAAAGAAATAATCTCTCTTGAAAGATTTTATTAGTGATGACATTGTCAAAGTCTCAACTCATTTATAAGCAGCTTCATATTACTGTCATACTAATGTATCATCTCACTTTACATGTCGTCTCTTTCAGAAACTTTCAGAGTATTAATCAGAAGACAGGCTATCAGATACATATTGACACTGTTAGTGATTATTATTAGAATATTTTTTTTAATTTTAAACTACAAGTCTTTGTAGTAAAACCTAAAAACTCATGATATTTAATAATAATTATTTTTGTATTTGTTTCATTGCAAGAGTCACTGTCTTATAACAAGGTACATGTTTATAAAATTTTATGGTATAGTTTCAAAATGGAATTGAAGAGATACAAGAAATTTTTGTTTGACTTAAAATTATCTGCTGTATGAATTTTACTAGTGAGAGTAAAAGGAAAAAAGTGTGTTTACCAGTTTATTCTTGTACCAAAATTGCAAATTTTATTAGTAGGCTACCAAGTTACTATGCCCATGGTTGTCCTTAATGTGTTGCAGTGTCTATGTACTGTAATTTATTTTGAGAATGAAATTTTGTTATTGCTTCTCTCTGTGGAAAATCTATAATTTGGAAGTAACATTTTTCCACTTCCATTTCTTTCTTTCTTTCTTTCTTCTTCTTAGGACTTAAGTGCAATAGTTTACTTTTCTGTGCTTTGAACTTTGAAAATTATATGAAATCATATGATCTAATTTTTCTAAACTCTTTCTTTCAAAACTTTACTTGTTTTATTCCTATCTTATACATATATATATATTTCTGTAGCCTAAATAAGACCACATAAAAAGTTCAGGGCAAGAGTGCTCAGGTCAAAATATTCCTAATGAAATGTTGAAAGAAAATTGTTATTTTTTTTTTTTTCCACATCAAAAATTTAAATTATGTTGCATGTCCATTTAAATACTTTGTATCCAATTACATTTTGCCTTTGTTTTTGAGGGTGTTTTTTCTTTCACATAAATAAATAGATACCTGAATGTCTAATGAGAATATTTTAAAAAAATACCATTTTGTAAACACCAAAGAAGGTAAGAACCTTATTAAATTTGTGTGCATGCTCTCAGCTAAAGTAAAATAACCATTGAATAAATAGGCCAAAAATATAGAAACACAAGTTTTGGTCCAATTAAATTTAATTGAAACCATAAATCCAAAAAAAGAAAAAAAATTTCAAAATTATTCTCCTTTTTGTAAACAGGTCTGTATCTTTCTTTCTTTTTCCTTCTATTTTACTTTTTGCATTGATATTAGAATATTTGGAGGCAATTCGCAAAAAATGTTGAATACTATTTATTCATTCTAACTTTAAGTTATATGAGATCATAGCTAAGCTTTCATAAGTTGAATTTGAAGCTTATAACTTAGTCACCTTCCTATGCGCTTGACTAAGACAAACTGTCAGATTTTATTATACAAGTCATTATTTCTCCCAATAAAATTGATATCAATCAACTGCTGTTGTTTAGGTTAGGTTGGCTAATTTTACGAGATGTCAACCTTTTTTGAGTTGTTTAATGTCACATTTTGTATGCAGCACCTAGTGAGGATCAAAATTGCTACTCAGTATTAATAGTCACCCAGTTGATTTGTTTAGCAGCATATCAACCTCTATGGGTTATTAATGCTAAAATCTAAATATATAGAATGCAATTTTATAGCTTCAACTGAATATATTTTGTACATAATTTTATACTTTTTGTGTAAAGGTATGTGTTTTTAAATATATAGTTTTGTTATATAGGAATAAAGTGTCGCTGCCAACACTGGAGTTTGAACACAGATCACCAGTGAGCAAACACAGGTGATTCCATTTCTAATAAGTAGTCTAGGGGATTGTAAAAGAAATGTATATATGGGAATTAGCATTGCATCTAATTGATCACCATTTCTATTCTATCCTCTATTATTATACGGACTGCTATTCTCTACTCTATCCAATATACTATTTCTCTATACTGATCACTATATGATAATCCATATAGTGATCAGTATAGAGAAATAGTATTCAATGGTTACTTTTCGAGCAAGTATTATTGAGCAAGTACAATTAGTGCGAGTGTTATTCAAAGGAGGCTAACACCAGTATTGTTCAACGGCATTAACATAGTTGTATCTTCGATTACAAAGTCTCTACTATAACAAGCATTATGAAAATGACAACAAGTATTCGTTGACATTACAAAAGCGGCAATGAGTGTTTATTGACATCTCAAAAAGTTTGTAGATCATAAAATGTATTGTTACTAATTTTACTATAAAAATGTATTTTTATATTTTTTTTAGTGTTGTATTGATTGTCATTTTGCTATAAGAATGTATTGTTGGTCATTTTATTATAAAAATGTACTGTTGATTTTTGTTTGGGGGTTTACTATTTGGCCATAGCTAATAGTCACCCAGACAAACCTCACTAACCATTGATCCATGCCAAGCTGCCCTGCTTGACACTTGTTTAAATTTTCAAGATATTTTAGTGTTAAAATTTTAAAAATTTAAGTCTTTATCCTTATCAGATTCTTTTCATAAGCCTTACATGTTGGGATTGAAATAGAACTGTAAAGTTCTCATATTGAGGCTTCAGTTCATAAATGTTCAACCTTGTGAGTCAAAAACAATTTCTTAGGATTTCAGTTCATAAATGTTCAACCTTGTGAGTCATAAATAATTTCTTAGGACTTCAGTTCATAAATCTTCAAACTTGTTAGTCATAAATAATTTCTTAGGGCTTCAGTTCATAAATGTTCAACCTTGTGAGTCAAAAACAATTTCTTAGGACTTCAGTTCATAAATGTTCAACCTTGTGAGTCATAAATAATTTCTTAGGGCTTCAGTTCATAAATCTTCAACCTTGTGAGTCATAAATAATTTCTTAGGGCTTCAGTTCATAAATCTTCAACCTTGTGAGTCATAAATAATTTCTTAGGGCTTCAGTTCATAAATCTTCAACCTTGTGAGTCAAAAACAATTTCTTAGGACTTCAGTTCATAAATCTTCAACCTTGTGAGTCATAAATAATTTCTTAGGGCTGTAAAATGTGCAAAAAGCAAGTGATAAGAAACCTGACCTTTATTTCAACTGAACAAAACAATAGAGAAGAGGATATAATTCTGAATAAGTTCTCAAATGCCAACATTGCTACATCTTATGAATATTAAAAAGTAATAACTGTGAAATTGTTTTGCTGAGACTAATTTGCCACTAAGTGTGGAAAATTTGTGAAGTTTGTTTTGATATATTTTTAGTAATGTTAGTTTATATGATTAACATTGACAAGGAGTTAACAAGGAGCTTGGCTTTCTTCTCTCCTTGGCAGTTTTTGCTTCCTTTATTTTGGCTTACGCTGCATACCTATTGATTGGTTTAGGTCACATGTCACCTCAACAGATCATTCTTGACATAAATGGTTGGCTACCAGCCTTATGATATCTGATAGCTTGATCTTAGAAAAGCTTGTTCACACTTCTTTTATTGCCTGCTAATGTGTCTGAAAACTGTACACACTCGGCTGTTGAACATTTCCTAAGGATGGGCAGCATTCAAAAGCAATAAGAGGAGTTCCATGTATTATCAGCTTATTTAAATAACAGATGCCTTTCACTTTATACTTATTTGTATTTGTATCCATGGTCATGTAAAATGTTACATTTACACACCTTGGACTTAATCATTACCCCTTTACTATTTTCAAAACTTTGCTCAGCTTTTACCAGCATCTGTAAAGAGTATAATGGAGTAAGTATGATGATTATCAGAGAATAAGAGGTTTTTGTATGGTCAGCAAGTGGACATTGATCTTTAGTGACTTTCTACCTTTATCATTCAATGGTTTTAATTTGGTAGGATGGGACAAAAGATTGAAATAATGCAACAGCACTGACTGAGTTACAAATATACGAATAGTTAACAAATGCAATTCTATGAATGAGCTAACACTCCCAATCAACATGGAAGTGGCCAAGCCAGAATCTTTGGTATATATTGCTATGTTTCTGCTCTAAGAGGCCAACCAAAGTACTAAATTTAACTAAGATTTATTATATAGACCCACTTACCAAAAGCAAAAAATGAGATTAATTGTAATTTCTAAATTGAGTCTACGCTATAAATTGTAAATTTACTCACTTACAAATTGAGCATTGTTCAAGATAATTAGTCAATTGATAGTCTGAGAGAAGATATTGTAAGTTATAGAATTGAATGTGTAATAATTACCTGTGAAGGAAATATAGTAGCTTGTTCAGTCTTCACAAAGAAGCAGATGACAGAAAAAGCTGAGGAAATGATTCACATAATTGAACTAATCATATAATTACTTTGTTTCAGCCTGTGAAAAACTTTTCAAAGAATTATGTTAAATTCTCTCATATATTATAACAAACAATTTGTATTTTTTATCTAACATAAAAATTTAATTAGGAATACCTGAAAATCTTAGGCTGTTTTTAGTGGTTATATACTAAAATAAATAATAATGTTTTCTTTTTATTTTCAACATTAACTTTATTGAAGAATGTATTTCCCATTTTGTTCCCCTTGTAATGACAAAAGTATGCAGGTGTAGGCTTTAAGAAAGGTTTATTCAAGGTTCGCGTATAGTGTCCTTTTATAGTCTCAGTAAACAGAAATAGCTCTCTCAACGAGGAGAGTAACAAAACGAGGGGAGACCACTCTTGGTTATTCATAACAGTCTTTTGCAGTCTTTCTTCTTCTTCTATCTATAGTGTCCTTTCATGACAATGGTGATCATGGCTCTCCACAATTTCCTGTCAATTATAACTCTTAATAAATTTTATCTCTCCTAAACTCTGTTCCACTATCCATTTACTCAAGCTCAATGAGTACATTATGCATTGTTTTCCACTTTCCCTCTTGTCTTCAATCTGTCCTGTAAGTATCAGATTTTACAAGCTCTCTTTCTTCATTACATGCCATAGAAATTTCAGCTCTCTTTTCCTGATGTTTAATATGTTTCCTTTTCGTTTCCCTTTTCTCTAAAACTTTGTTGCCCTCATATTCAGCCAGTGGTATCAGCATCCTTCTATAGGACCACATTTGTGTTGCTTCAAGTCTCTTTTCTTTTTTTAATCCTAGTGTCCTACATCAGATTATACATAACCATTCTCTCTTCAAATTCTGTTAATAAAAAATCTTTGAAATTCTCACACCATTTTATTGCATTTTTGAGGTAAAACTGTGCCAAAGAAACCCAGGTAAAACAATTGTCTACATAAATCGTTATGATTTTCAAAATGTTAAAAAACAGCTTGCATTATTTTCTGGTTTATGATTCCCTTGTTATTATTTTTAATATCTTTATATATCATAATTTAATGAGCATATTATCAGTTTGTTAATTCTTATTGCACTCCTCCTATGCACATCCAAGTAAAAAAAAAATCAGTTATGAACTAAATAAAGAAGTCACAAAATATTCTAAAACAAAATAAATAATATGCTTTTATCTTATTTAATTTATGAATACTATCCACATTAAATCATTTTTAGGCTGTTGTACTTTTTAAAACCACTATATACAAAAAACATGTACCACTCAAATCATGTACTTATTCAGTCGGTGTTTATTATTACTATTTTCCGTTTTTTCTGTACACAGTTATTTCTGAATCAACTGCCAAATTCCATACACCAGTCTACTTGCTATGTGGTCTCCACTCCACTATCTTTGAATATAAATTTGCCTATTTGCTGTATAAATGCTTAAAGGTGTATTTCTTAATAGAGATTATATTTATCTGTCTGACTTTTCTTTTTTTTTTTACCTCTTCTCATACTTAGATTTAATTTTGCATTTTTTACTCTATCATAATGATCTATTTTAACTTCTGTCTGTCACTATGTAAGAAAAAAAAAAAAAGATTCTATTTTATTTTTCTTTGATTTGAATGTCCAAGTAACAAACTGTCATTATGGTATAAATACATGTGCTAGTTGGGCAGCTCATTTTCAAGAAACAGAATGCCATCCTTTGAAAGAAGCAGATGTTATCAAGTGCAGGAGACACTCTAAACACCACCCCTACTCATAAGATGCTGCTACCTGGTCAGCAGCAACAGCTGTGTACATAATTTGCCATCATTGATTCTGCATTACTTCCAAAATATACACCTTGTTGTGAAGAGTAATATTTGACTATTTTAATATTTTATTCATCAGTATGTCATAAATAATGATTTATTATTGAATGAAATAGCATTCTAAGCAAAAAAAAAAAGCTTTTGGCCTTAGTGAAAGAACACATTCAAACTTGTTTGCTTCTCTGGCCAATAGATTTCACAAATAATGTGCTTTTTTAAGCCCGAGTAGTCTTGTCAAATGATTTGTTTGACTAGACTGTTGTCTCACATGGCACAGCATGGCTGGAGAATTCTGTGCCACCTGACTTTTAGGTAAGTGCTCTCTACACGTTGTTGGCAAAGAAACAGGCCAAGCAGTTGGGAGTTGCTGAAACTAGAATCAAGTTTTAAAGATTATCTCTTCTATCAAAGTAGAAAATGGAAAATAACTACATATAAAAGAAATGGTAATAGACCATAGTTCAGTGTTTCTCAACCTTTTCTTCCTTGTGGTTCATTTTTGGTATCAAAAAACATTTCAGACCCACATAAGCACAAATAGAAATTCCATGTAACAGGAAATAAATTTTATTTACAAAAGCAAATCGTAGTAGAAAATATAAATCCTGATTAAAGTGTATTAAGAGAAAGAAGAATTTGGTTAGAAACAAAGAAAAGAGTATGGAACTGTTATGTGATATCTGTCCTGTTGTATGGCAGTGAATGCCGGACAATCTCCTGAAAGATGAAGAAGAGACTTGAAGCAACAGAAATGTAGTTCTACAGAAAGATGATGATGATATCATGGACCGAACATATGAGCAACAATAAGGTTTGGAAGAAAATGAAAACAAAAAGAAAACATACACTTAACATCAGGAAGAGGCAATTGAAATTTCTGGTGCACATAATGAGAAAGAAGTGCTTGGAAAATCTGATGCTCACAGGACAGATTGAGGAAAAGTGGGACAAGAGAAAGCAGTGCTTAACATACTTGAGTAGCTCTAGAAAATGGATGGTAGAAGAGGGTTTGGAAGAAATAACAAAAAGACAAAATTTATTAAGAACTACAAAAGACAGGAAGATGTGGAGTGCCATGATAGCCTACATCCTGAAGGGACACGGCACATAAAAAAAGAAGAATGACTACATGGCTCCTTGTATCTCCAGGCCCAGTTAAAATATTTCTCAGTCCCACTTTTGGGCCTAAGGGCCCAAATTGAGAATCACTACCATAGATAATAAATAAAAGAAGAGAGGAAGAAATAGAGAATATTAAAGGGAAAAGGAGTAGAAATTTTTAGTTTATTTGTGATAAAGGGATAAGAAATTCTCTTCTTTTTTCTTTATGCTCATTGCTAATTTTATTTTTTTGGTTATTGGGAATTAATCATTTTTTTTCATTTATTTTTTTATAATTTCTTCCATATTCTCTTCACAAGCATAATTTATTTACCTTTGTGCTTTATAGACATTTCCTTTGTCTGATACTGTTCATTCCCCCACAGAAACTATAAAAATGAGCGTGATGAAATATGTCATTATCTTCACATCATTGTCTGTATTTGGAATACAAGTTGTTGTAATTTCATTAAGCTTTCAGCATGCAACAGTGCGAAGATGAAAGGCCTAATAACAAGGAAATTTACTATGTTATTCAATTGTTTTCATTTTTTTTATTTCTTTTTATTGTTACTGTTCATATTATTCACGAATTTAAGTGTAGTACTGAATTGACATCTAAGTCTCATCATTTTACTTTTGAAATTGCTAGATGCAACCATAAGTTCTATGCTAATAGTTTCTTCTCTTGCACTTCATGCCTATGGAACTCTCTTCAGCCTTCTTGCTTTACTATCAATTATGATCTTCAAAAGTTTAAAGGCAGAATCAATTGTCATCTTCTGTCTTTTTGAATCCTGTTTTTTTTTTTATTGTCCTTTCTCCTCAATAACATTTTCTCAGTTTTTTTTTCCTTTTCAGTAACACTTTGCATCTTAGTGGCTTCATAACCTTGCTTGGAGTGAAATAATAATTAAAAAAATGCTAAAATGCAAAATGTTACCTTTTTACTGCATTATATCTCATCACAGTTGCCAATTAAAGTTATGTCCTCCCCTTTTCTCTTAACCACATGTAATATATTTGAGCTGTTGTAAATTTAGATCAACACTAAATTCATATTTGTCATTATCATGCCATATAGCAATTACTCTAAATCAACAAATCTTATTTGGATAAAATTCTACAGAGATTTTGATAGTAAATAATAGAAATTGAAGATATTTTCTCTTATCGATAAATAGCATAACTAAATTGGGCATGAGTTAGTGTAACTATCAGCTACAGTGTTGGATAAAAGGCTTTGAAAATTTTCAGTGTAAAGAGAATGTTATTGGATGCCTTGAGACAAATAACAATTTAAAAGATCAATCCCTGGGATGAGCAATGTGTACTTACACTCAGTAGAAATGAAGTGAGTAATACCTGAGCAATACTAAAAACAAGAACTCAACAAATGGAACAAGAACAATCTACTCCCACAGATTAAATAAAGGGTACATTTTTTTTTATATTCCCTGATCAATATACACCTGATGAAGGCTGGAGGATACAATGTCATGATAACAAAAAAGCGGAGGGCAATAGTTCACATGTAAATAATGATAACTCCTCATCACAGAAATTTAAACAGAAAATGATATTCTACTATATCATATATAATATCCCGAGACGCAGAGATAAAAAAAATAGCTAAATATTCTTCTCTTACTGATAGATTTTTTTTTTACTCCTGTGACAGTGGAGACTTCAGGGGTTATTGACCCTCGTTCGATGGTGTTCCTTCGGAGGATTGGTGCGATTGCGTCTCGATTAAGGAACGAGCCTCGCGAAACGGAGTGGCTCATGCAGCGTGTCTCACTGGCGATGGTTCGAGGTAATGCTCTCTCCATCATAGCGGCTGGCAGAGGATAGAAAAAAATTGTTTATAGTTACGTTGTTCTGGAATTGTCATCATTGGTCGACTGAACTTGCTTTGTTTCAATGACTTTTGTTTTGTTATTAATTACTTTGTTCAATAAATACATTACCAATATTCTACTTTGAGCCTACAAGTGACTAGCTAGTCTTGACCAAGGTTTTGAAAATGATCCAATAGCATTCTAGCTTAACCTTGATGCTAGAAGCTTGACGTTTATGATAAAAGGGATCATTATACAAAAAAGTTGAAGAGAAGAATATAAATAACATAATTTGATAAGAATTAAAGATTTAATGGTATGAAGTTTTCTGATAGCATTTTGAAAGTGACATATTATCTTTTTTTCTAAATATATTCTACATGACCATTGTCTCTCCTGATTGATTTCTTTCCTTCAGATTTATACCTTTATACACTGACATTCACAACTACCTGTATATAGAGATATTTACTTCTTATCCACAAATGGAGATTGATGGCATTGTCTAAATCAGTTCTTACAATCTTCAAGAGAATATTTGTTTTTATTTCTTGAAACTTATTTTTGACTAGAAATATTTTTTTACCTCTAAAGTCACGTCAGTTTATAACATAACATTAATGATAACATCTTGCTGTAGTTCTTTTTTTTTTTTTTTTTCAGGTTAAAAATAGTTTTAAAAAGTTTTCTCTCTTTTAATAAAAGTAAATACTTGAAGTATTTCTAGCACAAATCTGATATAAGATGGTCTTCATTGATTGAATATATCTTTTTGAAAAGTGCAATCTATCATGACTGACCACTAAATATTTCTTATTTAGTCATGGATTGCAGTAAAACTCCAAATTTTTTTTCTACTTAAGTAAATAGTGTTTAATTTAGAAAAGCTTCTGTGTGCTTAAAGGCATGAGAAATCATGGCTATCCACAACTTCTTATCTTTTCTAACTCTAAAAAATATTTGTCTCCTTACTATCTCTCCCAATCCTTGTTCAGCAATCCATTTACATCATCTCATTAGGTAACTTCCTTGATGTTTATCTCTGCCTCTCTTGCCTTGTGTATGTCTTGTGAGTGTCAAGTTCACCAACCCCTCCTTCATCATTATGTGTCCCAGAAATGTCAACTATTTCTGATTCTTAAAATGAGTGTCCTTTTCATTCCCATTTTCCAAAAACTTTATTGTTGCTTATGTGTTCCATTCATAGTTTTCTCAACATCCTTCTGTAGAACCACATTTCTGTTGCCTCAAACCTGCTATTCATTTATGATGAAATTGTCCAGCATTTACTGTTGTATTGCAAGATTGATATTAGATAACAATTGAGTTCTCTTATCTTTGTTGTCTATAAACTCTTCCTGTTTCTTAATACTTTGCTTAGCTTTTGGAAGACATCTTTCACTATTCCAATGTACCTTCGGATCTCTGTTTCACATTTTCTATCATTTTTTTGTCATACCTTATTGAGGAGAGAAACCGTCTTAAATTTGTTATAATTTTTTTTTCCCATATAAAAGATGTAAGAAAATAGCTACTCAAATAGTTTACTTGTTAAGTAAAATTAACATTTAAAGAAGTCTATCTTTTTCAGAATTAAATTAAAAGCACAAGTTTATGTAATCATATTTGGGTTTGTGATGGTAGGAGCATATCTATGAATGTAAATTATTATTTTTTAAATAAAACATGTCAGTAACAAATCATTTCCAAACAAGATACAATATTATTATTTTTTTAAATAAAACCTGTTGGTAAAAAATTACTTCCAAACAAGATACAATATTATTTTATCTTATTTTTTTTTTTAATTCAAAGTAACTTCTTACCTTGATATTCTCAAGTTAATAGTGAGAGAGGAATATCTATTCACCATTTAATTTTCAATTAGAGCTGAAAAGTTTCAGAGCTGAGGTTGACAAACAATAGAGATTTTATCAGCGACAAACACAGGATCATATATGCAGGCAGAGAGAAAAAAAAGAGGAGTAGAACTGATATTAGACAAAAATATGAAGTAATGTGTTCTGGGATACCATCAACTATCTGAGAGAATTTTTGTCATTAAACTGAAAGGAAAGCCTTTTAACATATCCATCGTAGTTGTATATGCACTGGCAATACAAAATGCAGAAGAAGAAATTGAAAAATTTGACTGTACACTAGACAAAGCCAAAGCTCCATGCAAATCGCCAGAAGTTACTATTATCATGGTAGACCTGAATGCCAAAGTAGGCAAGGAGGGGGAGATGATTAAATTATTTGGCAAATTCAGACTAGGAACTCATAATGAACATGAAGAAGAAAAATGAGTCCAGTAGTGCACAGCAAATGATCAGGTACAACAATTTAAATATCTGGCAAGTGTTTTAACAGAGGACAAAGAAGTGCAACGATATCATGGACTGAACATGTGAGAAACGATACGTTTTAGAGAAACAAGAAACAAAAAGAACACTTATACTTAACATCAAAAAGAGACACTTGAAATTTCTATGGAACATAATGAGGAAAGAGGGCTTGGGAAATTTGATACTCACAGGACAGATTGAAGGACAGAGGAAAACAATGCATAACCTGCCTAGAGAGTTTGAGTAAATATGATGGCAGAGCAAGTTTCAGGAGAGATAACAAAAAGACAAAATTTATTAAAACCTACAAGGACAGAAAAATGTGGCGAGTTTACAGTTTATACATTCAAATTTACTGATTCCTTTACAAATAATTCTTCTATCCCACAATAAAACTTATTCCTATCCTTGCAAATATGTGAAAGAGTTAAAAGATTCTTCAGATAAATTTTATATCTTCATAAAAGAAAGATGGAAGTTATATTTTACAAGAAATACCATAGACAGATATATTTTTTATCTATATATTAAAATGGAATTCCATGTTTCACCTCCATGTCAGTTATGTCTATATTTGCCACAATGTCAGTTATAAAAAATTTAAGCTAGTATTTTAACTTCTTCAGTCAGATAATTTCCCATTTTATAATTATTTATGATAGACAAGATTGTGACATTACATTAAAGAGTTTTTAATTTTAATTATTTATTATACTATTTGTTGTAGCATACCTGCAGACGATAATGGATATGTCTCCATTCACATAAATACAGTAGTAAATACTGTATGTTGGTCTGCAGTTGGAGATTCATTGTGGAATTCACTTGACTCACTTCTAGCAGTTGACTACTTCTTCTACATGCCACTGGCAAATCATATATGTGTTGTTCTTGTCCTAAGTATTATTGTTCATTACCACCCTTTGTGGGATTATTCTATTTAGTAGCCTTCCCTAGGTTACAACACTATTACACAATTATTCTGAAGATAATTGATTCTGTTTTGGTAACTAAAAATACTTGCTGCCTCTGCTGATAAATCTCTGGCCATGAAGGTGTTAAGCCTACAAGAGCTACTTTGTCCCTCCAGTTCTCAGATTTTTGATAAAGCATCTGAACATCCTCCAGCAAGCAACAGATTAATTTGCTGGAGGTCCTGGCAGCTGCATGATCTGCTGCAAGGTCGTTACCAGTTTGCAGATGCTGGGTCGAACTGGTAGATGACTCTGGTAGGATGGTCATCACAGGATGTGACTGAGCCAGGGAACATGTCACTGAGCAATGGTACAGAGGATGTTCAGCCAGCTGGTCCTCCAGTGGAGCTCTTTATTGAACACGAGATTGGACCAGTGCACCCCTCTGATGGTTGTGAGATCGCAGGACTTGAAGCAATGGATGCCCAAGGTGAGGGTCCTACTGAATGGACATGTCTCTGTGCCATACAGTAGCACAATGAAAATGGTGGCATTGTAAACTCATAGTTTTCACACTATTATTCTGCAACTCAGATTTACACTACATTTCAACCTTTTATGCAAATCAATAAACCCATAATAAGCAACATTATTATCATATTGTTTATAATATTATTATAAGATAATAATTACAAAATAAATGGTCCTAGAATCATCAAATTTTCATCAAACCTACACTTCACATTTATGAGGGATATCACAAAATTGTTGATCTTAGTTTAACATAAATAAAATACAATGTGACAATATATCTATCAGTCATGCAACCTTCTTCAAACTAGTTAGTAATGCAATACTTTGTTGCTATAGTAACATGAAGTATTACTCAGTGTCACTCAGAGGGAATATCCTTTGTGTTACCATAGCATCAGAATATCTCATTACTAAAGAGTGAGACTAGATTGCTAATTCTTCACTTTATTTTTATTTGTTCATATTAGCTTTCTTTGAATATTTTAATTTTAAAGATTTTTCAAGTGCTAGTCACTTCTCAACATGAAATCATAGCCAAGGGAGATAAATCTGAATTGCTTGGTGTGAGATGGAACCTTAGATTATAAAATAATATGCAACAGTAACAGAGTTAATAGTTTTTTGCTAGTTGTTTGGTTTATACAGTGTTACCTTGCACCTGTCTGTGATTTAGATCCCCTGAAAGCCTAACTTTACATAATGTTTGGCTTAGGTCACATGTTTATCAAGATGCTTCACCTTCAGAAGAGCGCAGACAGTGGACTTAAGACATGTTCTTAAGTGCTTCAAGATATGGCATAATGAGTTTATAAGCACATTTGGAGCACCAGTAACAGCAAATAACTCTTGGCTGCTTATGTAACTTTATTTTCTTCTTTTTTATATGCAAATGAGTTTCCATTGGTTAAAAGACATGCATTCATATATCATCCTATTGTCAACCTTTTTACTGCATGCAGCTGGGTTCAAAATAATTTTCTTGGTTGTATGGTGATCTTTGGTAAAGATTTTTAATAATTGCAATTTTTTTTTCTTTCATCATACATTTGAACAATTTTTACCATTTTCTCATTATTTAAAAATGTTTTGCAGTCTGTAATTTATAAAATTTGTATCTGCAGAAATGAAACAATATCAACAAAATGGCTTCCAAATATTAATTAATGCATGGAAAAACACTTGGTATTTTACCATATTGTATGCACCATCATTGCTAATCTTTTATCCAAAATTTATGAAAATCCATACAGTAAATAAATGGATAAGAAGAACTTGTAAGTTGCATAAAATTTTGGAATGCTTTTGCAATAAAAGTATTTTAATAAGCCAATCTTAGCATGAATAAAAACAGTCAGTAAGTACAATTATTGAGAATACATATTTCTTTACTGAAATAATATTTTAAGAGTTAAAGACTCTCATGGGACTTTTTGGCAAAGCTGTATACTACTGTGATTGGCCACAATAAATTATTGGCAAGATCTTGCAAAAGTTGATGATCAGATGAAGTCTATACTGAGTTGAGGCAAATGAATCATAGCTTTGCAAGCATCATCAACACCAAAAGAAATTTTCTCAAACTGACAACACCTTTTATAAGATGTTATTTTCCCAAGATGCACACCAAACATTTTTTTTCTGATTTTCTCTTAGACTTTTTCAGTGTATTTGGCAGCTGGAAAAATTCAAGCTGAAATTCATACCTGATTTAACATTACTGAGATATATAAGACAAATTGCAACAAATTCTCAGACCATTCATATTTCTAGAGACCAATTCGAATTTTCAAAAAACTATTATACATATGTACCGTAAAAATTGTTCTTTTTCTTATGTGTTACTTCCAACAGAACATCAAGGAAATCAATTATTCATTCAAAAGATATATATTGAAAGTTATTTCAAAGTATATTGCAAATGATTTTAAATTTGTAATCACCCATTACAGTCTTATAAAATTTTGAGGTGGCAATCTAAGAGAAATTGGTTTAATATTTTAAGATAATTGTGTATAATATGTAATCACAGTTTTAATATTTAGTTTAAAATTCAGACCAAAATGTGATTTGGAATATCAACTTTATATCTGCTTGTGGAGTATTTACATTTAATTATATATTTAATGCTAAAAATGCAAAGTGAGATTTTTTTTGTTTCACCCCAAACAAGACAACAATGACACTAGAACGCAGGGGGATACAGGGAGTGAAAGTGAAGGAGAATGGGGAGGATTGTGGAAGGGACAAAAAAGAGTTCAAGAAGACAGAAGATGGTGATTGATGTTGCATTTAAATTTTTGAAGATTGTAGTTGGAAGGGAAGCAAGAAATCAGAAGGGAGTTCAACAGGAGGTAAGTGCAAGGAAAGAAAATATTAGAGCAGAAGTGGCAATTACATTCAACTATTTCAACAGTAAAAGGGTGGAACCTAGAAACCAATCTAGTAGCATGCTTAAATTCATGTAGTCTGGGCACCAGGGTAAATAAAAACATTCAAAACAGTTGCCATGACAATATTTGTAGGAAAGTCAAACGAAATCCTCATCACAGTGAGGAAGTGACTGAAGTTGAGATGTCTGGTCAGGATCGATTACATCACACTCTTTTTAGGATTTTGTCATGAATCACGAGAGGCATGGCAAGAGCATCAGACCAGATATGGCAACAGTATTAAATGCATGGACAAATGGTAGATTTATAAATGTGCAAGATGGAGGCATGTTGGAGTAATAGATAGCGGTTTGGATTGAGGAATTGGAGAGCCGAGTTTGAATTCCAGTCAGATCCATTACATTCACTTATGTGCTAGTAGCCTTGGGAAAGGTATGAATCCTCCTCTTCTCCCTCCAACTATAGATAAATAGCAGGACAGATTGAGTTCTATAGCCTTGGGTGGCAATTGGTCTACGGGAATTAACTCTAAATTCAAAATCGGCTTGGAGAAGGTTGAGCTTTATCAGGCTATCTTGCCCCAAAAACACCATTTCTCCTGCAGCTGCAGTACATGTGGTGCCCCTACGACCCTGATAGGTCACGGGATTTGCGATTGAAGATGGATTCTGATGGGAAAAATTTTCTGGCATGACATAATGAACTAATGTTCCTTGCAGTAGATGTAGCAATTGATTCAGTATAGTCACTCCATTTCATGTTAGTGAAAAACATGAGGCCAAGAAGGTGTAGAGTGTTGTTCTCCTATAGTAAAGACAAAGCCTCAGATATAGGTATGATTTTAAATAAAAATCTTAACATGAGCTATAAGAGAAAAAAATACTAACTGCAAAAATGCTACATTTTTCCCTGCACTAAAATACTGATCACATTTGTTATGCTGGATCTTTATTTGAGATTTACCTTTAATTTTATCCTATCCATTACTAATATTATTAATATATACATATACATTATGCATATACGTATATAATCATTTCACCCCAAGCAAGGCAACAGAGCCACTAACCCATAGGGAGTTACTAAGTGTTAAAGAATATAAGAAACACATTATTAAGAAGCAAGAATAGTAAAAGAACAGAATTTAAGAGGTGAGAAGATAATGATTTGCATTGCATTTAAATCTTTGAAGTTCAAATTTGACTGGAAAGCTAGAAGCCAGAAGTAAATTTCAAAAGCAAGAAGTGCAAGAAAAGAAACTGTTAGGATAGAAATTATGGTTACATCTTGTCATTTCAACTGTAAAATGAGATCTTGCCACCAATCTAGTTATGCACTTAAATTCATAGCATCTAGCTACCATAGAGAAGAGTTCATCAGAACATTTACCATGAAAATAGTTATAAGAAAGGCACAGGGAAACTACATTATGGCATTGGGAAAATGACTGAAGTCAAGACCAGTAACATTGCAGATTCTTTGGATTTTATCCATTGGCTTTAAATATATAACAGGAGTACCAGACCATATGTGGCAGCAATATTCAAAGCATGGACAAATGATAGGCTTGTAAATATGTAAGATAGATTCTGTCAAGAAAAACTATCTGGCATGACAAAGTGAACCAATCTTCCAAGACACAGTCCTAGTAATTGATTCAGTATAATCTTTCCAATTCATGTCTGCAGAAAATGTTAGTTTGAGAAGACACAATGAGACACTCTCTTGGAGGCTAGCATCAGCTAACTGATGAAAGGCAGAAAGAGTTCTCTCAGCAGAAAATTAATAGAGAGCGGTTTTGTGTGTACGTATGTGTATATATATATATATATGTATATATATATATATATATATATATAGTTGTTGCAGTTTATAGGCTGGTCATATTTTAGGAAAAGGATTTGGTTATTGCTTTATTCACATTATTGACAAATAAGAAAAAAAATGAGAAAATTGATAAAGACCATTATAATCTTAGTAAGATGAAAAGCTAAGTGAAAAATAAACACGAACCTAATAATATCAAGGTTTTTTGGGTTTTTTTTTTTATCAGTTCACCCTTAAGCAAGGTGTTAATGCCACTAAGATGCAAGAGGTTACTGGAAGTGAAAGGGACTGAGCAAACTTTAGAAGAACCATAAACCCAATCCTAAACAGAAAACAAGTGATAAACTACTACTACTACTACTACTATTCAAAAATCAGGGAGGAGTGTGAACAGGATGTTATTTAGATCTGTGTATGTTATATAAGCATACACTTTACTGTATTGGTACAAACTATATTCTCTCAGTTATATTTCACACTCGCTCCTTCAAACCTGTGTATAAATTCTAACACATGCATATATGCACACATAGGCAAACAGGTATATGTATGTAGATATAGACTTAATTACATAAATGAATTCCCAGAATCAAGATACATATCACCTTGCACATATATTCCTAATCTATTATATGACTGAGTGGTTGTATAGGTGCATGTAAGTATATATTCAATGTGCATTTGAGTTAAACTTGTTAGATTAAAAGTGCAAGAAATAAATTGAAACTTTAATGCAGTCTGCAATTCAGTGTAGATTGATAGATGAGACATCATGAAATGCTTGTGAATTAAACAAGAAAACCTTCTTCCTTCATCTGTGAGGACATCCAGTTGACTTAAAACTGGACCTGACTATATAGTTGATGCTGCAGCTAGCTCGGCTAGAGTGGAAGAAATTAATCACCATGTCAGAAATGCATTTGCTTTAACGAGAACATATTTTTACCTAATGATCCATCTGAGACAGCTATATTTGAAAGTGTCTTCTTATACATTCACCACTGTACAGTCTGCCTCAGTGTATAAGTTCATGACATGTTCATAAATCATTGATTTGCCGAGAAAAGAGAGGCAGACATAATAGACACAAGAAATTGAATCGTAAAAAAAGAAAGGAAAAGCAGAAAGAAAAGATTATATGACAAGATAGGTTTGATTTTCATCTTCAATCAATTCATGGAGATGGAAATTCCAATCCAATTTGGCTTGGGTCCCAATTGATTATTAAAATAAAATGAAATGTCTGCATAGTCAAGAAATTATGTTTTTAATGCATATTTTATGTTTTAAAGTTTCATCTTTTTCAAGTTTTATGCTTCAAATTTTTCCTTTCATATCTCTCCATTGACATCATTTATATATCCAATTCAGATGAAAGTATCAAACACTTTACTTGAAATGCACTGAAATGTTTAATAAGATTCAATTTTTGATGAGGTTGAAAAGTTTGGCTCTGATTTATATGACAATGTCATTTTATATAAACAAATTTAGAAAGAAAAAAATAGCATTTCCTTTATAAAAAAAATAACTTTGTTTTATTTTTCTATGTGGTGGTATACTTTTTAACAGATTTATGGATTAGTCACTTAGAAAAAAATAATCTAAGTTGTGCCTCAACCCTTTATATTATCTCTGTATAAACATAAAGAAAGTGAATGTCTCAAGAGTTTTCTTTTAGAAGTTATTCACTTTTGGTTATTCGATATTTCTTCATAAAATCATGTTCACTTTTCATAGTCTTTGCAGTTTACATTAGAAGCAACTGTTTTTTTGTTTGTTTTTTTTTTTTCACTTCATTATTTCTTCTTTTCTTTTTAAGTGCCGTATCCTTTCAGGACATGGGCAATCATGACTCTCCACTTCCCCCTATCCCTTGTGGCTCACAATAAGTTTTGTCCTTCTGCCACCTCCCCAAAATCACATTCTGTCATCCACTTGCTTAAGCCCACCAGGTATGTCATGCATTGCTTTCCCTTGTCTCTCTTTCCTTCTATTCGACCTGTGAGTATCAGACTCTCCAGGCCCTCCTTTCTCATTACGTGTTCCAGAAACTTCAGCTGCCTCTTTCTGATATTAAGCATAAGACTCCTCCTTGTTTGCATCCTCTCCAAGACCTCATCGTTGCTCACATGCTTGGTCCATGATATCCTCAGCATCCTTCTGTAGAACCACATCTCCATCGCCTCGAATCTCCTCTTCATCTTTGAGGAGACCATCTAGTATTTGCTGCCATAAAGGAGGACAGATGTCACATAACAGCTCAATACTCTTTTCTTTGTTACCAAAGAAATCCTCCTGCTTCACAATACTCTGCTCAGCTTTTGGAATGCGTCCTTGACCATCCCAATATGTCTACAGATCTCAGTGTCACACTTAGTGTCCTCTGTCAAAACACTTCCCAGGTATTTAAACTTCCACACCTGCTTGATTTTAATGTCCCCGACCTGCAAATCATATTTCAGGGTCATCTTTTTACTGATCACCATGCATTCTGTCTTGTAGTTTATGCTTAGTCCCTTCTTCTCGCTCTCCTTCACCACCTTCTGCAGGAGGTTTTGTAATTTCTTTTCTGTGTCTGCTGCCAGTACTATGTCATCTGTATCTTATGTTGTTAAGGTTATGGCTGCCAATGTTGAATCCTGGTAGGATTTCCAATTCTTTCAGAATTGCCTCGCTGTACAGATTGAATAGGTCTGGTGAGAAGATACATCCTTGCCTTAAACCCCTTTCTATTTTTGTATATTTGCCATACTCGTTCTCTATGCACATACATGCTTTTTGCTGCTAGTATAGGTTCTTGATTATTCTGATATCTTTCCTGAATATATCATGGCTGCTGATCAGTTCCAGCAGATCCTTGTGGCATACTTTGTTGAAGGCCTTTGCATAGTCTATGAAACACAGGTACACGTCCTTCTGCATTTGTATTGCTCTTTCTGATAACATTCTGTGCATGAATATTGCATTCCTTGTTCCGGTGTCTTTAATGAACCTGCACTGTTCTTGTCCTATCTCTGGTCTGATTCTGCTGCACACCTTCATTATTTACAGTTAGGTTAATAGACTTTGTTGCTATTATCACAACATTTTGGCTGGTGTGCTCTCTGACCTTTTCCATATGTTTGTCAATCTGAGTAAACTTCAGGGAATTTTGAATTGCACTATTTTTTTAATCTATGAAGTTTTCCTTTTAAAAATTAAATTTTAGTTTTTTGATGCTTCTTCATAAAATTATACTTACTTTTTATACTTTTTACAGTTTACATTAGAAGCAACTCTTTTGTTTTTCTCTTCATTATTTACAGTCAAACAAATGTCCTCATTTTTGTTGTTATTATCACAATGTTTCAGCCATGGTGCCTTCTGGCTTTCTCCAGGTGTCTGTAGATCCAGATAAGCTTAAAGGAATTTTGAACTAAACCCTTTATTTAATCTGCAGGTGTAGATTGTTCTCATTCTGCTATCCATGTCTGGGGATATCTTGTTTTGGTTGTTCGGTTTTTGCTAATCCTATTTACATTATGTACAGTTGAACTAACATCCACATCTTTTTTATTATTATCATCATAATGCTTCAGTTATTGTACTCATCTAGCCTTCTTCAGATGTTGGATATGCAGATGATGCAATGGATAGTGGTTTGAAATGAAAAATTGGAGAGCAGAGTTCGAATTACAGTCAAGTTTGTAAAATTCATTTACACACAAATACACTTGAGAAAGGTATGAATCCATCTCCTCTTACCCCTCAACTATGGGTTAAATAGTAGGATTTGTATCTAGAAAAATCATTGAAATAAAAGAATTGTAATGCAATATTCACTCATAAAAAATAAGAAACACTATTTTTAAATATCCTACCTTGTAATAGCAATAGTCAAACATATTTTGTATTTTTCCCAAGTTTATTATTGTTCTGATGATCTTTCCTCTTTGGTACCTTTACAAATTATTCTTACAATCAAAAATATGTTTTGTCTATAAATAACTAATAAAGGGTTGATAAGCCATAAAAAAATAAATCAATCAATTTTTCAGATGTGTGTTGATCCAGGTAATCTTCAGTGGTTTCAAACTAAACCTTTTCTTTACTCTGCAGGAGTAGATTGTTCTCATTCCACTCTCCATGTTTAGGGATATCTTTTTAACAACTGCTCTGTTATTGTTTCTGAGTTTGTACTTCCCAGCTTCAAGTTTTTAATCACTCCTCCTGCCCCCTGAAGTTAAGAGTTCAACTCTTAATTACTGTGCCACCAAATTAGGAACCAATGCTTTAATCCTCTAGGGTGGTGTCCTGAAATGTTATAACGACAACAAAGATAAGGATATTATTCCAACTTTAAATAATGATAACACCCAGTCACAGAAAGTCTGTCAGAAATTGTTTGCTTGCTTGCTTGTTTGTTTGTTTTTCTTATGCATATTTGAAACCTATTTACTTATGGGATTCAATTTTAATGATATTTTGAAAAAGAAATTCAGCAAAGTGCACACTTCTATAAGTGAATTAATATTGTCTCCCTTTGCATAAAGCATCAACCAAAGATTTGCTCTTTTTAGTGATCATTCTGCAATACAAAATGTGTCAAATACTTCACAGGTTTCAGTAAATAGAAATCTTAAAAAAAGAAGCGAGATGCCTGTTATAATATCAGGCAAAACATTAACGAACACACTGACCAAAAATATTATATTAAAAAGAGAAAAAAAAGAATGCTAAATCCTGAAAACTATGTCTCTTCATATAAATTCTTCTCAAATATATTTCTATTAAATATAATTATGCTAATAATTGATTGCACAAAAACTTACATGCTGGAAAAGATATAGATTCTTTATTCAAAGTTTGTTACTCAAATAAATCCTTTTGAACTGACAAGCTATCAACTGAAATTTCCATTTATACCCTCAAAGATTTTCATAATGTAGATAAATATGAGTGTAGATCAGTTGAATTTTTGTCTGATATTTTCACTGTATAATGTTTAATCTAAGAATTGATTACTGAATTAAGTGCATTAACAAGAAAGGACATTTTGTTGAGAAAAGAATATTGTGTAAAAGTCTGCAGCTTAATGATAAAAAAATCATTTATATATATTTTTTTATCATTAAGCTGCAGACTTTTTATTGACATATTGACGTATTTCATTATTGCAAATTTTTCTTAAGTTCTGAACCAGTTTGTATTATTTGTATCATTCATTTCTACAAGGGATATGATCATTTTTTATTTTGAGTTTATTAATTCATAACTTCAACTAGTTGTTTATTAATACCATATCTTAAAAAATTCCCTATGGCATATCTGCTAAAACTTGTCTGTTCCATTATATACAGCTTTTTAAAAAAATTACATAAAAAAGTACAGTAAAATAATTTAAACTGTTTCAAAATTTTGCTGCAAGCTGTTTCAAACTGAATGGAATTTTATGAAAAAAAGATTTCTTTTTCCATTTGTTGCAATGATTGAGTTATTGTTGTTGTCACAGAGGAATCCTGTCAAAGGTTTAGTCATGATAAGAAAAGCATAGAACCTGTTTTGCCAACTGACTCAGCATGCATATTGTCCACCTCTGGTTTGCTAAAGGGAATTGCTTTTCCATATTGTGTAGCCATTCTGTTGTGCATTCCTTCTATTTTGAAAAGTTATTTTTCTTTATCTTTCTTAGAATTTGCCTTTTTCATATCACATGTAATTATTTGCTCACCTGCAAATATAGAAAAGTCTACCACAAAAAATTAATATGTTTTAAATGCAGCATTTAAGAACAAAACATATCTGTCTTTTCAATTAAACATTTTGACTCTCTTCCATATTTTAATTTCTACAAGGTAGCCAAAAAAGTTCTGTCCATTTTTAAAGGAAAAAAATGCTTCACAATATGTGTAACTTATATTTAGTCTTCGAAGTAATCGCCATCGGCATCCAGCACCTTCTGCCAACGTGTCTCCAGCTGTTCAATGCCCTTACGGTAGAACTCGGGGGGTTTTAACACAAAGAAGTCCATGAGGGCTTTGCGTGGGTGCATAGGCGGTCTTGCGGTGTCAGGGACAGCATCCTGAGGAGACAACCAATGTCTGGAACGCTTGGGAGTTTTGTACAGAACCGACTTTTCATCACTGGTAAGCACTCGATTGAATAAGGATGCGGTACGGTGGCGAGAAAGCAGCGATACACAGCCTGCCACTCGTTGTCCCTAGTGGACCTCCAACAGCGTTTGTGGAACACACATGCTCAGTTTGTACGTCTTACCAAGTCGGTGCAGGTGAAGTCTAACTGTTTCATCAGAAACGTTGAACTATCTTGCAAGTTCACCACACGTTAGACTACTGTCCTCTTCAATGGCCGCCTTCAGGACTCTGTCATTCAAGACCTGTGGTCGTCCACTGCGAAGCTCATCATGGAGAGACAAATCTCCCGACTTGAATTTTCGAAACCAACGCCATGCAGTATGTTCATCCACAGCACTATCCTCAAACGCTTGACATCTGCGGTGACTTGATGCAGCTGCTGATAAGCCCACTTTGAAGTTGTAAAGCAAACAGCCCCGAACAAGATCTCTACACACTTCCATCCTTCTCACAGCTGTCCGGCTTATAACTAATGGCCGGGCACGGTGCGCGAGTTTTTTTATAACGTCTGATGTTCCTACTTCCGGATGTCTGAATTTGAAAACAATTGCTACACGCATTTCATATATATTTCAACTTCATTCAATGACTAATTAAAAAACGGACAGAACTTTTTTAGTTACCTTGTACAATTGTTTTTTGTTTTTTTTCTCCTCTACATTATTTTTTTAACAGAATTATATCGGTTAAAATATTTTGTCACATTTTTTACTATGGGCCTTTGCATTGACACTGAAACTAATTTTTTTTTTTTAAATACTATATCCCTTCATGATTTTTGGTGATCCTGTCTCTCTAGAGATTCCTTTTCTTTATTATTTATAAATTTCCATACATTCTTGGGGAAGATAGTGGAGTGGTTTCCCATTGCCTTCTCAAATTTACTTAAAGCTGAATTTTATTCAAATTGTTAATAACTTATAAACATTTGATCCTTTTAATTACTCATCTTTTCTTCCTGTTTCAGATTATGCAAATATAATGATGATGGACACACAAAATTAGCCTCATCAGTATTTCTATCTTCAAGGAACACTCCGCAGCTCTTGCGACATCAACAGCTGGAAGAAGCAATGGCTAGTTTGTTCCGGCGACGACGCAGTCTTATATTCAAGGCCATCATAGGAATTCCAACACTGTGGTTTTTCATGGTGTTTGTGTTAGCGTACAACGACCGACGGTTCTTTACATTCCAGGAACCAAACAATATCGCTGACAGTAGAGATATAAGGAACAGTGAAAACACCCAAGGTAGTCACAGTCTCAATAATAATAATAATAATAATAATAATAATAAAGATAACAATGACCCACATCGGAATGCCTTTATTCCAAAACCCAATTTGCAAAACAAAGACAAGGACACATTGGACGCTAAGGACTCTAATGTCCAAATAATTAAAAATGAAGATCATCAAATGGACCATGAAGAGAAGCCAAATGCAAGGCAAGTTAAAGTTGCTAAACCAGAAGCAGAAGAGAAAGCAGCTTTTAATCCTGATGGTGTCAAACCAGATGATCCGAATGCACCAGGTATGAAAACAGCCTTAAAGTATTCTTCCTTTTTATTCTTAATTTTTAATCAATTTGATATGTCCAGTTGTTCTTGAATTCCTTAATACAGCTTCATATCATCACTTTTACATACTGTTGTAATTGCCCCCCCCCCCCCCAAAAAAGAACCACATATGAAAACCAATATTGACTTACAGCCATATAATATTGAAGCACTGGTTCCCATATGATCAACAAAGTTAAGCAACATTGAGTCTGGTCACTACCTAGATGGATAACCACTTGGGAATACTAGGTGCTGTAAGCTTGAATTTGTGGGTGGTGTAATGGATAATGACTTGGAATTGTTAATCGGAGAGCTGAGTTCCAATTCCAGTTGGGTTCATTATATTACAAGCAAATACTCTTGGTAAAGGTATGAATCCCCATGGCTATAGGTTAATTAGTAAGATTTTTATCACCAAATTATCTCAAAAAAAATTCTTACAATCTAAAAATATAAATATTTTCTGGCTTTAAATAACCTGCAAAGGGTTGATAAGCCATAGAAAACAAATCAATCAAAAATGAATATTATCAAATTAATTTTTAAATATATCTTATCATTTGCAAATATTCAGTTCATACATGCCATTTTATGTTTGCAATTTCCAACCTTTTCAAAAATATCAGTCAGTTATGTGCCATGTGTGATACACGCTTAGGCGATCATGTATCTTTTGATACATGACTGACAAGGCAAATTTTTTCCTGCAGTAGGTTGCCATTTCTTTCTGCGGTAGACCAGTTTCCATCCAAGGATATAGAATCTGGTCTATCCTGCTATTTACCCATAGCTAAAGGGAGAAAAAGAGGATTTACACCTTTCCCAAGAAATATAAAATGGTGACATTTTACCCATCACACCCTGTGTGTGTGTGTGTGTGTGTGTGTGTGTGTGTATATATATATATATATATATAATATATATATATATATATATATATATAAAAAGATAAAAAAAGTTCACTTTACTTAATGGGATACAGTAAATCAAAACTCCATCCCATTGTCTGAGAAATTTCCTCCTCGTAATAATATAAAGAATCCTATAAATTTTTACATTCATTATCAGTTATGTGCAGTGTGTGATACATACTTAAGCGATCATGCAGTTTTTGATACATGACTGAAGAGGTAGATTTTTTCCCGCAGTAGGTTGCCATTTCTTTCTGCGGTAGACCAGTTGCCATCCAAGGCTATAGAACCTGGTCTGTCCTGCTATTTACCCATAGCTAGTGGGAGAAGAAGAGGATCATACCTTTCCCAAGTGTATTAGCATGTAAGTGAATGTAATGGATTCGACTGAAATTCGAACTCGGCTCTCCGATTCCTCAATCTGAGCCACTATCCATTACTCCACCGTGCCTCCTCTTCAAAAATAAGGTATACCTTTATTTGTTATTATTTCTTCTTTTTTGTTACATTATTTGCATTGAAGTTGTTGAGAACTATAATCATTCACATTCTGAAGCATATAGTTTGGCTGTTTACATTTCATGAATAAAAATATTCCCTTGATTCCTCTTCTATGTGTACAAAACATGTTTTCATTTTTATTAAAGAAAGGAAAAAAAGATTTATAAAGAATTTAAGATTTTTTTTTTATCGATTAAGACTCACGGGGTTACTGAGAGTGAAAGAGATTGAAAAAGCATTCGGGAGAGAGAGAGGATATTAAAGACCAGAATTTAAGGAGACAAGATAGTGATTTATTGAAGTCGATGGTGAAGATTGTAGTTGACAGGAAAGTAAAAAGCTGGAAGTGTTCCACAGGTGAGAAGTGTGAAAGAAAAAATCATTAGAATAGAACTTATGCTTACACTAAACAATTTCAACATTAAATGATACCTAACTGCCAAACTATTAATGTGCTTAAACTCATGAAGTCAAGGTACCAAAGAGAAATTCTCATCAGAGCAATTACAATAAAATATTTATAGAAAAGGCGCAGGGAAGCTATGTTATGGCAATTGGAAAGTAACTGAATCTGAGACACCCAGTCAGGACCAATGATATTGAAGACACTTTTTATTGTGTAAAGAATCTCTAGATGCATAGCAGAAGCACCAAACCAGATGCAGCAGCCATATTCAATGCACAGATGAATGGTAGATTTATAAAGGTGCATGATAGATTCTTGCAGGACAAATTGCCTAGTATGACAGAGTGAACCAACTTTCCTAGCAGTAGACTTAGCAACTGATGCAATATAATCAGTTCACCTCATGTCAGTGGAAACTGTTAGACCAAAAAGTTGTAATGACTTTCCTGGAGGTTAGCATCAGCCATGCTGATGGAAGACAATAAAGGTTGACTTATATGATTAAAAGAGAGCATTTTCATTTTGGGGACATTAAAATTAAAAAGGCATTTTAAGTTACTTAATTATAAGTAATGTATATAAATGTATTATAAATGTATTGTACGTCTTTTTTTTTTTTCATAATGAATTCCGATGAAACTGCAAATTTTTTTTTTTGTATATTTTTTAAAAGAATAATAAACCTCCTACACAAAATTTCAAAAGTGTTATCAAAGCAGCAAGTGATTGATTTTTATGTAATTTTTTAGAATTTAATTTTAAGCATGAAATTTGTTTTTCACAAATTTATGAATTTAAGGTAGTGCAACTGTTATGGAATTATCAACTGGAGCATTATCAGTTAAACTTCATGCAAGCCGTTCATAGAGAGTTTAAAACTTTCAAAAATCCTTTATCTTGATCCTTTTGGGACTAAGGCTGTTGAGTGTTTTGAACAAGCTGATGCCACCTGTCATTGTAGCCCCAACATAGAGTAGGCCCTTTGCAAATAAGACAGCAGCAAAACAAGACTAAACAATCATTGAATGAAAACAGCAGCAACAACTGCAGCTGTGGTATTGTCATTCTTAAAACTCCAAGTTGTTGCCACAATTTAATGTTAACTATCATTATGGCCATTTGTTGTTAGGCAAAATAAATAGACAACAATGGAGGTGATGATGTGGGCAAAGCATAAGGTCAGAACAGATGGCTAAACTTAGTCAATATGGATATTGATCAATAAGTCCAATAGTTTGTATAAGCTTTTACACTTATCTGTATTCTTATGGTTTTAAACAACTGCTACAATTTTACTACTCACCAGCTGATAAAATAATAATGATTTATGTTAATAATTAGAATCAAAACATTGATTATAGGTGACAATATGTAAGTAAAATATATTATCTGAAAGCCAAACTGACCACAGCTGAGTCATGTGGTGAGACTAGACACATCATTTATTATAAAATTGAAACAAGGTTTTCTTGTTTGTATTTTTCTTCCCCCTTGGGTATTAGTAAAATAATCTTTGAGAAAATATTTTTCTATTCACCAAATCTCTTGCACTGTGACTTGAAAGCTTATCTGTTACTAGGATTTATGGAATCACCTGATCGTATCCTGTGAATATGCCATCAGTATTTCTGGGCATCTTTTGCCTTGTCTGCATTTGTTCCTAATGTTTAAATCCATTGTTACTGTATTCTGTGCCATTCCTTGATATAACTTGATGTCTCTTATATTTCCTGCCAAGAATTTAATCCATTATCCAATTCTTTTTTTTACTTGGCTCATTTTACGTGGGGTGATCTTGTTTTCCAATGCCATTAGAGCTTCCTTTTAATGTGTTTAACTTTCTGTACTCAGGAAGTTAGTGAGAACCATGATCACCCACATCGTGAAGGGACATAACATGTAAAAACAGAAGATTTCTGAGCAGCATCACATCAAAAAAAGATTTATTCTTTTCTTTTTATAGTTACTTATGTTATTTACATTTTAGTGCAACAATAGAAGTTGTTTTATTTTAATTTGTTTCATGGATGAATTAGAAGTTGCAAAAAGTTTTTCATGTCATCTTATTGGTTTTTCATTTGAAACCCTCGATGAAGAATTAAATTTTCTTGTTAATTTTAAATCTTTTGCTGTTTATCCAGATTTTAACTTAATACAATTAAAAAGTTACAAAGAAGAGGCTTTTTCATCGCGTTGGCTGTGTGTCTTTTATTTGTAACTTTGTGCATCAATTGTAATTATTTGCTCTGTTCACTTTCATTATCATGTCAACTAAGAGCAATTCCTGATAGTGACCCATCATTATCATAATATTATTTAGATTTGTTGGGGGAAAATTAAAAGGTCATAGTTCCTACATTAAGTCATTGATAGAAATTTTGAATCCATATTTGCCTAATAAATAAATAAAGAATAAAATATCTTTGATTAACTTTAGTTACAAAAATTGCAGTTCTTTACACTTATTGTTTATATGGTATATAAGTAAAAAAAATTTAAGTAAGTGTTTTAACAGTGGACAGAAAGTGCAACACTGAAATCCAAAGATGCATTGGGATAGCCAAAGATGCATTCCAGAAGCTAAGCAGAGTATTAAGAGATAGAAAAACTTTATTAGAATCAAAGAAAAGAGTATTGAGCTGTTATGTGATATCTGTCCTACTGTATGGCAGTGAATGCTGAACAATTTCCTCAAAAATGAAGAAGTGACTTAAAGCAACAGAAATCTAGTTCTACAGAAAGATGCTGAGGATACCATGGACTGAACATAGGAGAAACAATAGGGTTTTATAGAAAATGGAAACAAAGAAAACTTATACTTAGCATCAGGAAGAAAGTTGAAATTTCTTCGACACATAATGAGGAAGGAGGGTTTGGAAAATCTGATACTCACAGGACAGATTGAGAACAAGAAGGACAGATGAAAACACTGCATAACATACTTAACAAGCTTGAGAAAGGGTTTAGAAATAAAGAAAAGACCCTTTATTTAGACCTGCAAAAGACAGAAAATTGTACAGAGCCATGATCGCTTATGTCCTGCAGGAATACGGCACATACAGAAGAAGAACTAGCTCTTTAAAATATCCCAATATAGCATTGAAAATCATTTTCACAAGTTTGGTGATGTTAATCAATTTGATGTATAGCTTCTATAAGCCAAAAAGTACCTATTTGACCATATTTACATGCATTATTCACATTCTCTTTTGGTGTGCCATAGTACTTCAGAACATCATAGCTCTCCTCAGCTTCCTTTGTTTTGTTGCTCTAAGTAAATCTTGTTTCTTTATGATCCCTCATAGACTTTGTGGTAATTTATCATCCATTTATTGAAACTTGCCAATTTTCTAAGCAATGTTCTAAAATAAAATAAAACTACATTGCTTAGAAAATGAATGTTTGTGAATAGGAATGAATAAAAAGAAGAAATATCTATTTTATTTTATAAGTAATTTTTATGACACTAAATCTTTCATGAAATCATCAAGTAAAATTCAGAATCTTGAGATGAATTTAACAATTCAGCCAATTATGAAAGCTTTCATAATTGGTTTAATTGTTAAATTAAGGTTTAATTTTAATTAAATAAAGTGAGAAATTTTCTTAAACAAAATTTCTAATGTCTTTTTCAGATTAGACTAATAATTAATATTCATGGTATAACTTTATTAAATTATAATTCAAATTATAATTTTTTTATCATTTTCAATAGAAAAGAAAAATATAGAAACTATGAGAGTCATTAAGTCAAATAAAATGACAATTTTCTTCTTAGTAATTCACTTTGTTATATTAGTACAGCACAATTCACAAACCTAAACAACTGTTTTGCTCTGTGGGTGGGGACTCAAATATGCCAAGTATATGCAGTGCAGAGGGGTGATACTCAACACCAAAAGGAGCCACCTAGCAAATGAATTATTAGTCAAGTATAACATGACCAATCCTTACCTATTTAATAAAATATAAACACAATAATTTCCATCTAGAATCAGGTGTAAGCACAATCACCATTTACCTATAGAATCAGGTATAAATATGACCAATGTTTGCTTGTAAACTCATGTACAAATGTAATCATTATTTACCTATAGATTCATATATAATCAGCTGATTTTGACCGTAAATAGCCTATAATGTCATAAAATCTGAAGACCTAATCTGATCCTAAAGATTTTTAGACAAAGAATATATTCTAGTATTCTAGGTATAAGTGTTCTATATTCTAAGGTACTTCAAGTATTCTAAGGTACTTTTACCTTTTCTGATTTTTTTAATAATTTTGTTTCTTATGCAACTGACTGATATATTATTTGATTTATTAAATAAGAATATTTTTTTTTTACTTTCACCTCAAGTCAGCAAAATATTCACTGTTTGCTTTGACTGTTTTCTGCCATTTTTCAGTCAATTTCATAATCATGTCTTTTCATGTTTTATTTTTCCCACCAAAACATTGCTCAAGGTGCCTTTTGCAATATTCATGGGAAGTGAAATTTTCCTTCATTAAGATAATTCTTTCAAAACCAGAATAAATTGTAATATGAAGCTACAATATCCAATGAATACATCAAGTGAGGGAAAACTTTTCTTACAGGCTCTAACAAATTTTGCCAGGTTATCACAAAAGCACTAAGTCTCACATTTTCTTTAGATATTATGCCCTTTCTCTTGACTAATTTTGAGCACTTTTGCAAATTACTGCCTTCAGTTGGTTTAACTGGGAGTAGCACTTGTTAGAATCAATTGTTTGCTACTCCAGAAAGAGCTCATAGTAGAAGACCCTCTATAAATCAATTTGAATGAAGTCTGGACTTTGGCACTGTTCATAGTTTGTTCATTTTACTTGTCATACAACCTCTTCAGTTGCATGTTGTTATTATCCACTTTACATGAAAAATCATAGTTTTTTTTAAAAAACAGGACATTTTAATTCAAGCAGTGAATAAATAAACTGTCAGAAGAATATAAACTACAAAGAAACTTCTGCAAACAATAAAAGACAATTATTTTTTTAAAATACATAATAAAGAAAGAAGGTTTGAAGAATTTAACATTCACAGGGCACATTTTAAATCAGAGAAGCAAGCAAATACAAGAAACCTAGTTGGTAAGTCTCAGTAAATGGATGATAAATTACCACAAAGTCTATGAGCAATCATAAAGGAACAATAATTACTTAGAGCAACAAAGCAAAGGAAGCTGAGGAGAGCTATGATGTTCTGAAGTACTATGGCACATCAAAAGAGAATGTGAATAATGCATGTAAATATGGTCAAATAGGTACTTTTTGGTTTATAGAAGCTATACATCAAATTAACATCATCAAACTTGTGAAAATGATTTTCAATGCTATATTAGGATATTTTGAATACCATATATACTTGAGTATTGTGTAAGTTTTTATGATCAGTATTTTTTTCACAAAAAATAGGTGGTTGTACTATACACAGGTAATTTTTTGAAAAAGTTAAAAATCAGTAACCAGTTGCACTAGCCAGAAGTTAAATTTTTTTCTGTAGGGTTAAAATTAATCCCAAAAATTTAGGGGTCACAATATACATTAAGTCGGCTTATACAAGAGTATACAGTATGTTTGCTTTCTCCTTCATCATACATCATTATTTTTCTCAAATAATGTCATCATTTGATCAACATTCACCATATCTGTTTTGCTGAACCATGGGTTATTGTTCAGCATGAAATTTTGCAAACCACTTTTGACAATTTCCAGAACCTTCTCTATAAATCTCGCAAATCTTTTTGGTGGTTGAGGCACATTTTATCTTTCTTAAAATAAAAAGATGAATATGCAGGAATTTACTGTTAGAATTAATAAGCAAAAATCCACTAATTTTTGCCATATTTTTTAGTACATTCTGATATGACAGCTGTCACAATAAACTTAACAAAATTCTTTTGAATAAAATTAGTCAAAAAGTAAATGTTTTTAATGCCATCTGACAAAGAAAACAGAATTAACTTTTTAGAATATTTAGTATTTTTTTATTACTGTAAACATTGTTTTAGTGAATACACATATTTATTTACAGTGAAATTAATGTCTTCCAGTTTACATCATTGAAAGAAAAACGTACCTACCAGCAGAAATCAGACTTATATTCCCTTTATTTTCCTGTGAAACAACATTAGCTTTTTTTTTTGTTTTTAATTATATCACCCTAAGCAAGGCAATAATGCCACTAAGACACAAGGGGTTACAGGTAATGAAAGAGAATGAGAAAACATTAATGAAAATAAAGGAACACGATTCAGGAAGACAAATTTAGTTTCATTATAGTACAGATTATCAATATACCAAAAAACACTATGTTGCGAAAAGAACTTTACAATATCCATAGTCCATATAAATGCATCAAATATAATTTAAATACTTGCATAAGAATATAATATACATAAAACAGTAAAAATAAAAAAGCACAATTTAAAAAACCATTTATCATGTCTGCTTTCTATCAAAAGCACCTAAAAGTAATTTTCATTTTACCATTTTTTACTCGTATTGTTCGTGTTTGTTCCATTTATATCAATTACTGCTTATGTTATATAAATAAAATTGTTTATATTAGCAATATCTGTAATGGATTCCTCATGCACATTCTATGGCTCATTAAATGGCTTAAAAAAAGATTGCACAGTTAAAATATTATTTTAAAAATAAATATGTATCTGGCATAAATTTCATCATATTAAAAAAAGAATGTATGATATAACAAAAAAAATTAAATAAAAAATTGATTTATTGTTTTGATCTCAGATGTACCACAAAATATGTTTGGACTTTATGACACCAGAGGTGCACCAAGAAATATGTTTAGAAATAAGGTCACTTCAAGTTTTTTTTTTTTTTTCCTCATTTGAAGTAAATTATAACTGAGGGGTATCTGATGAAAATCTAATTTGTTAAATCTCATATGGAGAAGAGAATCTGACAAATGATTCCTGAATGAAGTGAAAAAAAATGTTGAACACAAAATGGTCTATTAAAGAACTAAATGTCTTCCAATTTGGAACTCTGATTAGTGCTGTATAAGTGTAGAGCCTTTGGATCAATTTCTTAAACCTGAGTCACTCACTTTGTTATTAACATTACATGCATGCGCGCGTGTGCACACACACACACACACACACACACACACACACACACACACACACATGATGGCTGCTTTGTTGTTTCTGTGTGTAGGCACCACTTGAGATAACACCATTCTTAATTTCACCAGTGTGCAGCATGAATGTGGCCTTTAAGACGAGCCAGTGACACACACTCCTTGGCATATAGTTATTAACTTTCATTGAGTTTGAATACCTTCTTGGGCCATGGTAAGTAATTGTACCTTAATTCTTCTAGTGATAATACCTTCAAATCTTTTAAAGTGAAGAAAAGCCTGCTATAAGACCAATCCCACTCTATGAATAACAATGACATTTACACAAAAAAGCATTAGACTGTATCAACGGATGCACTTGAAGTCACAGATTTTATATCATGCTAGATGGATACCTTAGCAAAAGACTAGGAGTCCATCTCCCACCGTGAACCAAGTCACCAACCTAGTTTTCAATAGACAGTTTTATTTGACCTGTAGATGGGACACTCACAGATACTACCAAACTAGAGTCAAAGTGGAATTGAGAGTAATGGCAACTGTCTGGGATGTATTCTGCCATTCTGAACAATATTTTAATAATTAATTGCATAACATTGAGAAACAATCACATGGTATCTTGCTACAGCAGCCATGGTCATATAGCCTTTTATGAGTTAACTCAGCAGTCTGTTGTCATTGAGTGAAGTTACATACTGTGTGACCATCACGTAGATTGCTCATGTCTGGTGTAGGATTTGGAACCCAGGTCTGTCAGTATCCCCGCCCTATACTCCAGATTTGGCCCCATGTGACTTGTGGTTTTTCCTGAAACTAAAAATTGCTATTGAAATACTATTGACAACATTGAGGAGAATACAATGAGACAGCTGATGGCAATTCTGAAACAGAAATTTGCAAACTATTTTGAAAAGTGCAAGCAATGCTGGGATAAGTAAATGAGATCCCAAGGTGCATACATTAAAGAGAAGTAAGACGCCATTGCTCAAGTTAGGTTTTTTTTTTTTTCTTATATTAAATGGCTGGAGACTTTTCAAACATCCCGTATGTGTGTGTGTGTGTGTGCATTTTTATATAATGTAGAGAGATAAATAAATAGATATCAACATTCAGAAAAGTATCTGTATTTTGCTAAATTATTAAGATGCAATGAAATAAATAATATTTTATATAGCATTGTGAGGTAGAATTACGCAGTGCTCTTTCATATATTATGTCCTTTGTGTTTATTCATGATACATATTATTTGGTAAAATCTGAATTCAAACATCAACTTTATAATAACCTGCTTAAGCAATAAATTTTTTTTTCAAATGCTTCATTTTGTTATATTTTTAATAAATGTTTTCTATAAAAAGTTTGTTTTTAGTTTACAGTATGTTTTTTTTATTTATTTCTGCTTTAGATACCAGGTACCAGTTATTTGCATTGAAAGCAATAAAAAAACTTGTAGTTGTAGCCTTGATGACAAGACCACAAAAATGAGATAATTTGTGGTCAGCATCATAATAAAAACTGCCAACCATGTCTTATCTTGTGATTAGCAGTCAATGTGTTAAACTATATTCTTAAATATACATATTCTAAAATAAACAATAAGTACTTGATGATGAATTTTAATCTGAATGTTTTTAAAGAAACTAAATAGAATTATAGCCACATGTGTTTTAATAAGAAAGTAAATTTAAGACTGGCACTGCAATTTTTTATATATCAAACTTGTCTACAAGTTGTATATGACATAATCTTAAAATAAAGTGTCTTAAGATGCATTATTTTGTGAAAAGACTTATAGTCATTTATGGTTCAAAACATTATCAATATTTGCTTCTCTTATTGACTTTTTGAAACATTTATTCAGCTTTGGCTCTCATAAACTGAATGTGGATTTAATTTACTTTATCCATTTTGTTTATTTGATCCATTTTTAACAGCCAGAAACCTGATTTACTGTCTGTGCATATATTTTTAAAAGTCGTGTTCAGAATATAAAGAATGATAGATACTGAGTGACACAATTATTTCCAGTGGTAACCTTTTGATGTCTTAACTGACTACACAACCATTTTGGTGGAAATATAGTAAGTATACAACTGCTACACTGTCATTTACATATTAGTTGTTGACCAGTTCTACTCGAAAGGCCACAATTTAAAAGCAATCATGTTAGAAGTGACAGCTCTGATGTTATAATAATAAAAAAAAGCTCCTCCTTATTGATGCTTAATATATTGGCAATCATCAGTAGAATGATCATTTTTAAGATTTGAATCCATGAACAAAACAGTTCCCATCATCAAATTTATCCTCTTGGGTGTTGTCAATTTTACTATTTCAGTTAATTTGAAAGGTCATATTTAAAACGAAATGCTGGATCAAATGTTTTTATCTACATTTTACTATCAATTGGTACTTGCTTGTTTTATCAATGAGGCCAAAAGTCTTATATATATATAATATATATATAGTACTTTTGGTAAAATCTACAAATTAAACAATATACAGTGTTAAGAAGAAAGCAATTCAAATATGATTTGCTCAAATTTTACATTACAAACAATAGTGGGTAGTTGAATGCTAAAATGGAACAAAAACTCCAATGTTGTATGTTTTATCATTTGAAAGAATTTCTTCAAACTAATAATGGTTTTATTAGTGAGGTTTTAATTATACTGTAGAGGAAAAAATGCAAAAAATATCTGTAGCAATTTTATATTGAGAAACACTGAAAATACAATGACAATTACCAATTACCTTTAAATTTAAATTTTTAACTTTTCAATGTTCAGTGTATCCAGATATATAACTTTGCTTTTGCTGAAATTTTTTATCACTGTTGTTTTTAAATATGCCACATTGTAATTGCAGTTGCTTTGTTAGGAAATGATATGCAGTAGAGTGTAATGGATTGTGGCTCAGATTGAGGAATCAAAGAGCTGAGTTCAAATTCCAGTTGAGTTCATTACATCCATTTACATGCTTATACTCTTGAGAAAGGTATGAATCTATCTCTTCTGCTTCCCAGCTGTGGGTAAATAGCTGGACAGACTGGGTTCTATAGCTTTGGGTCTAACAGAAGGAAAACTCTGAATTCAAAACTGTATGTAGCCCTGGAAAAGTACATACTATACAGCTACGGGAAGGATCATTCACATTGACTACTGTCAACTCATTTTTGTATGTATAAGTTAATTGTCTAAGTTATTCATCTGGATATACAGGTTGCTGAAAACATAAAAAATTTAAAGCAAACTGTCTCTGCAACTTCGACATTTTTTTATATAAAATTATAACCCATGACACCATCCTGGGTATGATGATAAACTACATCTGGCAGCAAGGCATCTGATCAGGAAGTTTTGAGGAGTGTGGAACCACCTCTTAATTGCTGTTGTTCCCAGGTCCACCCTGTTGGTAGCCTCTGTCAGGGTCCCAGCTATGAGCAAATAGTTAACCACCAAACTGGAGTCAAAATACTATGAAAGTATAAAATTTTAATAGTAAAAATACCAGCAATACATTTTTATAGTAAAAAATTACCAGCAATACATTTCTGTAAGGAAAAATAAAATTACCAGCAATACATTTCTGTAAGGAAAAATAAAATTACTAGCAATACATTTCTGTAAGGAAAAATAAAATTACCAGCAATACATTTCTGTAAGGAAAAATAAAATTACCAGCAATACATTTCTGTAAGGAAAAATAAAATTACTAGCAATACATTTCTGTAAGGAAAAATAAAATTACCAGCAATACATTTCTGTAAGGAAAAATAAAATTACCAGCAATACATTTCTGTAAGGAAAAATAAAATTACCAGCAATACATTTCTGTAAGGAAAAATAAAATTACTAGCAATACATTTCTGTAAGGAAAAATAAAATTACCAGCAATACATTTTTTGTAAAAGAAATTACTAATGCTCCCAAGAAAATTAAATTTTGACATTAAATGACTCATAAGGAGTTTATACGCCATTAAACAAACAAAATAACATGGGAGTATGTTTTTTTTCCATTTGTTCATTTAACTACTAACAATTAATCTGATATATAGATTTATATATCTTTCACTACAATGTAAAATGACCAAACTTAAATAGCGGACAAGGTCAAAAAATATTCCTACATTTGTCGTAGATTTAGTTGCATGTCCATTAAGTAATTCTTGTTATTCACAATCACCATTCTGTAGGTGACTATTTTTGCCAATTAAAATGTTAGTCCTGCCAGTGCAAGTTGAATTTGAATTTCTTGGTTGTGTAGTCATATCCTTCTATGGCAACACCTAAAACAATCTTGACTGAAATTGATAGCTAGATTACTGATATTTCAAATATATAGAACTAATATATAAAATACTATATTTTGAGGGAATTCCATATACAGTAATAAAAAAAAGTAGTATTTATAAATGATGCAGAGTGCTAAATGTTAATGTTTTTCATGTGGTATTTTTGATTGTTGTTCCTTGCAACATTTCATTAATGAGATTTTCTGGTTTCTACAGTGTTCCCTGTATTTCAATTTCATTCACACATTTTCTTTGAGGTTGTAGTTAGGATTCTATCAACAACAAGACTTGGTTTTTGCTTTGATCCAGTTACCTTGACACTAATATTGAAAGGAGCTTTCGGTTGTTATCTCATTAAAAGACCTAATTTCAAATGTTTTGAAGAAGACTTAAATTTTTTGTACAGAATCTCCTTTCTTTTTTCCTTCAACCTCATTAAGAGAACCCATAACATTGCCAGCAAAACATCTCCCAGAATGATGCTACCACCATGCTTTCTGTGGAAATGGTATTCTCTGATTTAAAGAATTCTAAAGTAATTGAAAACGAGAAAAAAGGACAATTGCAAGAAGATCAAGTGCATGTTTGTCAGAAAAAGAAACTGCTCGACATGCAAATTACAAAGTGGAAATAGCAAAATCAAACAAGTACAACAATTTAAATATCTGGCAAGTGTTTTAATTGAGGACAGAAAGTGCAACATTGATGTTCAACGGTGAACTGGGATGCCTTCAGAAAAGC
The DNA here is from genome assembly GCA_964036315.1 of Acanthosepion esculentum. NCBI lineage: Eukaryota > Metazoa > Mollusca > Cephalopoda > Sepiida > Sepiidae > Acanthosepion > Acanthosepion esculentum. Next base: position 92,574,734 of record OZ038490.1, on the reverse strand, counting down.
TAAGCAAAGTATTAAAAAGCAGGAAAATTTCATTAGAAACAAAGAAACAAGTACTGAACCATTACATCATATCAGTCCTCCTATATGGCAATGAATGAATGCTGGGCAATCTCCTCACAGATAAAGAAGTGATTTGAAGCAACAGAAATGTAATTCTACAGAAGAATGCTGAGAATACCATGGACCAAACATGTGAGCAACAATGAAGTTTTAGAGAAAATGGAAACAAAAAGGACACTTATACTTAACATCAGGGAGAGATAGTTGAAATTTGTTGGGCACATAATAAGGAAAGAGAGCTTGGAAGATTTGATACTCGTACATTTTAAAGGCAAGAGGAACAGAGAAACATAACGCATAACTTAGCTGGTGAGTTTCAGTAAATAGATGGCAGAACAAGGTTTAGGAGAAATAACAAAAAGAAAAAGTATATTGAGCTACAAAGGACAGGAAATTGTGGAAAGCCATGATTGCCAACATCCTGAAGGGACATAGCACATAGAAGAAGAACACTTGCATCTGGTTATTGTACCCAAATAGTTCAAACTAATCTCTGTACACTTTCCTGAAAGTAACTATTCACAAACTTTAAACAAGGTTGTATGTGTCTAGCTTTCAAATGTGACTTTTTATTTGTACAATTCTTTTAAGGAATTTCTGTATGTTTGTTTTTGGTTTTAGACACTCAAATATTTATGCTCATGAACTCTTTTATCATTTTCTGGTAATTACTTGATTAATTTTAACAAATCTGGCAAGTTTTCATTCTGTTCTTTTGGATATTTTTTTCCTTCTTCTCAACAAAATACTTCTAATCTTAATAAATTTGAACTTCTTAAATTTTTATGTGTGTATATGTTTTTATTTTTTGTTTTTATATTAAAACATTTCAGTTTGACCATTTATATGACGTCAACTTGAGTGACTTGAAATTCATTCCATCAAACGTCAGAACACCAGAATTAAAAAACAGTTGCATAACTATACAACAATCCTTGAAAACAAATGTAGCAACATTTGAAAATACTTGCAGGGGCGGTGGAATAATATAAAATAAAAGTTAATATGAATTTTGGCAAATTTCCAGATAACAAAAAGCAACTTATTTGGACATTTTAAAGATTTAATAAAAAAAAAAATTGATAGACAAAATTTGTCCATATTATTTAACAAAACATGTTTGAAAGAATATATATATATATATATATATATATATATATATATATATATATATATATATAACTGATTTAAAATGTTTTTTCACTACACACTAATAACCATGTTTCAATAATGGCAGCTAAAAGCTTCAAATTTAATTCTGTTATTAAATTAAAGACATTAGTTCCATTTCCTCGTCAAGCGAATCTTCAAAATTTATTTGACAAGGAAATGAAACTAATGTCTTTAATTTAATAACAATTAAATTTGAAGCTTTTAGCTTCCATTTTTGAAACATGGTTATTACTGTGTAGTGAAAAAAGCATATTTTAAATCAGTTAATTTATAATATTAATGCTCTGTAAATTTACATTGAGCACTATTCTGTAAAAATAAAAGTATCTATAAGAACACCGGATTATATATCTTACTGTTCTTTCTTTTTATTTATTATATATATATATATATATATATATATATATATATATATATATATATATATATATATATATATATATATATATATATATATACACACACATACATACATATATATATATATATATATATATATATATATATATATATATATATATATATACACACACATATATATATATATATAGTAAGGTAATGAAGAGTTTGGTAATCCATGTGGATAATTCTAAAGAGGATATAACCCAGAGAGCTCAATATAACAACAGAGCAAATATTAATTAAATAATTAAGAAAGAGAATTTATTTCCCCAGAAAATATATTTTACCTGGTTCATCAGGTCACATCTCTAGTTACAAAAGAAATTGGTTTCTTTCCTTTATTTTATATTACTCCACCAACTCTGCAAGTATTTTTAACTCGAGATGTGACCTGATGAACCAGGCAAAATGTATTTTCTGGGGAAATAAATTATAGTCATGGAACTTTAAGGTTGTCTCTTTCTTAATTATTTAATTAATTTATATATATATATATATATATATATATATATATATATATATATATTCTATTTTTATTCTGAATAATCATAATTATCTTAAAGATTTTTCTTTGCATTGAGAGCAGTCAGGAACATGGTCTTGATTTTTGGATATTTGTTCTTAATGTTTTGTTGACTAGGTACTGATTATAATATCTCAGGATGTTTTTGAAAGAACAAAATTAACCATAGTCAAGTAGGTAAGCAATCTGTATAATAGAATTTATGCATTTTTTTTAGTATAAAATTTCAATTAATTCTGTTGTCTGCTACAAAAAAAAAAGACATTGTCTAGCAATAATTTTTTAATTTTTAATGAACTGATAAGATATAAAATGAGATTGCATACTAAGTTTCCCTCATTACTTTTACTGTACCAGCAAGATACTTAAGATTGTAATATAGCTGACGGCTTCGTAATTACTCTTATCTAACAACTTTTATAAACTTAATTACCTACAACATTGCTATTAAAAAATGATCAGAACATAATCTGATCAAATGAAAAACAAAAATAACAAAATTGAATTTAACAGCCAGAACTGATTCAGGAACATCGATATCTGAAATATTGAACTATCATGGTAATGCATTTTCTAACTACACTTAAAAAAAACTTTTTTTTTAATCCTCATTCTTTCTTACCATAAAACTGAAAATGATAAGCTAATCTATTTTATCACTAAAGAAATCATTGTATATTTTCTCAGGTGTTTTGGGATAGGCTATAAAACACACTCTTCTGTATCTATAACACAATGGATAATTATTGATTCCCATATGTTATCTCATTGACTTACATGATAACAAAAGAAAGGGAAATAAATACATATTTTTCAATGAGTCAAACTTTCATCTGTTTTTGACTCATCCTATTTCCTGTTAATTATGACATTACCATCTTTTCTTTATCCACATTGTGCTTTGCATACATACAAACGCAACCTGCATTCATAACATTTGAATAAGTCACTCTTACTTGCTTCTTTAACAACAAACCTTTGGTGCAATTTCCACTTTTCTCCTCCCTCTGTCTCTTTTCTCTATTTTGTCTTTCTATTTTGTCCACTAAACAGAACACTTCCAGATATATTAATATTGTTTTAATGTTACTGCAAAATCTTAAAATAAATTGCATACATTTGAATGATCTTTGTGAATACAATAAAAGCAAGTAAGCAGTATTCATTTAAATTTTGAACCTGTGTAATACTCTAATATAATACTCTAGATGTATTTTTCAGATTTTTTGTCTGTAACAAAGTAAAAAATATATAAAATAACAAGTTAATCCACATTAAATCAAACATACAACCATGTAGTTAACCATTTTGTCAGGATTTTTCAGCTGCAGAACTTTGGTAAGCATTAACTTGTAAATACTAACATAGGCAAAGGAAATGGATACTAAACTGATCCACAGCAGAAGTCTAAAGAGACATTCTGATCTTAAATAGGATAGACAGATACTAAACTGATCACAGGCAAATATCTAAAGAGGTACTTTGATTCTAGACAGGATAAAAAGATTAGTATCTCTTAGTAGGCATGGTGGAGTAATAGATAGTGGCTCGGATTGAGAAATCGGAGAGCTGAGTTCGAATTCCAGTCACATCCATTATATTCACTTACGTGCTAATACCCTTGGGAAAGCAATGAATCTTCTTCTTCTTCCCCCAGCTATGGGTAAATAGCAGGACAGACCGGGTTCTATATCCTTGGATGGCAACTGTTCTACCCAGAAAGAAATGGCAATGTACTGCGGGAAAAAATCTGCCTCTTTCTATTGAAAGATACATGATTGCCTAAGTGTGTATCACACATGGTACATAACTGATCTCGTAGTAAGTGATCCTAGGCAAAAGTCTAAAGAGACACTGAGGTGACTTATTTACATAAGAAGTCACAAAAAAGTCACATAAATAGCTATGACTATTAACTATGGGTAGTTGAGTGCATACTACTTCCTATGAGTTAGTGACACTGCATTACAATGGCACCACCAATATCTAAAGAATCAAGCAAACAATTACCGTTGGATAATTATCAGTATGCACAAGTATAGCCTAGGATTCTAGTTGGAGAAGAAAACCAGATAACTGATCTCTTTTTGGCAACTGCTGGTTGTGAGGCTATTATAAATTTTCAGCAATTGCACACCCAAGACAGTTGGGGGAAATAACATTTTACAATATAAGTCAACTAATAGTGATAAATATAGCACAAGAAAAAATTAGTGAATGCAGAGAGAGCTAAGTTCATGAATATTTTTCAAAAAGTGAATGAACCCGTTATTGAATATGTTCTTTGAAACAGTCTGCTAAATATTGTGAATTTGAGAAACTGTGAGTGGAAAACCAGTGAATTGAAGATGAGTTAATCCAAATGAAATTGGTAAATGGCTTTCATAATGAGGAGTATCGGCAAATGACTCTAATGCATTTACAACTGGGAAAATTGTCACTAGAACAGTGTGTTGAATTTGTTCAGCAACAAGAATTGATTTGCAAGTTTAATAGAACAAAAGTTACGGATCTGGTAGTGGAAATGGACACATATATGATAAAGAGAAAAGACAGAATAATGTTTACTTTTTATGGTTATCAGCATCAAAGAGAAAAACAAAAAAGACATGAAAAGTGTTTCAAAATTAATAATTTTAAACACATGTGTAAATCCAAAAAGAGAAACATAAAGATGATCCAACAAAATGAAGAGGAAATAAGTATGGATGTCTTTTCATTGAAAAAAAGAAATGAGAAAGGCCGATTAAAAATACAAATCAGTAATGTTTTATTGGACATACAACTAGATATGGGAAGTGACATGATGTTGATACCCAGAAATTAAGAAAACTAAGATTTAAAACATTAGGCTATTTTGAAGCCTACATGGTACTAAAAAATAAGTTTGACATATTACCAATTATTGTGGCAAACTTGTGAAAAGAATCATAGTCTAATAGGAAATGATGTATTGAACAAAATCCAACAAAATTAGTAAACAAAGTCAAGGCAGAAGAAACTGGAATGTTAAAAAACTATGAAGCAAAGCTAAGATTAACGGAAAATGTCTCCCCCTCATATTTTCAAGCATGAAAAGTTCCAGTCCATCTACTACCAATAGTTGTGGAAAGACTAAAAAAAATTACTGGAACAAAATCTTCTTGAAAGAATTCGGCCAGGTAGGAGCAAATGGGCCTCCATGTTAGTAATTTTAAGAAAGATGGATGGTGATCTGTACATTTGTGGTGACTACAAAATAGGCATAAACCACAAAATATGTGCAGGCTCGTATCCTGTCCACAATGTAGAATGGGCTTTGAACTCCCTTGTGGCTATGAAAACATTCTCTAAAATTGATCTAAAGTCAGCATACCATCAAATGCCTATTGACGAAGACTTTAAAGAAGTCACAACAGTGGAAAAGGATGCTGTATCAAAATAAAACTGTGACTGTAATTTTTCAATGGGCTATAGAGCAAATTATTGGTATTGCATTGAAAGAATAATATTCAGACAGACAAAAACACATACATGGCCTAAAGAGTCTCAATCTTGGGACAAAGCACACATGGATTATGCCCATGTTAATGGAGTGGGATTATTACTAATACTGGTAGGTGTGTATTCAGGCTGGCCAGAATTAATACAGGTTTCCAACAAAAGAAGTTCGACCATGAAACAAGATTTAAGGATCATATTTTCAAGAAATGGAATTCCAAAAATGCTAGTACCTGACAATGCCCTGGAGTTCTGTGATAAGTAACTATGCTAATGGTTGAACCAAATTGGATGCAAACCATATAAAACCCCACTGTACCATCCACATTCAAATGTATTAGCAGAAAGGATGGTGCTAACTATATGGAAAGAAAAGATAGAAACATTTCTTCCAAGATTGTTGCTAGGCTTATAAAGACTACACCACATGCTGGAAGATCTAAAAGCCCATCCGCCCTCATGGGTAGACAAATTAGAGCCCCATTGAACATGTCTTATGGCACCTTTGCCTTTTCTATAAATACTTTCATGATAATTGTTTGGATGAGCTCTTCATCATGATACCTAAACTTTTTGAATTTAAGTGCAGTACTAGACTGGCATCTAGATCTCATCGATTTACAGTCGAGCTGGCCAGATGTAACGATCAATTCTGTGCTAGCAGTTTCTTTTCTAATATTACTCATTTTCTCCCTTCCAGCTCCAGGTTTTCCAACCAACTTTAATCTGTAAAAATTTAACTGCATTTTTAATCGGTATCTACTGTCCTCCTGGGTACTCTTTCCTCTTCCCACTTATTAATGTTTCTGTTCCTAATTATTCTACACTCTGTAAACCCTTGTGTCTGTGGCTTTACTGCCTTGCATGGAGTGATACCAATTTAAAAAAAAAAGTAATCATAACATTCTGACTTAAAGACAAGAAAGAACAGAAATATGTCAGATGAAACCAAGAAGTGGTCTGTCTTATTGGCTAAGAAGAAATCCCAGCATACATCTGTTCAGTTTGTCTATAAATTTGTGGAGGGGGATGTTTATGCAGTCATTCCCACACATTTTTTTTTTCATGACCTTCCTCTTTATTGTGTTAATAATATCACATGCAGCTTTACTTGCAGACAGTTATAAGTTAATTTTGATTTGCGGGAGACTGTACCTAAGTCTTATACAATGTAAAAATCTATGAATTAAGAGTCAGGCGATTGATAAAAAAAAAAAAAAATGTCTTTTTATGCTGCTATTTCTTTTCTATTTGTTTTTTGTTCCTTTCTCAATTTCATGGTCCAATAAGTTGTACAAGCTTAAGTGGTTGTGGTTGTCAGGTTTATTATAAATCTACTTAAAGTTGATGTGATAGGTTCGGGCTCATAAAACGGACACGTAATTCATCATAGGAAGACATCATTTCTTACCAGCAATCAATGGATGTGTTCTTTTTGTGTGATATAATGCACAATTTATAGACAAGGATGAGTGCATATTGATATTACTAATACACGCTGATTTTTTACAATCTTCTTTTTGTGCCAATTCCATGTCCCTCTTTTGGTCAAAGAAGCAATAGCAGCCGTGCTGGTGTAATGAGACTGGAATAAGTTTTATAGTGATGAGTTGATATCACATATAGCCTAACTGTATATGTAAATGCCTTGTTCACAGAGAAATACATGCTTTCTCTTTCTTTTTACTCCTTTTTTTCTTAGGCTTTTAAACTATTTCTTTTTTATCCTTTTCTTAAACTTTTATACTTACATTTTCTTTTTTTTTATCATTTTTACTAATTCCATTTTTACCTACTCTTTATCATTTTTCTTCGTCTTTCTTTTTATCACTCTTTTTTTTCTATGTAATTGTCTTCTGTTTATATATGTGATTTTAAAACAAACTTTTGTCACTATATGGGGGCTGCTATATAGCAGAGATAGATGTTTCTTACTCATGCCAGAGATAAGTGCTTGAACCTATGTAGATTTTCTAGGTAAATGAGCAAAATATCTTCCAACATAGAAGATTGTTCTTACAGTGTTCCTCCACCCAATTCACTTAAGCTAGCCTTGTGCTGTTTCAAGAAAAAACATTAAATAACTGCATAAAATAGATCTGAGCCTTAGATAGTTGTTATAGTGAAAGACACCTTGTCTAGATAATAGACTCTCCCACCTCTTATAAATAGGACTCAGGAGTAGTCGAGGGGAGGAGTAGTGTTCAGCGACCACAACTCGATTACTCTGCGTAACACTTTATTACAAGTTCCTAACATTTCTGTACATTTAACCTATTTAGGACACATTTAGTCCGACTACAAGTTCTATTGTGGAAATAACTCCACAACAACTTTTGGCGACGAGAATTCAAACTCATACGGGGGAGAAGAAAAAAAATTTTGTTCGCCAAGACAACTTTTGGCGACGACGATTCGTACTCATACAGAGGCAGAAAAAAAAATTTGTTCTCCAATACAACTTTTGGCAGCGAAGATTTGCACTCATAAGGAGGAAGAAAAAGTTTGTCCGCCACAGTGGTTTTGACGACGAAATTCGCACTCATAGGGAGGAAGAAAAATATTGTTCGCCACAAATAACGTGGGCGACAAAGTCTCGGATTTACACTTTGAAAAAAAAAAAATGGAGGTGATTTTTGATACGTTTGATCTTCCAACGCCAGCAACGATGTTACCTGAGATACGCCGATCCAAGAGAAAAAGAAAGGCAACTGACCATTTAAAAATGGATCCAAAACGTAGGAGATACGCTACGATGTTGTTAAAAAAAATGAAGTTTTTTTGTTATTTTTTTTTCTTTTTCTGTAAAAAAAATAAAATAAAATTAAATTAAATTAAAACTTTTTCTCCTACGGAGTAAAGTTTTAGGAAGGGGGTGTTATAGTGAAAGACACCTTGTCTAGATAATAGACTCTCCCACCTATTATAAGTAGGAGTCAGCAGTAGTCGAGAGAAGGAGTAGTGTTCAGCGACCACAACTCGATTACTCTGCGTAACACTTTATTACAAGTTCCTAACATTTCTGTACGTTTAACCTATTTAGGACGCATTTAGTCCGAATACAGTTTCTATCGTGGAAATAACTCCACAACAATAGTATAGTAAATTATTTTAGAAGTTTACAAATTACTATATGATGATATGAACTATTGCTGAATTTTTCATGTGCATAATTTAATCCTTGCATGAAATATTGCTGTCATATCAAGGTCCTCAACAAAATCCATAGACAAATATGCAAGATGATAGGTCCTGATCTGGCATCTAGTCTACAATCACTATCCCACAGACGTGATGTGGCCTCCCTCTGTCTCTTCTTCAAGTATTTTCATAGCAACTTCCAATAAGCTACTTTCGCTGGTTCCTGGACTACATGAATTTGAGCGAGCTACCAGACTGGCATCTCGGTCCCGCCCTTTCACTGTCAAAATGGTAAAATGTAACCATCTCTTCTACTCAAACATCTTCTTCTTCTGCACTTCCCGTCTGTGGAACTCCCTTCCCCTTACTTGCTTACCTGCTGTCCCTGATGACTATAATCTTCAAATATTCAAGTGTAATGTCAATTGACATCTGACACCCTGAGCTTGTTTCCCGTCCTTCTCTATATCCTTTCCTCAAACACACCTCTTTACTCTTGTTCTCAATCCTCTGTAACCCCTTGTGTGCTAGTGGCACTCTCACCTTGCATGAGGTGAATGACCTTAAAAAAAAGACACATCATTAATTTGAGTTGTAATTTATATGTTCCAAGTTTGCCAATCTTTGATGTTTACAATATTATAATGTTATTCTTCCTAAAATTTGATTTCATTTACCGTGAATTGTATTTGCAGTTCTCCTTGTCTTTCTGTACTAAAATGCATGCTTTATAAACAGCTAATTTAGCCCCATACTGTCATAATTGTCCTCAATATTTAAGTTTTTCATGTCTTACAGGCAAAATGCAATTACAAAATTAACTTATCTGTGAGCTAAAAATAATCTGAACTAATAATAATTTAAAGCATGTAAATTAGAATGTTTTGCTATTTTTAAAATAAGAAAATTTTATATCCACATCATGAAAAGAGTTCAATACATAGAGATAAGCAAATCAATTTTCTCTTTTATACTAGTAGGCTCTTTTGGCAATGTAGAATATTAAATTGAAAATATATATTTTTACTCAGGACACATAACTTTGGCAAGTTCTTTTAAACATTTTCACTGGACATTATTCAATGCTAAGAAAAACTCACCAAAAGGCTTAAACATTCCCTACCAGATTTATTTTATAGAAATATGTTTAAACAAAGGATCGCTACTTAAATATACTTTTACTTGACATCGAGGTGGCAACCATCATATATTATGATAATGATAATATTAGCTGTTTCCTTATATGGAACCATTTGGTATTTACTTACTTAGCAGCCAGTACTACTTTCAGTTTAAATTTTTCAAGCAGCTTCTTCCCATGAACTCCTACTTTGTGGAACCAACTCCCAAGAGGATGCTTCCCTGATCACTACACTCTTAATCTGTTCAAATCTAAGGTTAACCGTTATCTTCCCCACTTATCTGTAAAAACTATGCCTCTTGCTCTGTAACCCTCTACCTTGAATGGCTCTTGGACTTTGTACAGGTGAAGATCAGTGTAAAAAAATAAAGCAAAAATATGTTTTTACATTTTCCTTTAAAGCATATCATGAAATCATTTATACAGAATTAAAATTATACTAGAATAGTGGGCATCTATTTTAGTCTATACATCTTGTGTGTGGTCGACTTACACTCAGTGTGATGTACAACAGCTAGTATAAATACAAAAACACTTTGCCAGAATTGTTTCAGAAATTGAAAACAAGCCTTACCCTGATAGACTTAAAAGTCTTAGCCTTTTCTCAGTTGAAATTTAACATTTTAGACTTGATTTAACACACCGATTTAGAATATAGTAAATTCAATTAATGACATAGGTTTTGAGAAATAAGCCAGTGTAAATCCACCCGAGGACATCCATTAAGAACTCAACCACTGCCCTATCCTCTGAACATGTGAAAATATTTTTCTTTGCAGCGAGTAGTAAATTAGTGGAAAACTCTATCTCTTTAGCCATCTTCAAAAAGGCGATCAAAATATATTTTGATTCTATTAGCAGATGTTAACTAATTGTGTACAATATTATGTTTTCACTGCCTTAAACGTTTTTCTAATTAAATGCTTTTATTATTCATATTTTCTGCATGTTGCTGGTACTCTACATTATATCTTTTACCTCCTGTTTGTTTGTCTATTTTGACCTCATTGCTACTGGGTTAATAATAATTATTTAATTTCTCTAGCCTTTTAGCATCTTATTATTTTTATAAATTATCTTAATGTTTAGTCTGTGTCTTTTAATATTTTTGTTGTAATTTCTGTTTTAAAGCTAACATTCAAGTTTTTGTTATCAAAGAAACACTGATATCTTCCAAACTTTTCTCATTAGATATATTTAAACCTGTCATGTAAATTCTTTATTGATACAATGGCCACTGAATCTAGCATCTGTGTTTAAAAAATATATATTTCCTTAATGATTGAGTTATTCTTTTTCATCTGCTTTTGTTTTTTCTACACTTTTGATATTTTTCTGTGCTACTTTTCTTTTTTATATTTGGCTTCCACCCAATGGCTTCATGGGGTTATAAATGCAAATTTTTCTGCTGCTGGGTGGTCTGACTCTTGTCAAAACACTGCCTTATCTGACATGTGCCATTCAGTAAAGAAGGACAATTATATTATTATTGATATTATTATTTAAAATTTAAATTATGTTGACAGATCTCTACATCAGTCTTAATATTTTTTTTTATTTTAAAGTTCATGAAAGTTTATAGTATTTATATTAGCTTTATATATTATATTTCTTCCCTACTTAAGAAATAAATTTTTTATCTATTTTGAAATTTTGTATTTAATCCTGAAATTTTAATTTGGCAATAGAATTAATTTTTTTATTTTTAAATATATAAATTATAATCTTATTAAATTGTGTTTTTGTTTTTTCCTTTTTAATCACATAAATTTTAAATGTAAAAATTTCTTTAAAATTCTTATACTAGTTAATCATAGAATTATTGTTTATAAATTGGAGCCAGGGAATTATATAAATCTTTAACACTTTATGTGTAATTTTATCAATTTGCCAATGTGTGTTACATATTTATTTGAAAGCTAATTATGAAAGTGTTGATTGTGCTGCTCTAATTTCCTGCATAGCAATAAAAATAATCACTTTTTCTCTCTCAAATTAGTTTTTTATCATTTGTTTAGATTATGGAATGATTACTTTTTATTATCACATTTGATTTTTTAAGGTTTTTATATCACTAAAATTGTAATTATAAAATGTTGCTAATGTGTCATATTTCAAGACATTTTCTTGTTGCTTCACATGGAAACTTGTGAACTGTTTTAATGAAAACTTGAAAATTGCTTCTTCTTTTTTTAAATAAAATCTTGTTCTTCACAAAAGTTACCAGAAAATACAAATTAGAAATTGGAACTAAAGTCATATTAAGTCGATCACTATGTCTGCTGCTGGGAATGTTGGTTTACTGTATCTTTCCTGATCAGAATTCATCTTGCACATTTATGTTATGGTCCAGGTTCCTTGTACCACGGTGATGGTCCAAGGTAGAACCAATGAAGAATAACTCGAACACAGGTATGGAATAACACAGATATATTACAAACAGAAATATGTACGAAAGAAGTAGAAGTGTTAGTAATAACAATCAAGTTAGGTTAGAGAGAACTATGTTGTCTCGAAGTATCACTATTCCAATGTCTTACAGTAATCGTCTGACGCGACTCTGTCTCTGACTGACTCTCACTGACTGTGTCTTGCTGCTCCCTCTTGAGGCACAGTATTTATGATGTACGGGATAGTCCATTACTATTATGGGTAAGTTCCCATAACAATTTATAAATCTACCATTTGTTTGTGCATTGAATACTGATGCCATATCTGGTCTGGTGCTTCTTTTATGCATCTCAAGCTTCTTGACAAAATCCAGAGAAGGGTCTGCAATATAATCAGCCCTGACCAGGCATCATGTCTCCAGTCACTTTTTCACTGTGATATGGCTTCCCTCAGCCTTTTCTACAGATATTCTCATGGCAACTGCTTGGATGAGCTTTTCTTTCACACACACACACACACACACACACACACACACCGATTCCCTGACCACATGCAATTAAGCATGCTACTAGATTGGCAATTAGGTCTCACCATTTTACTGTTGAACTAGCTAGATGCAATTGCCATTTCTTCTCTAACAGTTTCTTTTCTTGCATTTCCCACCTGTGGAACACCCTTCCGATTTCTTGCTTCACAGATAACTACAATCTTCAAAAATTTAAATGCAATGTCATTTGCCCTCTTCTGTCTTCTCAGAACCCTGTTCCTTTCCTCATTCCTTCTCATTTTTAGTCTTCTCATTCTCTTTCACTTTTACTCCCTGTAACACCCAGCATTTTAGTGTGATCGTTGCCTTGCTTGGGGTGAAATGATTAAAAAAAATATCTTGTAATTTAATCTTTAACTCTTTACCATGTTATTTCCTTTTCTTTGGCTTCTGATCCGAGTCCAGTCTATGCGTCACACAGATTTCATTTTGTCTCCAGTGCTGCTGTTTTTACTCTTAGTTACTCTTTTGAGAACTAGTTCTGTTGCACTGGTTAACATTTTATCATTGTAATAGCTGACTGATTGCTTTGACCAAAGTCAAGTAATTCAAATGTTTTTCATAATTTTTCTAAATATGTTGCTCTCTTAAATATGATTGTAAGTATTATTATGAAAATAGCATCGAACAAACTGTTATATTTTCATTTTTCATTTTCATCTTCTCACACGATTCAAGCTAACAGAAAGTAGCTATTATAAATATAGACAGGAAAATATTTGCCTGCACCTGGATCACTAAAAATAAATTTAAATGTCCATCATGATATTGTAACAAGATTATTTATTCAAATTCATTGTTTACATCACAATATTTAAGCTATACTTAAGGATTTTCTTCAAATACTGTGCTACATACATACACACACACATAATCTATATAATAAATGCGAATGTCAGTGTGTCACTGTGTCACACTTTCAACTTTACTCCTCGAGTGATTTTTTGCAACATTTTTTTATTGTATAATAATAACTTTTTATAACTTGGAAATGAATTTAGGAATAATCAAAATTAATTAGGAAATCCATCGAAAATTACCCATGAAATAAAAATAATTGTTTGTTTGGAAAGTAAGTACCTATATACATCAAATTGTCTTTAAATTAAGCGGCAGCAGCAGAATTATCGTTGAACTTTTAAAAGGTAAGCTTAAATATTAATGCAATACTTAAATGCAACGATCAATTTGGAGTTCTTCTGTAGTTTATTGTTGCCTGTCACATCTACTCCTCCCTACCTATTGTGATGAAGAGCCCTCTGCAGGAGCTAGCACAAATGCCACCTTATCAGGCAGCTTTTAAGCTAGTATATATATATATATATATATATATATATATATATTTCTAAAGAATGAATGGATTTATTTGGATTTATTTTTAATCTGACATTTATATTACTTCAACCATTATTAAAAATAAATCCATGTTTCAGATGATATACCTATTATTTTAAACAGTGAAATTTATGTCAACCAGCCTGAAGATTGAGATGCTGTACTAAAGAAAATATGCTTCCAAGTAGAAATGAAACTTATATCACTCTCAGTATATCTTTTGGAGGACACACCAAGCCAACAGTTGTTCTGTGTGTTCACTATCTTATCCTGGCAGAAACTTTTCTCGTTTGAGAAAAACCAAAGCATGTTTGGTTGGAAGGGATGCTTAAGTTTGTTCAAAAGCTTTGTATCATCGTCTTTCCTCTTGTCCTTCATGGCCTGGGATAAAAATTGGCCCTTTCTCATCTTGTATAAGAAATACAGAATGTCTTCATATACTACCTGCCTGATAAAAACTCAGGTACTCTGTGTCTCTGGCTATGGACCTGATTGACTCGGATGGATTGTTGTCAATCATGGTCTAGACCTGACCAACAAATTCAGTAGTTCTTTTCTTATCAGAACAATCAGAATGAGTTTTCTGAGCTGCCATACCTTCGTAATCACCATTAGACTCATCTAAGTCTTTCTGAATCCTCTTCACTGCACTGTCCTGTTCATATTAGAGCTTCTGGCATGAAGGCCAAGTAGTACAGCATGCCATTTCCAAATTTCTGGCAGAGTGAATTCCTCATGGTGCTCTTTATTTCACAGGTGGTGCCCAGCTGACTCTACTATAGTGAGTAATCAACAAAAACAAACAACATGCATGTCAAAAATTAGAAATATAAAATGGTGACATTTTACCCATCGCACCGTGTGTGTGTGTGTGTGTGTGTGTGTGTGTGTGTGTGTGAAAAAGTTCACTTTACTTAATGGGATACAGTAAATCAAAACTCCATCCCATTGTCTGAGAAATTCCTCCTCGTAATAATATAAAGAATCCTATAAATTCTTACATTCATTATCAGTTATGTGCAATGTGTGATACATACTTAAACGATCATGCAGTTTTTGATACATGACTGAAGAGGTAGATTTTTTCCCGCAGTAGGTTGCCATTTCTTTCTGCGGTAGACCAGTTGCCATCCAAGGCTATAGAACCTGGTCTGTCCTGCTATTTACCCATCTCTGGAGGGTGAAGAAGAGGATTCATACTATTCTCAAGGCTATTAGCACGTAAGTAAATGTAATGGATTCAACTGGAATTCGAACTCGGCTCTCCAATTCCTCAATCGAAGCCGCTATCCATTACTCCACCATGCCTTACTTTCATTATACTTTTAACAAATTTGGAAA
Source organism: Acanthosepion esculentum (assembly GCA_964036315.1). Taxonomy (NCBI): domain Eukaryota; kingdom Metazoa; phylum Mollusca; class Cephalopoda; order Sepiida; family Sepiidae; genus Acanthosepion; species Acanthosepion esculentum. The sequence continues at coordinate 92,559,200 of OZ038490.1, read as the reverse complement.
ATAATTGTGAAGTTTTTCATTTTTTCTACAATAGAATTATACAAGTTTTTACTCTAAAAATGTTTTTACATTCATATAAGTACAACAATATTTCTTTCAGAAAGAAAATATACTAATATTGTAATAGGCTTTTTAAAAAAAAATAAAAATTCCAAACATTCCATGACCTAGTAGATGATTTAGCCCTACATAGCAGTTCTCAGGTTATTTGGCAATACTAATTTCATATCCAGGTAACATGTGACAGCTTGGGTTTGGCTACATGGTATCTAATCCCTCTCACCTGAGTAAGAGTGCTATTATTTGTTAAAAATAAAATCAAAGCCAAGTATTAGTATTTCAAATGATTTTCATGATTTTTCTTAAATATTTCTGTTGTACACAGATATGTTAACCTGTTAAAAATGATTGTAAGTTTTACTATGAAAACAGCATCTCCTAGTGATGTAATGAATATGCATACACCTGAGTTCCCCCTCACAGTAATATGATTGGCTGGTGTCAGCCATAAATACAGACTGATGTGGAGGTACATCACCTACGCCTATTGCCTACGCCTAAGCATATTGCCTATGACTACTACGAGTACCAGTCCATTACGGCTACCTGCTAGATTGTCCTATCCAGTTACAGTAGCCAAAACCACTTAGCTACTTCGAACGAATATATCCCTTTCCGGGACATATCACCAAGACAGCAAATTTCTATTTAAGAAATTCTTATTTTCAACAAACGCTTAAGAAATGGAAACAAACAGTTTACTTGCCTTAAAAATATATATAATGTGGAAATAAAAAAAATGTTTGCTTTTTATAAATGTTTGAGATGATGAAAAGGTTTATTTTTTCTGCAGCAAACTATATAAAGCTGGAATTACTTATCTAAAAAGTTGTTCTTTGTCAAAGTTAAGAATAAAACCACACAAATTGCACTTTATTTCTATTGTTTTGAAGCAACTATCAATATGTATATGAAGTGGAAAGATTATATTGATTATATTGAATCAATTGCTAGGTCTGCTGCTAGGAAAGTTGGTTCACTGTTTTATTCATTAGATTCCCTTTTTGACTTTTTCTTTCTCCTCTTTCATTTATATAATTATCTCATGTATTTTTATTTTCTGCCCTTTATAGATTGTGCCGAATGCCATGATCATCGGCGGCTAAGAAATGGTATCATTCAAATGAAGAGGATATTAAAGAATACTAGACTGAAAGATTTGGCATGATTAAGAAAAACATTTTCGCATTTTCTATTCCAAAACAATCGTTTGTAGGACTTCTTCTGTAAAGAGACATTTTGAAAGTGTTCAGAAGAACTGAAGCAATAAAACTAAGGAGTAAAAAAGAGAATTAATTTCTCATGAACTGAGGAAGATAAAAAAAAACAGGCTGATACTTTTACGAACTTTATTTTAGGTAGTTCCAGTTCCAATTTAGTTGCAGCTAGTTTTGAGGTTTCAAAACTTATTGCCCAACATGGAAAGCCACTCAGTGATGGGGAGTATATTAAAGCATGGCTAGAATGTGTGTCTTTCCTTTCTGATAATTTTTCAGAAAAGGAAAAGATTATTCAGTGCATTAAAGATTTGTCTGTGAGTAAGAAAACGGTTAAAGATAGGATACTTAAGTTGGAAAGGAATGTTACATAGCCCTTTGGTGGGGATTGGTCTTTGGGTGACAGTCTCAATTCACTCACATTGTTGGATCTTCTGTCAGCCAGGGAATCACTAGTTGGTTTTAGTTGATAGATAAAAGAAGAGAACTTCAAGAAAGGAATTGTAACTTAACTATTATTTTATTCACCACTTTGACATGTACATTTTTAACTAGCCAGTGGGGGTTGGTCTTGGGGCGATAATGTTGATTCACCCACATTGTTGGATCTTCTCTCTCTTCTTTTTCTTCTCTCACCCGGGTGATTGCTAGTTGGTTTTTGTTCAGAGATAAAAGAAGAGAACTTCAACACAGGAATTTTAACTATTATTTTATTCACCATGTTGACGTGTACATTTTTAACTAGCCAGTGGGGTTGCTCTATCACCCGCAATGAGGTGCAAGTTCTCAGACGATGATGAGTAAGACTTAACTCCCTGAAATCCCTTTCTGTATATTTCATTCTCATGCTAGCTTTAACCAATCAAAAATGGCTTCCTTTGTTTTCCTGTATCTGACCTCAAAGGTCAAAATGATGAAGTCGGAGGAGAAATACAATTCTCTAAAAAATAATAATCTATTATTATTTAACAGTAATTCAACTGAACAATTGACAAAATATTTGTATTCATGTAAGTTTTTTTTCTATTTGTGTTGATGAAAGTATGGACATTACATCATCAATGAGACTAGCCATATTTTGTAGAGGTGATGAAGTATGTGAAGTGATGGTTTCCCTTGTAACACTACCTGAGCATACTACCAGGGCTGAAATATGTAAAGCAGCTGTGAACGAATTATTTGCTCGACAAATTCACATTTCAAAAGTAGTATCTACCACAACAGATGGTACCCCCTAGCATGACTGGTGAGAAGGCAGGATTTGTAAATCTGTTTGCGAAAGATGTTGGTCATCCACTGATAGGTTTTCATTGCCTCATACATGAGGAGGCTTTGTGTGCAAAAGCTGGACTAAAGTAACTTCAGGAAGTGATGCAAACAGTTACTAAGGTTGTTAATTACATTAACATCTTCTTGGGCTTTGAATAAAAGACAACTTCAAGTTTTATTCAATGAAGTAGAATTTGTTTGTTGGCTTAGCCGAAGTTTGGTTCTGAAGCAATTTGTTGAATGCTTAGATGAGATAAAGCTCTTTTTGAATGACCAACAAATGTCTTACCAAGAATTGTCTGACATCATGTGGGTTTGTAAACTGATGCTTTTTGCAGATTTCTGTGAACATTTGAATGACTTGAATATTAAATTACAGGGCTCTGGTAAGAGACTTGATGTTATGTTTGATTACATAAAGGCTTTTCAAATGAAATGAGAAGTTTTTAAGAGTGATGTAGATAATGAAAGATTAAGATACTACCCAAACCTAAAGAGGTACATTAATGATCACCCCAAAAATGGTAGAAGAGACCCCCAATGTCTTCAAAAGTTGTTTGTAAACAGCATCAAATCAACTTTTGAGCTGTTCTTTACAAGATTTGATGAATTCAGACAGCTGAAAGAGACAGCAAAATTTATTAAATTTCGAGACAGTATCAAACAAGATGAACTAAACTTGCAAATGTTTTCATGGATAAACATGGATGATTTTGAAATAAAGTTGATTGAATTTCAGATTAGCTCAATTTGGAAACAGAAATTTGTTGATCCTAGAGTTGACTTGGAAAATATTGGAAAGGTGCAATTAGAGACAGGAGTATCAGAGAGAAATGCGGAAAACGAAGTATTACGCACTTGAAATACCATTCCAGAAAATTGTCTGAATAAAAAAAAAAACTTGCAAAAATATTACTATCCATGTTTTCATTTAAATATGCTTGTGAATCTTCTTCCTCAGTGATGAAGTTTGTTACGTCTTGTAACAGTAGTAGCCTGACTAATTAAACTTGTGGTGCATACATATCTATCAAGGTTATTCAATATAAACCTGATATAAAATCTGTCATCAGTGATACAGCAGCAAAAATCCCACTGATAATATATAAAAAGAGTTAACAAGTTTTTTGTCTCTAGTTTTATCTAATGTTTTCTTTTGAAAGTGGCAAATGTTCCAGGTTGTTTAAATGTAATTTTGAATGTAAATAAATATATTTTCTTTTTTTATACATCATTTATGATGGATTTTAAAATCAGCAAGAGCCTTTTTTTAATAATTTTTTACTGTGTTTTAGTATAAATGTATAACTGGGAAAAAATTATGATTGGTTAATCAAAAATATAAAAGTGTTAACTTTTTTTGTTGCTGCTAATAATAGTTAATAATGTCTTTAAATTGTGTGACTATGTATGGCAGTTTCATTTATATACTTACAGGCTAATAAAAAATGTCACAGAAAAACTTTTTTGTAAAAACCTGTCATAATTTTTTTCATTCAGTCAGTTTTATATGATTTGCATAATTTCTTACAATACTGTGTCTTTCCTGCTCTGGGGTGATATTTTATCACTTAAAGTTCTTCGCAAACTTAATATGTTCTCAAGAAAATTTTGTTCGCATGTGGAAAAATTTTGTGTCAGAGATTTGGCTGGTTTTGGCACACACACTCAAAAAGGTTACCCACCCCTGTGCAAGACAATTTTTCTCACTAGAATCTGTCTTATATATTTATAAGTCTAACATTAGTAATGCTTTGAATATTAATGCTACATCTGGTCTGAGGCTTCTGCTATATATTTAGAGATTCTTGATGAAATCCCAAATAGAATCTGCAATGTTATTGGTTCTGACCTGGCATCTTGGCTTCAGTCACATTCCCACCACCACCATAATGTACCTTCCCAAGGCCTTTTCTATAAATACTTTCATGATAATTGTTCTTATGAACTTTTCTCTATGGTACCTAGACTTTATGAATTTAAATGCAGTACTAGATTCATGGCAAGATCTCCTCATTTTACAGTTGAAATGGCTAGATGCCACCGTAAGTTCTATGTTAACAGTTTCTTCTCTCACATGTCTCACTTATGAAACACTCTTCTGGCTTCTTGCTTCCTGGTCAACTTTAATCTTCAAAAATGTAAATGCAATGTATATCATTATCTTCTGTCTTCTTAATTCCTGTCCTTTTATTGATCTAATGGTCATTCAAGTTAAGCAATGTTGAACCTGGTCATTACCTAGATAGGTGACCACTTGGGAATACCAGGTGCTGTAGACTTTGATGTGCAAATAGCGTAATGGATAATGGCTCAGAATTGTTAATTGAAGAGCCAAGTTCTAATTTGTGTTTAGTTTGCTATATTCACTTACATGCAAATACCTTTGGGAAAGGTATGAATCCACCGCTTCTCCCTCAAGATATGTGTTAATTAGTAAGACTTGTATCACTAAACAATTATTATCTCAACAAAAAATTCTAACAAATCTAAAAATATTTTCTGGCTTTAAATATCCTGGAAAATATTGATAACACAAAATAAATAACCTGCAAATTATTGATAACTGCAAAGTATTGAAAACACATCAATCAATTTTATTGATCTCTCTCTCTCTCTTTAATAGTGTTTTTTTTTTTTTTTCTCGTATTCTCTTATATTGAGTCTTAGAGGCTTTATTGCCTTGGTTAGGATTAAATGTTTAAAAAAAGAAAAAAGATGTAGTCTAGAACTTTGTTGAGATCATGCCTTTCACTATACAAATTTTCTTCTTTAGTGCTGTTGCTTAGGAATATTTCACTAATAAAAATAGACAATTATTGCAGATAAAAAAGCAAGGATAGTAGAACACATGAATACAAAAACTATTATTCTGAGTTTTATTTCATTCTATGGATTCTACCGTTTTAAGTATGGGGAAAATTTAAAAAAAACAAAGCAACTGAGCAATGATTGCACTATTTCAAATTAATGTAGTGAATGGAGATTCTTTATTTCAATGGAAGCCAAGAACAACTACAAAACTACTTTCAATGTTTTAAGAATAAAAGATTTAAAATATATGAGCTAGTGAATATAATTTAGAACAAAAAGGTTTTCTCTAATCTTAATGTATTATGAATAAATATTTACATGTCATTTTTTTTTCAAGTCACAGAAACCAAAGTAAAGATGTTTAATATGTTGCATTGCAATACATTTGTTCCATCAATAGTATATTGTTTATTGCCTGACATTAATGTAGTGTACTTTAATTCAGTATCTAACAATGTAATCTTCACTGTGCATTTATGACAGTTGAATGTTTTTGCTTATAAAAGTATGTAAAAATGACTTTGGATGGTTGGGCATTTGTCCATTCTTATATTAGATTACATCTGTTTTTCTTTGTTCATAATATATGGACATTTAAAAATATGTATCTAGTGTTTATATGTTACATAAAGAAATAATTGAAGAGTTAGAATGTTTTATTACAGAGAGTATGACATGTATATATAAAAGCAAGGAGAGATTGAAAGGGTTACATAAATGGAAGTGGAAACTGGCTTTTCATTTGACATGTATCTAACCAAGTCTTCCGTTTCAATAAAATGATTGGATCAGCATACAAATAATTGGTACTAATTAACTCTGCTTTCTCGCAACACTGTCTATACATTATCATTTATGTTCAGTATCATAACGGGATTTAAAATTTTAAGAAGAATTTGATATCACTTCATTATAAGGTAAAAAGTTGATAGCACTGATACCTTTGAAAAAATATATACTGTGATGATATTTCCTTTTGTTGTAAATAATGGGCATAATCCATTCACCCCTGCTGCTGCTGCAGTCTGGAGTGGACTATTCCTATCCTGAGTTTTATCTATATATAGCAGTTTTTATTTTCTTATTTTGTCAAGTATGTAACTAACACATTTTGTTAAAATAAACCCTTTAGTTAAGGCCTTCTTTATTTTCACTACATGTACAATTTTGGATCAATAAGTCTATACATTGACAGTTATCAGATAGACTTTGATCTGCTACATCTGGTCTGGTGCTTCAGCTATGTTTCTAGAGATTCTTGACAGAATCCAAAGAAGGCTCTGTAATGTTATCGGTCCTGATCTGATATCTTGGCTTCAGTCATATTCCCTTCACCATAACATAGATTTCCTTTGCCTCATCTATGAATATTTTCATGGCAATTGTTCTGATGAGCAGTACTTTGACTGCCTGAATTTAAGCACAGTACTAGATTGGCAGCTAGGTCTCATCATTTTACAGTAGGAGTTGATAAGTATAAGTACTATGCTAATGGTTTCTTATCTCACACTTCTTACTTGTGGAACTTTGTTCCAGCATTTTGCTTTCCTGCTAATTACATTCTTCAAAAATTGAAATGCAACAGCAGTTGTAATCTTCTGTCTCCTTGAATCCCTATTCTTTTATTCTACCCTCTTCAATAATGTTTTCTCAGTTTGTTTTTTTTTGTTTTTTTTCACTTTCAGTAAACCTTTTCATCTTAGGGGCTTTATCACCCTGTTTCAGTGATTAATGAAAACATCTGAATTTTTCAATGTATAATTGTCAATCTCTGTGACATTTGAAGAATCATTGGATTAAGTAGTTTAACAAGGAAAGATTTTTTGAAATATAAATATTTTTGTTGTGTAAAATTAATGATTGTTTTTTTTGTTTTTTTCATCATTAGGCTATGAACTTCTCTATGTAAGTTAGTTACAGAATTATATATATACATACATATATATATATATATATATACATACATATACACACATACATACATATATATATATATATAGGGTTGGCCAAAATTTTATCCAGTTAATTAAGTAAATTTTTTACTTAATAAGCCACAAATGTTTTAGCCAACCCAATACACTTTCAACCTTTTTTTTTTAATTTATACCAACATAATTTCTTAATTCTCTTAATTATTATTTAATTTCATTACAAAATAATCAGTAACAATAATGAATTGTTAAAATTAATTAACCTGCACTGAATAAGAAAAAATAACATATTCAAAATTAGAACTAATTTATGAAGGACAACAAAGCAAAAAATATTAAATATTTTAAAAATGCTTTAATCTGAAATTGAACAAAAATCTATGATAAATGTGTATAATGTATTTACATTATTTCCACACAGACTATTATCCCTATCTTTGGTGGTGTTATCACAATTTTTCAACCATTGTGCCCTCCAGCCTTCATTAGGTGCTTGCCGATCCAAGTAACCTTCAGGGAATACCAAACTAAACTCTTTATTTAATCTATGGGGTAAATTGGTCTCATTTGGCTGCTCATGTTTAGGGATATCTCATCTAGTTCTTATCTATTACTGCTTAGTTATTGCCTGCCCCATCTGCATTGCCTGGTGTATATTAATGATACAAACTGGACTCTTGGAAATTCCACGAGTGTAGATATTTAAACTTATCCATCATGTCATGCTTATGCTCTTCTCTCTTTACCTGTATCTTCTCATTTTCTCCCTTATACCATTCAATGTTCATTGGCTCTATGGGAATGTCATCCAAATATGGTTTTGTATAAAATGTGAAAAAGGAATAATGAATGCATAAATATTTTCTCCTGCATTTTATGTTTTAGTCCTATCTCTCCATAAAATAATTTATAACATTTTTTACACTTTTCCCATCCATAACATTGTCTTGAATTTCTTCCAGCAAGCCTCTCTCCATTTCCATTCTTTCCTTATTCTTCAAAATTTGCTATATTTGTATGGTAAAAGTGGTCATTATCAGAGGTAGATCATTTATACTTGAAGTGTGAAACAGACCATAACAAAGCTGCACTACATAATTTTCCTTTCACCTGGTTTTCTTTTCATTTTTCTCGAGTTAGCTTTCTTACCCACTACCTTTCAACCACATCCTCTTTTTCTCCCCTGCTTCCTCTCACTTGATTTTCCCAATTTCTTTCTGCTTAAAATTACTATCTATGTTTCTCAACCAGAAAGCAAAACTGGTTCCAACTCAGAAGAGCCAGGGCAGAACCTATACTCATCTTAAAAATGTATCACGATTATAAGCACAAACAAACAGAACAATAATAGAGATACAATGGGTTGTAAAATAAGACAATCCAAAATATTTTCTATCGACATACAACAACCATAGATAAAATAATCGATCCTGATCTGGCATCATGATTTCAGTCACTTTCCCACTAATGGCGTGTGGCTTCCCTCTGTCTTTTCTACAAACATTTTCGTGGCAATTGTTCTGATGAACTGCCCTCCTTAGTGCCATCTGTACAAACTGAACTATGTAACCAAGTCTCATTGTTTTACTGTTGAACTAGCTTGATGCAACCTTCAGTTCTATTCTAATAGTTTGTTTCCTCGCACTTCTCACCTGTGGAACACCCTTCGGATTTTTTGCTTCCCTGCCAACTACAATCATTAAAAATTTAAATGTAGTGTCAATTGCCATCTTCTGTCTTCCTGAATCTGATTCCTTTATTGTCCTTTTCCTCAATTCTCCTCACTAAATTCTTCTCATTCTCTTTCACTCCCTTTAACCCATTGCATCTTAATGGCGTTATCGCCTTGCTTGGGGTGAAATAATTTTAAAAATCCTGACCTTGCATTTCGACTTCAGTCAGTTTCTCATCAATGTGACATGGCTTCCCTCTGTCCTTTCTACAAATATTTTCATGGCAATTGTTCAGATGAGCTTTCCTCCTTGGTGACTCGACTGCATGAAATTTAAACGTACTACTAGATTGGCAACTAGGTCTCAGCATTTTTCTTGTAAATTTGGTAGATGCAGCCATCAGTTCTATTTTAATAGTTTCTTGTCTTGAAATTCTTGCAACTATTGTGAAACATATATATATATATATATATATATATATATATAAAAATTATAAATAACCTAATGAGCAGCCAGAACCTATCTACCTAGGTTTCACCTAATGGATCATCAGGATAACTCTGGTTAAAGAGGGTTTGCCAAAACAACATTTTATTTAAAAAAAAGTTCACCAGAAAGAGTAAAAAATTAGCATAAAAACAAAGGGTTGGCTCAAATGATATTTTATTGATAAAGCAGCCACCAAAAGTAAAAAAAAAAAAAAAAATTTAAATTCCATTATTCAAATAACCAGGCTTTTTTTATGTCTACATCCGATCTCTGTTTGAGTACTATATCAGGTTTATTATAAGAAGCTATAGCTAATTTTATAAATTTCACATATATATATATATATATATATATATATATATATATATATATATATATATATATATATATATATTATTTTTAACTAATTCTTTTGATTTTCTTTCTATTGCAGGAGAAAATGGTCAACCTGTGGTTATAGTCAAAGACAAGCTGTTTCCTGAAGACCGGAAGAAATATGAACAGGGCTGGATGCACAATGCCTTCAACCAGTTCGCCAGTGATAAGATCTCCCTGCATAGAAGCTTACCAGATGTTCGCGATGAAGAGTAAGTGTTTTATATTAGGCATTACTCAGTTTCAAAACACTTGCTTTGCTGAGATAATTCATTTTAAAATATCATTTTTCAAATTCCTTAATGTCAGTGATATCCTTGCACTTGTCATATTTGAAGCGAAACAATGCAAAAGAAATGTTCTCTTCATGTTTCTGTCTACATTAGTTCTATATTTTACTATCCCTGGTGGCATTCCAAAAACCTTTATACAAAGAGAGTAAATATAATTCTTATCTGTAATTTGATTAGTTTTCTCAAAACAAAAAAATTCAGTGATGTAACTATTATTTTATTCCTAAGGATGGAAGTTGTCATTTCCATCTGCTGCTCTATAGATAAAAGCATCGGAATTTCTTTGAAACTTTCTTTATTTACCATACAGCTGAATCACATGAAGAATGTTTGCCAGAAATTGAAGACTTTGGCTATTCTCAGTACTATTAAAATTTTATATATATATATATATATATATATATATATATATATATATATATATCACCTTCACAACGGAATGCAGTAGTTACAATAAGTTTGTCTTTGTAATTTACCCCTTAAGATGACCTTTAGAAAGAACAAAAGTACCCAGGTTAACTAAAATTATGGTGCCTTCCTTCCTGGGTTAAATAAGCAAAGTAGATTCAGATCTCTAGCCTTGGATGGTGACCAGTCTAGAAGAAAATTTCTAAAGTAAAACCATTTTGAAAGCAATGACAAGCCACTCCACTGTCATTTCCAAGAAGTCATGGCTATTCAGAGAAAATAGTAAATAAAATCAATGTATAGAGAACCATGATTGTCTACATCTACAAAAGTCATGACATTTTTTCTTTTACTACTATAGAACTGAATAACTTCATAATAATCTCTATATAATATCTATTGATGTAATCATTAGAGCAAATGTTTATGAAAGTTTCATGCATTCTTTTAGCAAAATAATTTATTTATATAAATTGATAGCATCATTAAACTATTATCAAGATATTTTCACTGGCTTTCTATAATCTTATGCCATCTTTTATAGTCATTATAATGAAAGGAAATGATTACTTATTGTTTAAATGAATTCTGATCTGAGTAAAAATAAGCACAACTGGACAATATGGCAGACAAAAAATAAATTATAGCAGGACATTTTAGTTTCAAAATATACATTAAGTGAATATTGTACAATTTCAAGTAATCATTGATATTTCTTATCTCAGAAGTTAATATCATTGATTTTTGTGCATCCACAGTATTTTTTTTTATTTTTTTAAATCTCTTGCAAAAGGTAACATGCATTTTGTGGAATAGACATCTGTTACACTATAGCGGTGATGTGATTTACATATCTAATCAGGAGTAAGGTTTGGAATTAAATTTATTTTATTTGACTTTGGAAAATAAAACAAAATTTACAGAAAAGAATGAAAATATTCTCCTTTTTCTTTTTACTTAAATTTTACACATTTTGTTTTCTTCTTTTTAACATTTCAGTAAATTGTCACCATAAAGAAGAGAAAATGTTTTGAAGATTTTTTTTTTATTTCTCTGCACTGATTGAAGTATAGAAATGATAAATGTAAGATCAAAATATTCTGTCACTAAAACACAGGCACATTATTCGCATTAATTTATGCTCGTGATTATTCTTCTCATCTTTGTTTTTTATTGGAATAATAACAAAAAGGATGAGGGCATTCATCTGAGGATAAATAATAACTCCTCATCCCAGAAATGCAGATAGAAACACAGTCATGTTAATAGTTGTTTTATTTTTTTTTTTGTTAATGTATAGTGGCTCGAATTGAGGAATCTGACAGCCGAGTTCAAATTCCAGTTAAATTCATTACATTCACTTGCATGCTAATACCCTTGGGAAAGCTATGAATCCCCTTCTTCTTTCCTCCAGCTATGGGTAAATAGCAGGACAGACCAGGTTCTATAGCCTTGGATGACAGCTGGTCAACAACAGAAAGAAATGGCAACCTACTGCAGGAAAAAATCTGCCTCATCAGTCAGTGTGTATCAAGCATGGCACGTAACTGACTGTCTTGCACAGAAAATTGAGATCACTTTTTAGCAGTGCTATTTTCATTAATTTTTTCAGTAAATTTAACACAGAAATCTAAAGAATTTTACATCTTTAAATGGAAAATGAATTTAAAATCTTTCTTTAGAATTTGGTCTAAAATTTTTTAAAGCAATTTGTTTCATATGCCTAAATATTTCCTTTCAAGTTATTTCTAATTTAGTCAGGGAACCATATAAAATAAGGACAATAAAATCACATTTTTAGCTCCTAATACCAGAGAAAATTTGAAAATGATAAAAATATTCAAATTTTATATATATATATATATATATATATATACACACACACACACACACACACACACACATCGTGAATATGGCAATAACAATGTCTATATATATATATATATATATATATATATATATATATATATAATACGCTAAACATTATTTTGGTGGTTACCCTTGTTTGAGTAGATGCCATATTTTTTTTTAAACAGCATGAATTACATATACTGACTAGTGCATTCAAGAGAATTAATGAAGAAAATTTTTGCTCTGGCAGAGTTTGAAGCTGCATCCCCTTTTGTAAGGAAGAGCACCATCTGATCCAGTGCATTTTAGACTAGTCAGTTTAGAGCAATAAGAAATCATTTTAAATTAAAAATAAAATGCATCGATTCTTTAGAAATATATATATATATATATATATATATATATATATATATATATATATATATATATATATGAGATCTTTTTGATGCCTTGTTCTTGATATTGCATTGTTATTATCTTTTGTAATACAACTTTGAAAAAGCTAAGAGAAAAATTGCAAGACCCAAATGAGTAAAAGAAATAAATATTTGCAGCATCCATGAATGGATTCATTTTTATGCTTTACTTGTGCAGAGAGATGTCTTTTTTTATTAGATTTATACTCTCAAAGGGTTCATATGTCTCTATCAGATTGCAATTGATTTTTTTCCATTTTTTTTTTTTTATTTATTTCTGCCACAGCTTAACTGATAAGCTCCTTATCATAGAGGACAGATGGTTTTGAAATGTAATCAATATAGCATTTAATGTGTTTTCTGCTGTGGAATCTGACATCTGTCCAGAGGACAGGTCTAGACAAAAGAGAAGTAAGGTTGATCCAGTGGCTGGAGAAAAGAGTAGGGAGAGATCAGATGATAATCTGAGGGGTCACTTTAAGTTGACCTATCAGTGGTTCACATCTACATAGTAATTTACTCTCTGTATTTACTGTTTACTCTGTAGTCCATCTCTTCAACTTGGACCACTGACTCTATTGTTATTAGCTGCAATTCAAACAATACTCTCACCTCATTTTGTTTTTTTTACTTGAATTAAACTTCTTTGCCTCCATTCATTTTTTTTTTCTCTTTTGCTTCCAGAACCTGTTATCATAGCAAACACAGTAAATGCTTAAAAATAATTGGAAATTAACTTGTCACTTCAACCTGTGATTATATTATGAAGAGAGTTAATTGACTGTTTGCTATGGTCCTTTCCTTAAAAGTGGAAGAAGAATATTCTTAAAGGAGCAATTCTGGCTGACACTCAACCGATTCATTGTTAAAATCTAGAGGCACTTTTTGTTTCATTTGGTTCTTAGTATAAACAAAGTAATGTTTGTATGTGACAATGTCATTTCACTTCTTTATAAATGAAAGGACTTAAGAGAATAAAAGAGACTCTATGTGTGTGCCTAACACAGTTTAGCTTTCATTTATCCTTGACAGTTGTTTATTTATTCAAAAGAGGTTAGAAAAATAATGAACATGAGCAGAATATATTTTTCAGTTGTTCTATGATGGTGATAAGAAATAACAAGATTTTTTTAAATTTATTTCCTGAAGACTGAAAAAGAAATACACAAGAGAATTTGAACTGTCTTGAATAGAAATTTTAAATCTTTTATCTCAGTAATTCACTTGTTTTATATCTTGCTTTGAAAAATCTTGCCAATCTTCCATTTCAGCCAAATGCTATTGATAAATAGAATTAATTTGATGAAGAAAAATTACCAAAATATATATCTGAAATGATAAAAGATATTCTCATTATACTTGTCTTATCTCTTGGAAGACGCATCAGACTCCAAAAACGTTGTTTTAAACTGGAAATTCTTGTTACAGATTGGCAGGATTTTTTCTGTTACTTTAGATTTTAAGGACTTTGAATCAAAATACCTTTTAATCACCATAATGACATTATAAATTTGTAAATGTTTACATGCACATGCACACGCACACACACACACACACACACACACACAATGGAGTTCAACATCAAATGGCGATCGTCTGTTTCATACTTTCATACTTCATCTTCAGGCTTAAAGATTGCATCCAAGCATGAAACAACTCCGTGTTGACCTCAGTGTCCACATTTATATTTAATTATATATGTTCTATTCCTGGTATTGAGCACTTTTACCCATAAATATAGAATATCTTGAAACCATATTTTATACAAACACACACACACACACACACACACACACACACACACACACACTGTTGGGAAAATTTTGAGGTTAACTACATAAAATGACTATACACTTATAAATGAATATACTTATTAAAAAGTTATGATTATTTAGCAGTATGCTTTTATCAAAATGTGTCTATGGATTTGAGGATCAGAAAATAAGTTGGTATATTTTCATAGTTGCCATGTAACAAAGAACTTTGAAGCTAAAAAATAAAGGCCATGCAAAACTATTTGGCCAATAAAAGACCTGATATGATCAAATCTTGATAATATACAAATTTCTTAGTATAAATTGTTTCTTATTATTAGCATGAGTGTACCTTGGCAAGTCATTGTAGTTGAACATTAGATTGGCTTTTTACACTAAAATCATTTTTTTTTACACTAAATGGCTAAGTATTACAAAAAAGAAACAAGCTGAATAGATGTATAGAAGAAAAAAACATTAACAAAAATACTGGAATAGAAGGTTGAAGTGGTCAAAAGGACATATGTGATGCTGGAAAGAGGCAAAAAGTATTTTTTAGTGATGAATGCAAAATGGACTTACATTATAATGTAACAGAATATGTAAGAAGACCAATGGGAGAAAGAAACAATGCAATATACATCATGAAGATAGTATAATTTGGTAGTGGGAAAGTTATGGTGTGGGGCTGCACCAAAAGCAATGCAAAAAGAAAATTGTTAAAAGTGGATGGAAATCTAAACAGTGAAAACTATATTAGTTTACTACAATCTAATATTCTCTCAGACTCCAAAGATGGAAAATCTTTTCAGCATGATGGTGCTCCTTGCCACATATCACATGTAACAAAAAAGTTTCTTGTGGATGAAAATGTTCAAAATTTGAAAGACTGACCAGCACAAAGTCCTGATCTCAATATAATTGAAACATTGTGGTGGGAAATGAAGAAATAAGTGCACCAACGAAAAAAAACGTGCGATCTCTAAGTGCTTTGGGATTACCACCAAGAAGAATAGGAAAAAATTTCCAAGGTGAAAATTTGAACCTTGTTTCATGCAATGCCTCATTCAAATGAGACAATTATTCTAGCCAAAGGCAACATTACTGATTACTAACTCTATACTTTGATGTTTTATACTTTCTGTAATAATAAAGATCACTACCTGCAAAAAAAAAGAAAATTCCTTTTTGATGCAAGAAAATAGCTGAAAGATGAAATTTTCATTGGTGGCCAAGTATTTTTGCATGGCAATTTTTTCAGCATCACTATGTTTAAGATGTTTTATCATCCACCATACATCATTAACAAAAATGCAGTAACTTGTTTTCTGGTCCTCAAAATGTACTGAGAAAAGCATTCTGCTAATCACTCTCAATTTTAGGGTAAAATTAACAAAAGTAATTAATTTACCAAGGGGGCCCAAAAGTTTTGCATGTCAGTGTAAAACTTTACTCAGAGCAAACAAAACTTAGTGATCCTCCCTAAGATTTATTTAGTTGGTATACAAGCTTCATCAGACAATCACATTAATGCACCATATAACCAAGCTAGTAATCCAAATTCAAAGTAGAATTAGACTGGAAATCAAACAAGAACAATGCAGTTTTGTCAAGGACACTGGAACAAGAAATGCAATATTTATGATCAGAAAGAGCAATACAAATGCAGAAGGATGTACACTTCTGCTTTTTATAAATTACACCAAAGCAGCACAAAGATCTATTTGAAATTTTGAAATTTTTATTTATTTAGGATGTATGTTAGAATATTCCAGAATTTATACTGAGAGCAAACAGCCTGCATATGGATTGAAAATGAAGAATTTATTATCAGTGGGCACAATCTTAGCCATATAGAATACACAGGTGACACTGTGTTGATTGCAGACACAGAAGGAAAACTACAGGATCTATTAGAGAAGGTAATAAAGGAAAGCCAGAAGAAAGGACTAACCAGCAATCATAAGAAGCCAGAATGTATCATTGTCAGCAAAAGAAAAGGCCCAAGACACAAACTATGAATTGGAGAGATCAACAACAAAGAAGTACAAAAGTTTAAATATTTGGGAAGTGTTTTAACAAAGGATGAAAAATGTGATACCAAAATCCAAGCATGCATTGGAATAGCAAAAGATGCCTTCCAAAATCTACACAAAGTACTAAGAAGCAGGAAAATTTCACCAGAAACAAAAAAAAAGCATGCTGAACTGTTATGTAATTTCAATACTTTTGTATGGCAGTGAATGTTGGGAAATCTCCTCAGAGATGAAGAGAAAAATAGATGCAACAGAAATGTAGTTCTACAGAAAGATGCTGAGAATTTCATGGCCATCAACAATGAAGAAGTTTTAAAGAAGATGGAAATGAAAAGAACACTTATACTCAGAATCAGAAAGAGACAACTAAAAATCTTTGGACGCATAATGAGGAAGGAGGGCTTGGAAAATTTAACCCTCATAGGATATATCAAAGGAAAAGGAACAGAAGAAAGCAGCAGTCTACCTACCTGATGATCTTGTGTGAATAGATGGCAGAACAAGAGGTGGGGAAACTAGAAGATATGTTATATGTGATTCACAACAATAACTATCAGATGGTCTAAATTTAATTTCATTTTGTTCTAAGAAAAGATGATCCGTGATGATCCCAATCTATACTAAGTTCACCATAAATACCAAATAGTTTGCATTCAGTGTCACAATGGTGCATCAGAGTGTTGACCTTGAAGGTAACCATATAGCCTCCAGGTGCAGATTCACACATCATAGAATGTCAGTGACTGTCCCCAATACGTAAACAGGTGATCAATACAGCTTAACTTAGGATTTGCACATGTGGGACAACTGAATTACAGGAAGTTATATAAGTACCCCACCTGAGAAGGAAAAGGCAGAGAGCCTCTCACATCCTTGCAAAAAGACCGATATTCAAAGAAATAGCATGAAAGTCCTTACACTGATATTGCCAAGAATTGGAGGTGAATAAACTATAAATTTACATATGAGATTTAGTTTCATGTTCATATTAGTCTTTACTCTCATAACATGTCCCAGAATATGTCTTATCTTGTAATTATTTAGTATTGCTCACTTATTTCTCAAACTTTTTCCACTGAGTCTAAGTTTGAAATACTAAAGATATCTGACTAGAATTGTCTACAGGAAGAGAGAAGTGACACTGGCTCAAATCACATCCACATATGTATGTGTCTGTATATATATATATATATATATATATATATATATATATATATATATATATATATATATATATATACACACACACACACACACATGCATGCATATATATATATATAAAAGTGAACATAGAAGTCAACACTTAGAGGCGGCAGTCTGTTTCATGCTAGATGCAATCATCGGGCCAACGATTGCATCTAGCATGAAACAGACTGTTGCCTCTAAGTGTTGACTTCTATGTTCACTTTTATATTTACACACGGTCTATCTCTGATATTGAGCACTTTATCCCATAAATATAGCACACTTTAAGACTATATTTCTTCATATATATATATATATATATATATATATATATATATATATATAATAGCTGGCCACTCGTATTCTTCGAAGATGCCCGTCTGCTAGGGTGTCTAGCCTGTCCCTTTTGCAGTCTCTCACTCAGGCACATTTGTGTTTGTTCAACATCCGCAGAGCCAATCTGTGGTTATATTGCAACTATGCTGAGCAGACCTTAGTTAAAGTTTCTGGGAGAGAACATTATCTAGAATGATCAACAATCTGAACAACACCAGCACACTCATACCCTCGGGCATGATGACTTGTGACTTCATGCTAGCACTGCTATTGATGGCCCCGAGTGTTCTGTCTACACAATTTCACTCACAAGGCTTGGGTCAACCCATGGTATGTTTTTTTCAGGCACTTTCCAAAGTATGTGTGTATGTGTATATATATATATATATATATATATATATATATATATATATATATATATATATAATATCTGGATAAAATAAATGAAACAAAATTGGGTGTTTTTTTTATGAAAGTATTTATTTCTGTGTTTTTGTATATATTTAATATTTCAGACCACCTCGGTCCTTCCTCAGAAATCAAATGAGATACTGTGTTTGTGTGTTTGTTTGTTTACAGCGTTTGTCGTGAGGCGTGGATGTCACGTGATGTGGAATGCGACTGTGTTTGAATTTTTGGCGGAAGACTGATGATAGTGTCTTAAATGTTGTTTAAAAGGTTTTTTGACCATATCTAAAGAAATATTTTTAACTGTTGAAATATTTATGTAGATTTAAAATATCCACGTGTTTGTTTAACCCTAGTTTATATGTGTCTAACTTTAGAATCCAGTATTTCTCTTTTCTTCTTCGTATGTATGTTGTACTCAAATTACTGTGTTTGTGTGTTTGTTTTGAGACTCGGACGTCGCGTGATATGGAATGCGATTGTGTTTGAATCTTTAACGGGCAACTGAGGATAATGTTTTGGTTGTAGTTTAAAAAGTTTTTTTTACCATATCTAAAGAAATCTTTTGAAGAAATTTTTTAACTATTGAAATATTTATACTGATTAAGAATACCCAAGTCTTTGTTTAACCCTAGTTTATATGTGTTTAATTTTAAAATCCAGTATTTCTCTTTTTTTCTTTGTATGTATGTTGTGCTAAAATCTGAGTCTATCAATATACATTTGCAATTATCTGTCGAGTGTCGTGGTCGATTAAAGTGTTCCGCTACTGGGGAATATGGATTATTTTGTCGTATGTCTTGTTCATGGTTGTTGAAACGAAGCCTAAAGTTAGTTCCAGATTCGCCAATATATCCACTATTAGGACATATTGTGCAGAATAGGTAGTAAATTATATTATTGCTATCACAAGTGAGGCGGGGTGGATGTATTGTGATTTTGGAGTTGGGTGTGAGAAATTCACTGTCTGTTATTATGTGTTTGCAAATTAGACAACGAGTTTTGTTACATTTATAATTTCCTGTTTATATACACATCAAGAAAGTATATGTGGCCTCTCATCATGCTATATATATATATATATATATATATATATATATATATATATATATATAATGAGTACAGATGATCCTTAAAAATTCATTTGGTTATAATTTATTTCATGAATATACAAATATTCATCTCTTCAAACAAAACTTTTTTTTAATAAATGGAGTCAATTTATCCAGATGAAAGGAAAAAGGAGAGGAAAAAAATTAATATTAAAAGAGGAAGAAAGAAAAAGAAAAATTTCAGGCTTCAGGCTATCTTAGTTATTGAGAATATCCAAGCCAGCCTGAAGATCCGAGAGTTGAAACTGCAGTAGCGTGGCGAGGTAATTATATCTTTGTGAAATAGAGATAATTTTACATTCAAATTAGTTTCACATCCAGTCCTACAAATCATTTTTATTGGTTATGAGTGTTGACTAACCAAAATTCACACAATAAAACCTTCCATTTGAATATGTTTCAAAGACAAATTCAAGACAAGGCATGGAAAACAAATCATTTGTAGCAATCAGTCTGTATTACTTGTACATTTAATCTTGTCTTTTTGTCACAGATGGTCTTCAACATCTTGAACCCCTCTTCCCATATCCACCTTAATCTATACAGTGTAAGAATTGGATATTATATACCACAGCTGTTCATTTCATCACTGATGTATTTGAATCCTTTTATATAGTTTTGTAACTCTGTAAGCCTTTAGATTTACTTTTCACATTATGGATTTTTTCTACAAACAAAACCACTTCATTACAAAGGACTTTGATGCCACCTTGCTAATTTCAGTTAGTTTCTCTATTTAACCAGCAACATTTACTTCAGTTTTGCTGTTGGCAAATTTATATTAAAGATAAGGGTATGCAGGTATCTATATAAGGGAAAGGAAAATATCTACCACTTCATTGCTGTGATAAACTAAAATAAAAATCAAGTTAGCTTATTCATTAATGTATTTATGACTATCCCTTTCATTCATTTGTGAAAAAGATAAATTTATAAAGTTAAAAGTGAATTAAATCACTGTTTAGAGACTTTTCTGTTTGAATTTCTGGGATAAGGAGTTAACTTTAATTACATGCAGACATTGCTCTCTCTGGCCTTCATCAGGTGATTGTAAATCTGTGTAACTTACAGAGAATTTCAAACTAAACCCTTTATTAAATCTACATGGATAGATTGTTCTCATTCTGCTGTCTGTGTCCAGGGATATCTCATCTAATTCTTATTTAGTACTGCTCAGGTTTTGTCCGTCCTGTATCCACAAAGTCCAAGTACACACTGCACAGTCTAGGGATTGAACTCACAATTATCACCCAATTGATAAACCAATACTTAAATCCACTAGGCTGTCATCTATGGGACAATTCTGAGTGGAGAATTTGGAGCCTTAAACCTAACCTGTGTGCTGACGAGTGCTGCTGCAGATTTTTAGTTAGAAAAATATATATTCTATCCTGATAGACTTTTATTTTTTATTTTCTTCATCAATGCTGAATACAATATTTAGTTTCCATCCTTATTAGTTTTACATTTTATATAATGTGGTGATAATCAAATTTAGTATAGAATGTACAGGAGATTGTATAATGATATGGAATATTATTTATATATTATTGATGTAATGGAATAACCTGTCACCCCCATGAGTGACTACACTATCGGTATTAACTACCTATAAGTATCTGTAAGTCCACAGACTACAGTCTAGCTGGGATCTGTTGAGTATGACTCAGACTTACGCGAGAACTACCGACCTTCCAATAGTAGCACTCACTACTGGATTGACTTGCGATGACTTTGTGCATAACTGTTACCTTTATTCTTATTATACTGTTTTTTTTTTTTACAATAAACCTTTACTTATTTTATCCACCTTGTTTTTCAAGTATATATTCCTATTAGCACGGAATATAACAGTAATAAAGTTGGTAATTGAAGTGTATTAACAGAGAGTGGAAAGTGCAACACTGAAATTTGAAGGTGCATTGGAATAACCAAAGTGCCTTTCAAAAGCTAAACAAATTAAGAAACAGAAAGACTTCATTAGAAACAAATAAAAGAGTACTAAACATGTAATATCATTACTCCTATATGGCAGTGAATGCTGGACAATCTCCTCAAAGATGAAAAGACTTGAAGCAACAGAAATGTGGTTCTACAGAAGAATACTGAGGATATCAGGACCAAATATGTGAGCAATAATGAAGTCTTAGAGGAAGTGGAAGTAAAAATGAAACTTATAATTAACATCAGGATAGCCAGTTGAAGTTTCTAGGGCACATAATAAGGAAAGAGGACTTGGAAAATCTGATACTCATAAGACAGAATGAAGGCAAGTGAGACAGGAAAACAACACATAACATATTTAGTGAGCTTGAGCAAATGGATGGCACAACAAGGTTTAGGAGAAATAACAAAAAGATGATATTTATTAAGAGCTACAAAGGACAGGAAATTGTGGAGAGACATAATCGCCTGTGTCCTGAATGGTCAGAGCACAAAAAGATAAGAATTGAATGACAAAATGGGGTGAGGGATTGTGTTACACATTTCATTCTTTGAAAAGATTAATGCTTTTATAAATTGAGTCATATTTATGTAGGGGAAAGCAGTTTGCATAGACTGAAAACAATTAATCTGAGATTTT
Source organism: Acanthosepion esculentum (assembly GCA_964036315.1). Lineage (NCBI taxonomy): Eukaryota > Metazoa > Mollusca > Cephalopoda > Sepiida > Sepiidae > Acanthosepion > Acanthosepion esculentum. The sequence goes on along the minus strand of OZ038490.1, from coordinate 92,536,989 downwards.
ATATATATATATATATATATATATGGTCATCCCATAAGTTCTGTCCGAATTTTAACTTTTTGTTAAAATGAACAAAATTTAAAGAGTATTTTATAATGTCTAATGGAGCTGAACATTATTTTTATGTTTAGATGCATTTAAACTGATCAAATTTTATTTCAGAGAACAATAAAATTAAATTTTGTTTGATTAAAACCCTGCTAACATGGAAGTACCCAAGAATCATTTCAGGCACATAATGCTTTATGAGTTCAAGAAAGGAAACTCAGCAGCCGAAGCGGCTAGAAACATTAACTCAGTTTATGGAGAGGAATGTGTGAATGAAAGAACATGCAGAAGATGGTTTGCAAAATTCAGAGGTGGAGATTTCACCCTTGAAGATGAAGATCGAACCGGACGTCCAGTTGAGTTTGATGAAAAGCTTCTTGAAGCAGCCCTTGAAGAAAATCCTGCTTTATCAGTTGAGGAATTGGCAGTGGTTCTCAGTTCAAACCATACAACTGTTCATCGTCATCTTCAACAACTTGGAAAAGTTCCTAAACTTGGAAAATGGGTGCCTCATGAATTGTCTGAAAACAACCTCAAATCCCGAGTTGGCATCTGCTCTTCACTCCATTCTCGCCAACTTGTTTCACTTTTTTTGGATAGACTTGTGACTGGCGACGAAAAATGGATCTTTTATCGAAATGTTAAACGTCGTAGACAGTGGCTTGGTAAAGGGGAAGGACCCCAGCCACAGCCGAGAATGGAACTTCATGGGCAAAAAGTTCTTTCAATCTGGTGGGATTGCCAAGGAATAATCCACTTTGAATTTTTACCACCTAATGCAACAATTAATGTTCAAATATACTGTCAGCAATTAGAGCATTTGAACCAAGCTTTGAGGAAAAAAAGACCTGCTCTAGTGAATCGAAAACGGGTAATGTTTCATCAGGACAATGCGCGACCACACACAGCAAGAATCACGTCACAAAAGATCGAAGAACTTGGTTGGGAGAAAATTCCTCATCCACCTTATTCTTCCGACCTTGCACCTTCAGACTACCATTTGTTTCGTAGCTTACAGAATCATTTGGAAGAAACAGCTTTTGTTACAGAGGAAAAGGTTAAAACTGACATTTGTGAGTTCTTCGAATCAAAGCCAAAAGAATTTTACAGTAATGGAATTAGTAAGCCTGTTAATAGATGGAAGGAAGTCATAGATAATCAGGGAAAATACATTGTTGATTGAATCTGTAATTAAATGTAACATTTGGTCACTTGTTTTCTTTATTCAAAATTCGGACAGAACTTATGGGATGACCTGATATATATATATATATATATATACACACACACACAAATGAAATGAGAACAAATCAAATATAAATTCAAACATTCACATCATTAATTTAAAAATAGGGCTCAATACAATAGTAGAACAGTATTCTTTATTATAGGATATTACATTTGAACATATGTAAGACAGCTATATAAATGCATTCATGTTTCAATGCATATCATCATATCTCATCAGGTGGTAGTGTGTATGTATGTGTATGTATATATATATATATATATATATATATATATATATATATATATATATATATATGTGTGTGTGTGGATAGAGAGAGGGTTGTATATCATATCTCCCATATTACATAATCTAACAGAAAGCTTTATAAAACTGAAAATTGGAGGAAATCTGATTAAATGAAAAACAGAGTGGAATCAAATTCATATCTGCATTATTAATAACTGTTGCAGAAAACAGGAAATAAAAGTTGTGAGATTCTTTTATTCTTTTCAGAATATTATTCCACTTTTCATGTGCAGATCTGTTGATATTTGTGCTTCTTGAATAATTAATTTTAGTAAACATGTTAGTTTTATAATATTCTGAGCTTAACTTATACTTTTTACATACAGGAACATAGAAATATGCATAATATCTGACATTAATTGCACAACTCCGAGTTACATGCTGAAGCAATTTTCAAGTGCTGGAATGATTATATTTATTTTTATTTTTTCTTGATCAAGCACATCTAACCTCCTCTTCCAAAAAATACTTTTCAGTGAACTTAAACATATACTCAAAACATTAGTTAACAAAAATTTCACCAATTACATTATCAATGACTAAATAAGATTATTCCTATAGAAATTAAGTACCTTCAACGCTAAAAAAACAACACAAAATAAAATTAACATATTTTATTATACAACTATACAATAATTAGAAACAGAACAAATTTGCCATGCAACAAGAGAAAAACTAAATAAAATTTTCTTTATCTGTCATATTCAAGAAAACATGAATATATTGTAGATAAGAACAAAGAGAATGACATTCTTTATTTTATGCAGAATAAATTCTTTATTATGAAAAAATATCAGTTGTTGATTTTATACAAGAAAATTAAATTCTTTTATTTCTCTATATCAAAATAGAAAAACATTTTAACTAAACTTGATTTAAAATGAACTTTGACATAATTATTATACTTATAAATATTCTTGGATATTATTGGATAACCCATCATCATTGTCAGTGTCATGAATTTAAGCGCAGTACTAAATTGGCAGCAAGGTCTCATCATTTTACATTTGAAATGGCTAGATGCAACTGTAAGTACTAACAGTTTCTTCTGTCGCACTTCTCACTAGTGGAACTCTCTTCCAGCTTCTTGTTTCTCAGTTAACTTTATCTTAAAAAATTTAGATGCAATATCAATCATTATCTTCTATCTTCTTAATTCCAGTTCTTTTATTGTTCTCTCCCTTCAATAGTTTTTGTGTTGTTTTTCATATTGTCTAACACTCAGTAACCGCTTGCATCTTAATGGCTTTATTGCTTTACCTGGGGTGAAATTGACTGGTATTTTTATAAATTTGCTGCACAGCTGATCACTTGATCAGTTCCTTCCACATATCTGGGTTGAAATCTGGGGAAGTATTCGTTGCAGACCTGATGGAACCCATCTCTCTCCATGTCAGACAACAGCCAATATCCACTAACTTGAGAGCTCACCTTGTTTCACAGATATTGGGCTGTTGATTCCGTCATGGGAACCCTCTGCCTGGGCCATAGTCTACAAAGCTTTCCATCCATCACTGCACTAGCTGCATCCATAGCTATGTCTATCCCATTGTGCTAGAGGGTCACTGACCTTGGAGAAAGTTGATCTGTCATTTGTTTGAAATGTCTTGTTTTTAATCCTGCTGGGTGTCAAGCCAACATCCTGACCAGAAAAGTCTGATGGGAGAACCTACCTGACCATGCTGCAAGTAGGGCTGTAGCACTCATAAAGTGGCCTAAGTTAAATTAAAAGGATATATTAAATAATTTCAATGTTAATATGTATTTGTTTTACATATTTGTTGAGAAAAAATGATTTTGAGTTAATATATATATATATATATATATATATATATATATATATATATATATATATGTATGTATGTATGTATGTATGTATGTATGTATGTAAGAAAAATAACACAATGGCAAATTTCAATTTACAATATGAAAAGAATAAAAACTTTAAAATTTTAGATATTTTTAACAAAAAATATGACTGGCTGACTGAGCAGAGACAAAAAATAAATTAGTTTTAAAGCATTTTATCAAAAGTCACTGGTAGTTGAGAAACAGTATTGAAACATGTCTGCAGAACAAAAGGAAAATACACTGTCATCAATTGGTAGTTGATGCTCACAAAAATGCAGCTAATTTATTTTTATAATGTGTATATTACTTAAATTTCCTTGGAACAGTTAAGCCATAAAGATTTAAGCTATATTGTCATTAAAGATAAAAATCAGCTATGCGTTTTTCTTTTCACCATTTTAAAACTGTTTATTTAGGAACTTCAGCAGTGCATAAATTTTGCACTAACTTTGATTAAAATCACTCCTTTTATTTGAGTAAAGCATTGCATACAAACATTGGTTTACAAACAGAAGATTTGTGAGTTTATTCAAACTGATATCTCTGTATGTGTTTCATTTGTGCTGGGATCAGCTTTAAAAAAAAGATAAACTCCAGTAGAGATAAGTCACTAGATGTCTCTATAACATGTTATATGTTTTTATGGATATATCAGAATAAGTTAGTTAACGGCTTCCTCTGGCTTGTTTACTGGCATACTTGATCATTAGCAGATGTTCCTAACAAAATGGAGACTTAACTACAACCTAATCTTCCATAATTACTTGAAGAACATGAGAATGGAAACCATGTAAAGGCATGAATAAACTCATGAATTCTAGAATGCAAATTAAACTATTAGAACAAATATGGTAGAATAACTTCATCTACCAAACGCTTACAGTATAATAATTGCTTGTACCTTGCACAATAGAATGGTAAGAGCGACTGATAATTTCTTGTTGATAGCTACAAAAGAGAGATTACATTTTCCCTTATAATTCTTTGTTTTGTTTTATATTTTAAAGAAAGATATTCTCATATAGGATGAAAGAGAACAAGAATTTAAAAAGGATTGTATTGCAAACATCTTGGCATCGGCATTTGTATTGCAAACATTTTGGCATATGCATCCCAAATTTGCTGAAATATAAATTTAATTTTTATATATATATATATATATATATATATATATATAAAATTGTTCCGCTAAACATAATAGGGAAAAGGTTTTCTTTAGTTTTTTTTGTTTTGTTTTTTTTTACAAACATTTGTTACTGTGTTTCTCAGCTCATTAAATTTATTCTTATATGCAAACCTGCTTATATCCATATTATAATGATCCAATTTTCAATTTTTGAACTACTGACAAACAATGCAAGACTCAATTATATTATAATGATCTGATTTCTGTCTATTGATGTTTGTTTGTTACTTTAACAGCAGAAAAGGAACACCTTAGCAAGATCCCCATTAGAGCAATATTGTTAAAAGGCTTTAACTTGAAGAAGAAAGCAACTTACCATCCAATTTTTAACTCACTGATAATAGTGTGGTGTCTGTATTTAAACTCACCGTAATTGTAATTATCTGATTTTTGTATTTATGATAAGAGCCAGTTCTCCTCCTCCTTACTATCCTAGATGGACTGATCCATTCACAATAAGTAGTTCTGGGTAAATGTCTAGAAAGAGGAAGGAAGATAATACTATTGCAGTGACATATCTACCTGAGTATTGAATACTACAATCAGGACTGACTCAGTCAAGTGTTGTGTCTTGCCACACCCTACATCACGGCATGTATACTGTTTTGTGTTTTAGCTACAAAAGCTGAAAATGATATTTATATTTTGTAAAAAAACAATTTGTTTTATTATATATTTTTTTACAGAAATAATTTTATTTATAGTCTTATTGTTGTTACTATCACAATGTTTCAACTGTTGTGCTTTCCAGCCTTCTTCAGGCGTTTATCAATCCAAACAACCTTCAGGTAACTTCAAACTTAACTCTGTATTCAATTTATAGGGTTAGATTGTTCTCATTCCACTGTCCATGGTTCGAGATATAACATCTTCATTAATTGTCCTTTCAGTTCTGCCCCGTTATTGTTTGTCCTCTAGGCTATTGTTCTGTGGGAACAACGTGATAAAGAGTTCAATTTGAACTTCCCTTGAAGATTACTCAACTTGACAGACACCTAAAGAGGCTGAAAAGCATGACCACTGAAACATTGTGATGAAACAAAAGATGAGGACAACTAAAGATGGGGACATTAATCCAACTGTAAATAATTATAATTTCCTATCCTAGAAATTCAGACAGAAATAAAATAATTCTTTTTTTTATATAAAAATAAGCATATTACTTTTCAGATATCATTATTTAATACAAAGATTATTTCAGCTTTTAATTTCATTTTCATTTTCTCTTCCATCATGAATATTTCCATATTTATTATAAAAATGTTCTTTTTTAAACCTGTATATTAAAAAATCCTTTAACCCTAAACACTTTCTGATTAGGTTCTACGAGATTTAAAATTTGAATACAGTCGGACTTTGTTTAATTTCAAACCTGTTACTCTTTTTTATTTATTTGAAAAAAATATATAAATTCAATAAATATGAAGTGACTTGATATTGTATCTCTGGTAACCTTTAAAAGAATTAGTTCTAAAAATATAACAAAATAAAAAGTTCCATAAAAAAATTTCTGTTTAGATCTCCAGTTGAAACTCTTTTGATAATTAACAATAGAATTTCTAAAAGAATTAAGGAATTTATTTTTAATGCAAAATTTTTATTACTTCAAACATTATTATAATGGATGATCTATTTCAGATATGAGCATCATTTATAATAACATTTGAAGTAATTGTTAATAATATAAAACATAATAATTAATGGATACCTATCCAACTCTTGTAATAACTTTGATATCCATGAGAATATCTTCAATAAGTAAGTTTCTTAAAGAACTGAACAGTTCACTGTGAAATATATAACCTCCTTCTTCATCTGTGTGTCTTCAGGATATGGGTTATCATGGCTCTCCACAATTTCCTGTCCTTTGTAGCTCTTAATAAATTTTCTCTTTTTGTAATCACACTTAAACATTGTTCCGCCATCTGTTTGCTCAAACTTACTAAGTAGCTTATGCATTGTTTTCTTCTGTCCCTCTTGCCTTCAATCTGTCCTGTGAGTATCAGATTTTCCAAGCTCTCTTTCCTCATTATATACCATAGAAATTTCAACTATCTCTTCCTGGTGCTAAGTATCAGTGTCCTTTTATTTCCATTTCCTCTAGAACTTTGTTGTTGCTCACATGTTCGGTCCATGGAATTGTCAGTATCCTGTAGAACATTTCCTCAGAGTCTGTCTATATTTCTGAGATGAGGTATTATGTACAGTATTTACATTAGTCAGACTATTGTCCTCATCTTTGTCGCCATTTTTGTCACAACGTTTCGGCCGTTGTACACTCCGGCCTTCTTCAGGTGGTTGGAATTTCGAACCGAACCCTTTATTTTGATCACTGGGGTAGACTGTTCTAGTTCCACGAGCCATGTTTGATGGATGTCAGTTATCAGTTATCTCCTGCTAATTTTCCCTCTGAAAGTTCTCCACTGCCTGAACCGGGTATTGAACTCACACTCATTGGGTCTGTCACTGGATCTAACCAACGCCTTTATCCACTGTGCCATGTGTCCTTGAGGAAATAAAGGGTTCGGTTCGAAATTCCAACCACCTGAAGAAGGCCGGAGTGTACAACGGCCGAAACGTTGTGACAAAAATGGCGACAAAGATGAGGACAATAGTCTGACTAATGTAAATACAGAACATTTCCTGTTGCTTCAAGTCGCTTCTTCTTCTGTGAAGAGACTGTCCGGCTTTCACTGCCATATAGGAGGACAGATATTAAATAACATTTCCGTAACTCTTCAGTAAATTTAAACCAGATTTCAAAATGTAAGAAATGTACAAAGCAGGAATACCTCATTACCAGTCATTAGATTCTGACTACATTTGAAAAGAACTCCTTATTTATATACATATATAACTCATTTGTCCTCACATTTTGAAATCAGCAGAGGTACATCTTATACATAAAGACTTTTCTTCCATCTACATCAACTGTTTTCTATGCAGCTGTAAATCCTTGTTCATATATTCATTTGATTATGTTTTGATAGAAAGTATTTTTCATCCACATTTATTCTTTATTATCTTTTTTCCATCTTCTTTTCCCTTTCTCTAAACTCAGATAACAACTCATTAGAAAAGCTTCGTACCTTGTTCTTGATTTTTATTGTTTTGTTCTTGATATTTTTTATCTTTCTTTTCTTTTTAATGCTGGGGTATCAGAGTGGTGTTCCCGCTGGCTCTGAATGTTTTATTGTTCAGTGCATACTTGCAACTGGTGCAATCAAAAAGAAGTGAATAAGTGCAGTTATGAAACATGTTGCTAAATTAACATATCATGTGTATATACAGATCTGTCCCAAATGTCCACACACCAAGTGCATATTTTAATTGAATATTAGTGCATATTTTTAGACATTAGATATGAATATATGAATACTTTGTAAGAACATGTCAGGCAGGCAAATTGACAGGAAAAGATAATCTAGTGTCTGGGTTCGTGCCTTTTATGTCAATATATTTTTGTTTTAGGAGCCAATATCTACTTTGGAAATTTAAGTTTTGTGCTAATGTATTCCTCTAATCAGAATGTTGTTGTCCTATGGTACAAACAAAATCACGCATGCTCTATGAAGTAAAAACTTGGTATATTTTTCCATATTTTGTAGTACTATTCAATAAACTTTGTTGGAGTGAGCAATCAGGATCTGAGCTCAAAATTTGAAAATAACATTTAACTTCACAAATTAAATCAACGGTTTAGCTGATTAGCAAATATTTAAATATTAATGAATACAGAATTTAATAATTGTGATTAAAGTAGTAATTAAATATTTTAAAGGGGTACAGAATTTGGTAATAGTAATTAAGACACAATATTTAAATGTTTTAAAAGGGATATGGAATTTGAAGATTGTGATTAAAATTAGTGACTTTAAGCATTAAGATTAAAAGAGAAATTTATAATTACAACAGACACTTTGTCCATTTTAATCACAAGTATTAATTTAAATTTATTTCTGTCACTTTTTATTATAATTCCCAAGTTATTGTACAGTTCTTAGTAAGTAACTTTTTAAATATGATGTACCTTCTGATTCCATTTTATTATCTGCACATTGCTATGACCATGTGGAAAATATAGGGAAGTGGGTTTCCATTGTGTTCGCCACAGTTTTGAATTCAAAGATGTCCTCCTCCCAGACTGCCTGACAACCACATCATTGAGGTTTTTCAACAGCTGCAGCAACTAAGATGGATAGCACGTGTAACTCAAAGAGAAAATAATGATGACATAATCAACATGTTGAAATTCTACATTACTTATAAAAGAAACGCTTATCAATACTGTAAAGAGCAATAATAGTTACTGGACTTGAGAAACCGGTTTTCATGAAATATTGTTTTAATAGAAAGATTTTATAAATTTCAACTGAAAGTAGGACTGACTGCTCAGTCAGTAAATGGCAAATGTTTCTTATAATGAAATGAATAATATTACCATTAAGAGATATTCATATTATTGTTTCTGAAACAATAATAAGTATTTTTATACTTGAGACATTAGGTTTATAATTCCCAAAAATTCATTCACTAATTTCCCCAAAGTCACATGACCCAGTGGATAAAAGCATTGGTTGATTGATCCAAAACTTGATAGAGATATAGAATTAGAACAAACTATCCCTGTGGATGAAATAAAGGGTTTGGTTCAAAATTTCAACAAATATCACCTGAAGAAGGCCAGTGTATATAACAATAAAAATATCATGAATATGGCAATAAAGATGACAGCAACAGTCCAGACAATGTTAAAAATACAATAGTTACAATACCTTGTGTCGGAAATATAGAGAGACTGGCAGTATAACCCATCTTCGACCAGGTCTTTCATTACTAGAAATTTTTGACGTTCATTTGGAGCAGTTTCAGTTTAAAGTCAGCCCACCCAAAAATCAATATTAGTAACAACAATTGGGTGCAACTGAGGCACATCCCCAAAATGGGGGGGTTAACAATTTGAGGGGGAGGCAGAAAAGGAACTTTATAATAATAAATAATATTATTATAATAATTTAAACTATTTATTTTTATTAAAGTGGTGTAATGGAATAACCTGTCACCCCCATGAGTGACTACACTATAGGTAGTAACTGCCTATAAGTAGCTGTAAGTCAACAGACTACAGAGACTAGCTGGGATCTTTTCAGCTATACAGTTGAACTCTCTGTCTTCGGACAGAGAGGAACCCAGACGAGGCTATGCCGAAGGACAGAGTCTCGTCTGGGGTGGTCGGGGAATTTTTGCCCTAGCTTACAGGCTTGAATACCCCATGCTAAATTCGGCTGTGTGCCACATCTGACTGCATGGGGCGGTTGGCAAATAAACTAGCTGAAATCTTTTTCAGCTGTGCTGGTTGAACTCTCTGCCTCTGAGCAGAGAGGATCCCCAGACGAGGCTATGCCGAAGGGCAGAGTTTTGTCTGGGGGGAAAAGGCTACCCAACCCTGTTTTACACAGGTTCTACGGGAATTTTTGGCCAAGCCTACGGGCTCGGATGCCCCACATTAAATTCAGCCTTGTGCCACATCTGATTGCATGGGGAGGTTAGTAAATATACTAGCTGGGATCTGTTGAGTACGACTCAGACTTACGTGAGAACGACTGACCTTCCAATAGTAGCACTCACTACTGGATTGACTTGCAACGACCTTGTGCATAACTGTTAGCTTTATTCTTATTGTACTGATTTTTTACAATAAACCTTACTTATTTTATCCACCTGATTTTTCAGGTATATGTTCCTATTAGCACAGAATATAACGTAAGGTTTTTATGAAAGATATAGGAACAAGATATGAAAGATCCAAGAACAGATAGTAAATAGTAAGACGTTGCTGAGGGTTATAATAGATAGGAAGTAGTAGAGAGCCATTGTCACCAACAATTTGGACTCAAAACCGGTACTGAAGAATTATCTATCAAACAGAAAAATTTCATCAAAATCAGATGAAAATTATGGAAATGTATAAACAACATCCGATCACACGCACATACATTTTGAGAATTATAGATATAGATTATTGATTATTACAGTTTAAAAAGTTTTGTTTGTTTGCTTCTTTTTTCTTTTTTTCAAGATTTAACATCTTTATATCTCTCTTAGATTATTCTGAGCATTTCATTAGTTCCAGTTTCTTTATCATCTTTAAGTAGGTATCCTAACACTCAGCTTACAGCCGATGAAATTCTTAACTAAACACTAAAAAAGGCATATATTCAACTCACCGTGTTATTTCATTCAATATCTCCATAAAAACATAATGCATACCAAATAAAAGCTTATTTCATGAACTCTGTTTCTATCTTATTTATTTTTATATGTACTACAGTGTGCGATGAACATTACAGTTTGAAAATAGAGACATTTTGCTAATTTCGCAAAATTTTGGCAATTTTTTTCACTGAGGGCAGTTTAGACTTCCTCAGATTTTGTAATATGCACACTCCGCAGGGTTTATTACAATTTTGGTAACACATTAGTTTGAAAGTTAACATTCTAAGCTTCATTTTCATATATTTTATATTTTTTAATTTTAATAAGAAGTTTGTAAACAATTCAAATGAAAAGTTTGATCGTAAAATTCAAATGCTTCTTTTAAAAATAAAAACACATAAAATATATCATTAAAACGCTCATTTAATAATCTATGAAACTAAATCAAAATCAAATATGAAACAATAGTTCCATTTTGCACGTGTGCGATTATGTGTAACCATGTGTGGCTCACTTGGCCATCATTTCAACTCCACGTGAGACTCAATACACAGCGTCAACATGGACACAAAAGAATCAACCAGCATGTTTTCTATGGACGAAATTTTCAAGGAAATTGCTAAGAATTTGTTTTAAATATTAATTTTCTATGATATGTAAAATGTAAATGGGATTTAAAAACCGTTTTTTGTCATAAAAAATATGAAACAAAAATCAATTTGTTTACTTTACGCTCAGATTCAAATCACAAAAAAAAACGTAGGACTTATTGATCGAAAAATGTTCATATTCAAAGAATGAGATAAAAAAAACATTCTACAAAAAATTCTAGAATGTCTTTTATGTTTTTGTAGTATTCTCACAATAATTATCAGCATTTCAGTTACCAAGTAATATTTTGTTTAAAGTTACCCTTTCAAACAATTTTCTTACTTTTTAAATTATCTAATGAATGGATTTTAGTTACAATTTATTGCTATCTAGATACAAATTTGTGATTTAATATTCATTTTCCTAATTTATTATTATTTCTTAGTAATATTTATTTCATACAGATTATTAGTAATCATTAGTGGGTATTGCTTGGCGTGTGTTAAGCTTCTCTCTCTCTCTCTACAGTCCAGAAATTGTACATGTTGAGTCAGGACTGTACTTGTTCAGTATCTGCTCCATATACATTCTAATCTGTTGGTTTTAGGTCATTTTAACCATGATAAATGAAAAGAGCACCCCAGAAATGGCTAGATATGAAATTTGGTGTTTCTAGTGTAAGAAGTATTCATTTTATGACACAATTCAAGCAAGTCTAAAATCGGCCTTTCAAATACCTTGTGACAAAAGGTTAAAAAGCAATTCTTTTCCATTTTGAAGTGGAATAATCCAGAATATATCCATTCTATCACTCCCCAAAAGATTGGGCATGTTACTGGTATAGTCCTAATGTGATTTTTAAATTTGGGATGAATGTGGATCTTATTTCCAGTTCTATGAAATGTCAAACCTCAGGTTATGAGTTGTTTGCACGTCGTTGCAGAAGTTTTGATTTATAAAATTTGCATATTCAGACTGAATTTATTTAAGAAATATGCAGTGATACTATCTGTAATTTTATTATTAATTTCTTTGTTATGTACCTAACAAGCTAGTATAATTTTAACTGTTGTTCTTAATTGCTTTTTAAAATACAGGAGTCCAAATATGGTATTTTGTCCTAACTCATAATAGACAAAAAAAATGGCTAAGTCGAGCACATGTGTAAAAATAAAAATAAATCTGCCAGAATTAAATGGATTGAGATATTTTGATGAAATAAAAACTGCTAAGTTTCTTTACTCATGTAGATTAAGAAGGTGCAATCAGATAACACCTAGTACCTGTTTGAAATTTTCATCTGTGATACCTACTTTAAGGCTTAATCAGTCAATCTTTAACAGCTGAGTTTCAGAATCTTTAAAGTAACATGTCATTTGCATTAAAAAAAAATTTTTTTTCTGATTTCACCCAGTGTAATTTTATTTTTGTCAACTCCATCTTTGGTACAAAAAAGTCAATTATAAGAACAAGATGAATTAAGGCTAAAATTTCTGTTTTCGGTAAAAAGTAAATTTTTTTTGTTCTTTTTTTTTTTTCAGATGCAAAAGTATTGTATACCATGACAACTTGCCGGATACCAGTGTGATTGTGTGTTTCCACAACGAAGCTTGGTCAGTTCTCCTGCGGACAGTTCATAGCATCATTGACCGCTCACCTCCCCAACTTCTAAAAGAAATCATTTTGGTTGATGATTATTCAGACATGCGTAAGTTGTTACGAAACAAATTTAAACTTCTACTTAACTCTTTAAAATACATTCGGAACCTAAACTAAATATTGCCAAATGGATTTTACCACATACATTTTGGGAACATTATCTGTCATTACATTATATGCAATGAATTATGTTACAACTTCAAGACGTGTGTGTGTGTATTTGCTCAAAATGTCACTTTTAGTCCATTTTTACATTCTGTACCACCTCTGCACAAACTTTGTCTAGGACTTCTTTTCAACATAAATTAGCCATGGAACCCGAGATATTGCAGCATTGTATATCCATTCCTCTAATGTACAAACACTTCTTCATAAACATTTTTTCTTTTTAAACTTTTCAGTGATAGTTTGACTAGTTTCTCTACAAACCTATATTGTATTAATGCTTTCTATATTCATATATTTTATGGATTTCTTTCTCTCTCTCTCTCTACATTTTACTATGAATAAATACTTGTAGGTCTACTAATGAAAGTTTTATTAGTTTTCATTTTTACCAATGACACAGTCTTGTACTCCATCCTTTCATGTGTCTAATAAATAAGTGGAGTCTAATAATTAGTGGGGAAGTTAGAAATTTCTTGCAAATTCTTAGCTGGGGGTTGGTGGTGGTGGGGGGGGTCATCCCAAATTAATTTGATACCACTAGCGCCTTCAGTTTTGACAAGTAAATTGATGGGGTCAGCACAAAGTATTATAAAGTTTGAAGTTGCACTTGTTGAAAAAATAAGTAGATATAGTTGGTCAAACAATGATTAAATGGAACTTAACCCCCCCCCCCCCCACAACAAGCTCACTTCCAGATCCTTTCACATGAACGCCGTTGTCCCCCAAGGCTCTATCCTGGATCCTACACTGTTTCTGATCTTCATCAATGATCTTACTGATGACATCAATTCCCAAGTAGGCATCTATGCAGATGACACTGCTCATGAAAAGAACCTCCAATCATTGGTTAACTGACACAAAAAATGACTTGTAAATTTTAATGCCTCCAAAATTAAACTGCTCTCATTTAACCACCGCAGAGAAACTTCCCTGCCTGCTATCTGCATGGCTGATGCTTGACTCCAGGAGAGCATCTCACTGCGCCTTCTTGGCCTCACATTTTCAATTGAATTGAAGTGGAACAACTACATTGAATCAATAGCTGCATCTACTGCAAGTTGGTTCATTGTGTCATGCCAGAAGGTTTTTCTTGCCAGAGTCTATCTTGCACATTTACAAATCTACTATTCATCCATGCATTGAATACTGTTTCCCTATCTGGTCTGATGCCGCGGCTGTTCATCTTGCAGTTCTTGACAAAATCCAAAGAAGGATTTAAGATAGGAGGGTAGGGGGAAAAGTCTTTATTTCATTGGCTGATGTTGACTGACGTATGTCATTAAGAACGGTCGGAATCCAAGCCATATCTTAACTCTTTTTTTGCAATGTCAAGGTGCGTAGCAAAACGCTATCAAGGAGGCGGCCTGAACCTTTTGGAATCATGTCGGGGTTGCTGTTTGAGCCGATATGATGCAAAACCCGAAATCGGCAATGAAGACAGTGCATCACTGAAGACCTTCCTTGATGCATCTGAAATGTATTACTCTACATGCAATGTAATCGATCCTGACTTGGCATCTTGACTTCCGTCACTTTCTTGCCAACGTGATGTGGCTTCCCTCTGTCTTTTCTACAAATATTTTCATGGCAACTGCTCTGACAAGCTTTTTTCCCTGGTGTCTCGACTACGTGAATTTATACGTGCTACTACATTGGCATATAGATCCTACTCATTTTACTGTTGAAATAGTTAAATTTAACTGCTACTTCTATTCCAACAGTTTTTTTTCTCTCACTATCCAACAGTGGAACTCCTTTCCATTTACTTGTTTCCCTGATAACTACAATCTTCAAAAATTTAAATGCAATGTCAATCACCATCTTCTGTCGTCTTGAATCTGATTTATCTTTTATCCTTTCCTCAATCCTCCCCGTACCCAGTCTTTTCTCTCACTTTCACTCTCTGTAACTCCCTGCATACTAGTGGCACTCCCACCTTGCCTGGGGTGAAATGATTAAAAAAAAAAAAATTTATCAGACACAAGAAAATAACTGAATGGAGCAAATTAAACATTGCTTATTCTCTGCTTAGTGGATAAATCTTTATAATATGAAGATGGCTTCTCTTCTAAAAGACATAAACAAAATCTCTTCAAGTAAATTTAAATGATTTTGGTTCGGTTTGGTTTGGTTTGGTTTACAGCCTAACAACCCATTGGTTCATTTAATGCCAAAATTTCATGTTTTTTCTAAACAAAGCCTTGTATTTAAATAGTCAAAACATTTTATTTTAAATAGTAAGACTTCTTTTAGTTATTGTTACTTTTTTTTTAAATTATATTTTTGAAATCAGTTTTATATTTTTTTTAATGTTGCAATGATTGTTCTTTTGCTATAAAAATGTCTTGTTGCTCATTTTATTATAAAAATGTATTATTGATCTTTGTTTCGAGGTTCACTATTTGCCCATAACTTGGACCCTAATAGGTGCTACCACCCCAGGTCAGGGTGAACCTGGGAACAACAGCAGGTAACAGGTGGTTCCATGCTCCTCAAAACACCCAATCTTCTGATCAGAGACCTTGCTGCTGGATGTAGTTTAGAATTGGTTGGCAATCTGCCTAGAAATGGTGTCTCAACAGAACACCCATCCCTCAGTAGCAGTCTGAAAAACTCACAAGTGAAATTCTTAAAAAAAGAAATGTCACATATGTTCACAATTTTTTTGTTTTTTTATAATTGTTCACAAGGCTCATGAGCCACTCAAGATGGAGAGTTACTAATTAAGCTTGTTGCATGTAAGAGGAGGAAGTAAGGAGTGTCATTTAAGAAGATATATAGGAAAGATATCAGTTAACTCTTGACTTAAAGAGGTTAACATTGTAATGATTAGAGAGGCATCTTCTCAGGAGTCTGTTCCATGAAACAGCAGTTCTTGGGAAAATGCTATGTGAATGGAATTTCTTTCTTACTAATGGAATACAAAGGGGGTGGGGATAATTCATTCCAATGTACATGGAATGATTGGGCTTATCTGTGAAGGTCAGGGCTGATGGAACTATGGAATATCAGAACATTTGCCATGGAAATAGTGATATCACAAGAGGCTTATGACATTTTGTCTGTAGGATAGAAGTTGAAAAGTGGAAAATAATTCATCACCCACAAGACTGTGAAGATGCTACTGAAATTAACCTCATGTAGAAATTGCATAGCATTACTATTATGCCTAATATTAAACTATTGCTCTTAAATAGATTACTGCCACTTATTTTCCTCACTGATAATTAATGTATTAGAGAATTTTGCTAATCAAAATTAAATTCACTGTCTCATTATGGACAATACTGTAAGAATTTTTTTAGAGTTCTCTGCCCTTTCTCATTTATGTTCAGCAGACAGAAATAAGATTGTTGAAACTTTTTTTTATATACCTGGCATAAAGAAAAACGAAAAAAAGGACATCTTCAGTCTGTTTTTTCATTATCTTCTTTCTGAATCACATGCCGCCATTTTCACTACTCAATTGCCATTTAGAGAGAATAACTGCTTTTTCCTTTCACAATAGAACTATTAAATGTTCTCCAATTAAAATGAGTGATTGCTCATCATCAATTTTGTCTAGAAAACTTTGGACAATATATAGGAAACATTTCCCTGCACATGTTAAATTAAAAAAAAAAATCTTTTGGATGAAATTGGTATTGATTGTAATCAATAGATTTCAATGGTCTAGAAGAGTTTGTCAACTGATATCTGTTTGAAAGAATTTATTTAAAATTGATTGCATTTTTGGTCAAAATGTTCCTACTGTAAATTTTCTAAGCAATTTCTGATCAATTTTCCACTTAATCTAAAGTATGGAATTTCATAGTTTGAAGAAAAGTTGATTTTTTGGGTTTTTTATTATCATTTCACCCCAAGGCAATAGAGCAAAGTGGAAAGGTTCAATTCCTGCATGCGATGACGAATAGAGGTGTCTGGATTTTCGGCCACATTCTCATGCACTACAGCAATGTTTTCAGCTGAACAGCATAAACAAGCACACAATTGTGTTTTCACATCTGCCACTGACTCAGTTTGTTTGAATTTATGAACAATTTTTCCAATTGCACTCTTGAAACTTTAACATGTTCTTTGATTGTTAATCTTTCCATGTTTGAAATTGCCAAAGACTTAAGTTGTTAATCTTTCCATGTTTGAAATTGCCAAAGACTTAAGTTGTTAATCTTTCCATGTTTGAAATTGCCAAAGACTTAAGTTGTTAATCTTTCCATGTTTGAAATTGCCAAAGACTTAAGTTGTTAATCTTTCCATGGTTGAAATTGCCAAAGACTTAAGTTGTTAAATTTGAAAGAAAAAGAAAAAAATCATTAGACGCGTAAACTTAATTCACATTTAAAATGGGTCCAAGTTATTGGAACACCCTTTACAAGAAAGGAATAAATGCTATTGTTAGCAAATGTTGAAGAATGACTTATGGCAGACTTGTAAGACCTTTTTGCTTCAATGCACTGCTACAAAACTTTCTGTTGGGTAATTTCTGGAATAAGTTGTCATTATTTACATTCAGACTATTGTTTTCATCTTTGTTGTTATTATCACAACACTTTTTTCATTATGCCCTCTAGCCTTCTTCAAATGTGTGGGTTTGGGTAGCCTTCAGAGGATTTCAAACTGAACCCTTTATATTTTATTTTCTCTTTGGTGTTAAGTTTGGCATTGACTCTCTCATATTTGTCAATAAATCAATTAAGGGTTTATACAAACAACTCTGTTACTGAAACCATTAGAAATTAGTCTTGTGTCAAAATAAAATTGACCTTTGTCTTAGGTAAGACTCGTAGCATCTTTTACTGTATATGCTTGTGTATAAGATGACATTTTAAGTACATGAAAATCTTTTCAAACTATTCTAGACATAATGTTGCTGATAGACTGAAGAAATAAAAATAAAGCCATGACATAGTCTTCAGGAGAGAAGTAACACAACTTCTTACCTATTTTATATTTCTTTTCTAGAAACATTTGTAATCGAAAAATCATGGTTGTACTCAAAATGTAAAGAGCAGCCTCCTTTTTACAAATGTGAATATCAACAAGATAACAGC
>OZ038490.1:92398682-92513682 GCA_964036315.1 Acanthosepion esculentum | reverse complement strand
ACCTAGCATCAAGAAGCTAATTAGAGAACTAGAAGAAAATAGACCTCATATGTCTATATTATTCAATGAAACATGCTTGAAAATACATACATATATATATATATATATATATATATATATATAAAGGGCTATGGTGAAATAAATTATTACATGGAGCCTTAAAATATATATATATATATATATATATCCTTCATCTTTGAAATGCACAATGATGAGATGAAACTTGTTTTATGCAATACCTACATTATTATTAAGATACTTTAAATGAATTTATTGTGTTACAAATAACACTTTTAAAAATAATGATGCTTTTAAAACCACATTATTAAAATTTGACACTGAGCTTTGGAAATCTAATGTTATATATCATCAGAAACAAACTACCCTTTCCCCAAAATACTAAATTTATGAAGAAACTATGCGCAAAATATGAAATATGTTAATATGTCACTTTGCATGCATTTCTAGATGTGTTTATTTGAAAAATAACAATGACTTCTCTAAAGATTTATTATTATTAAATCATTTCTGTTGATGTAGTAGAAACTCATATAATAAATGGAAACCTATATAATATTTTTTTATGTACTTTTAACAAGATAAATGAACTTTTCTCTTTTTATTTATTTTTCTGTTTGATTGCTTTTAACTCTCTCTTCTTCTTGTCATAACTTTCTTTCCAATACCTTTAAATCTGTCTCTTATATTTCTCTCTTTCATGCCATTATCTTTCCCACATAACTGCCTTCCAAATATATTTTCTGTCATCTAATTATATCTCATATTTCATAAATTTCTAAGTATTATTAGTTCCAAGAAATAGGCTATGCAATTTTTTCTCTAAGTAAAAATAATTGAGAACTCAAATAAAAAATTTTATATATATATATATATATATATATATATACACACACCTGTAATTGCAAAATTTATTAAATATAAACGCTTGGCACATGCTTAATTTTATTAAATCTCATGCTTCTTATAAATTGCATCACAATTGATTGCTTTTCTTCTTTGTATTCTTTTTCATTGAAAACTCTAAGGAATAATTTATCTCTTGTGCTGACTTCTTTAATACAAATTTCATTTGTTCTTGGCTCCCAATCCCCTGAGTTTTAGTCTTAAACTAAAAAGGAATGTACTAAATCACGCTTGGCACAATAAGGCCCATGTCATAAAAGACATGATCTATTGTTAAAAACATGCATTTTTTGTTCAATTTAGACAGGGGCTTGCTTTGGAGGGGTTTTTTTTCTTGTTCTATCAGTAAGATTTTGCTCTATTTGCAGAGACATTGTACAGTTTTCGTAAAGTACTCAGATACTACAAGTTCTTTGAATTTATTTATATAAAATAATATTACTCTTGGATTAATTCATATTTCAGTCATATCAATATTAATTGATAAATGAGGTTAATTATCCTAATACTTTAATACTTGTTTTTTTTAATTACTAAGAGGTACTAAATGATCAGACTTCAAACTTGAGAATATGTGTTAAAATAAAATCTTTCCAAATTATCTGTCCAAATGATTGTTCTCACATGCTATACAAGCAGAGATTTATTCAATAACGTTTATTTATTGAATTTTCTCATGAGTTCTCTTCTTATTCATTTACTAAATTAAATAAACAAATTTAGAACCTGTAATTGGTACTGTGATAATTTTGCTGTGAACTGAGTCAAAAAGGTTTGATCCACCAAAATTTTTAATAGTTTCTAATCACCATTTCTATATTTTCTGTTGTTATTGTCTACATTTGAAATTTCAAAACGTCATCATCATCTTTCTGTTAAGTACTATTCCTTATTGGATCATTTATTGGATCATTTATTGGATCATTACTCAGAATGTGAAATATGGCAAGATACTAAATATATGCAGATGTTTGCATAAATGCTGATGTTAAGTGATACTTAGCCATTCTTTTTTTAATGCCTTGTCATTTCAGAATATAGGAAGCCATTGATCTCCACAGATTCCTTTTGTTTATCTTTTGTCAATTGGCATGCATCCTTGGGAAATATAATGGGCTGGTTTCCAGTTATTTTCTCCACATACAATATTAACACCATTAATAATGCTTTCTTGAGATGTGCCATTTTACACAGTGCAATTTTTTGAATCTCTTATGAACAGAGACTATCAGGGATCTTGTTAATGTTCCTGTCTGTATCTTTTTTGATTGGACCCGGTGATCCAATTATTAAAGGTATTACAGTATTTTTAAGGTACCATTTTTTTTTTTTTTTTCAATTTTAAAATCCTTATGTTTACTTATTTTTTCATATTCTTCAACATTTTTATCTGATGGCACTACCATGTCTAAGAGAAGGTATTTTTTGTTTGCAAACTTTAATCATTATGTCTGATCTATGAGATTTTATATGTCTGTCAACAGGAATGGTGAAGTCCCAAAGACTGGTGACTTCTTGGCTTCATGGTGCATCACCTACTGCACTTTAGATGACAAGCTTTTTAAAACAATTTAAAATATTCAAATGTTCAATCTTAATTGACTCTTGTATTGGAAAATTATAAACATGTTATATGATTGATATATGTAATATATTTTCCTTATCTTTGGGATGTGGAGTAATGGATTGAGGAATCAGAAAGCCAAGTTCAAATTTCAGTCATGTTTATTACATTCACTGATGTGCTAATACCCTTGGGAAAAGTATGAATTCATCTCCTCTCCTCTTAGCTATGGGTAAATAGCAGGACAGACTGGGTTCTATAGCCTTGTGTTGCAGCCGGTCTAGGAGAAGGGAAAACCAGCCTAGAAAGTGTTGGGGTCTGTCAGGCTATCTTGTCCAGGAAACACCACTACTACTGTGACTACAGTACATGTAATGCCCCTCCAAACCTAAAGGTTACTGGACTCATGATCATGAATGTCGTGATAATCATTGCCATTCTCATGGTTTTCATTATTTTTAAGAGTTCATCTCCCCACTAAATTTTTTATCTACCTTTTCTTATCTATATTTTATCCTGTTTAGCTAAGTGCAAATGTGGGATTTTTTAGGTTAATGGCATTTTGAAAAATAATATTGTTGCTTGGCAACAAGGATTGTAACTTACTGTTTCTTTTTTATGCTGCCTTACCCATTAGACCGTTTCATTTGTATACAATTTCAAAAATATTTCTGACAAAACAATGTTACTAATGTGTTAAATGATACCAGCTACAAAGTAAATAATCACTTCTTTTTAAATTGAATTGAGTGTTGAGTATGTATTCCAAATGTAAACTTTACTGAATTTTTTTTAAGTTACCAGAGGGCACCTTTTTGATAGATATTTACTAAGCTTTGTTGCAAAAGTTTCCATGTTTCTCATATGCTGGTCTAAAAATAAAATATTAAAATGAAAATGAATCCAAATCTTTTTTTTTTGTCTTTAACTTTTATGAAAAAATGATTCATAAAATAATTTTGAATATCTGAAGAGGATACATAAATATTTGGCTTTTTATCCAGTTCAGTATTTATTTTTTATTAAGTAATGTTATTTGATATTGACGGTTGTTTCTATTTTGGAAATTAGACAAATTGAAGCTCTAAAAGTGATGTTTACCTTGCAGTGTCCAAATCCTGTCATTAATAAATTTTGTATTCTTCTCATGATCAATTTAAGATGAAAGTTTGCCAAATCTTACAGTGTTAACTATTTTTGGTTCCAGCCAAAGCATATGTGTCTGTTAGCTACAATCTGATGACTGAAGTTAATTTGATTTGCAAGTAGACAGGGTTGTAGATCTATATTTACTGCCTCGGGGATTAATTGCATGTTTGATATTTGTAGAGCAATAGCACTGGATTAATGAATGCCTCTAATCACATTGAAATTCTTGCAAGAGGCTCACAGGAGATCTTTATCTTCATCTACCAACTCGTTTTGATCATTAGGCCATAATTTTGCTGACCAATGAGGAAGAAATTGAAAGCAGTAGGTGTAGAGAAACAAAAGAAAACAATACATTAATAAGCGGCATATACAAGGGGTGGGTACTGAAAATTTCTCTTCCCAACCCACCTCCCAAAATATTCTTATGTTTGGTCATTAAAATACTGATTTTTCTGATGTAGATCAAGCCAAGAACTTTTCAGCGGCCCTTTTGTAGAACAGCTGAATCAGAGAGAATGAGATGAAGGGATTTGAATAGAAGAGAAAATCAAGATGGAAATCAAAACCAGAAAAGTAATTAGTGAACAATTATTAAAAGAGAAAAATGATAATTTAATTGCTACTTCATTATGAGATTTGTTTATAAATCTAGACAAATTCTTATGGCTTCCATTTATTTAGTTTTTGTCACATATCAGATTAATGTGTGCACCTATACTTTCACAATAAATTTTGGATAGTGTTTTTTTTTTCTTTTTTAATCATTTCACCACAAACAAGGCAATAAAGTCACTAAGACACAAAGGTTTATTGAGTGTTAGACAATATGAGAAAAAATACTAGTAAGGAAAGAGAACAATAAAAAGAACAAGAATTAAGAAGACAGAAGATAACAGTTAACATTGCATTTAAATTTTTGAAGATCAAAGTTGACTCGGAAGCAAGAAGCCAGAAGAGAGTTCCACAAGCAAGAAGTGCAATAGAAGAAACTGTTATCATAGGACTTAGGGTTGCATCTAGCCATTTCAACTGTAAAAATGATGAGACCTTGCCGCCAATCTATTACTATGCTTAAATTCATAAAGTCTAATTATCATAGAGTAAAAGTGATATTTATTCTGCGAAAATACAGAAATGTGGCACAAGGCCAAAGCGGGGATTGGGGAAAAAAAGGACAGTCTTCATCTGTCTTAACTATAACTTAGCTAGCCACAAACATTGTCCCAATCGTACGAACAATATTCCTTACACCAAAACACCACATTCATCTGAACCGTTCTTACTACAACCACCATAATACCTCACTGTCTCTATGAAAATACTAACTAGTCCCCATATGTACAATTCAATGTCTGTGGGGGGAGGGGAATAAAATAACAATTTTAAAAATTAAAATTAACCCCAATGTGTATATACAAATGAATACAAAATATTTACAAGAAACTAAAGAAAATAGAGTAAAAGTTCATCAGAACACTTACCATGAAAGTATTTATAGAAAAGGCCCTGGGAAGGTACATTATGGTGGTGGGATAGTGACTGTAGCCAAGATCCCAGGTCAAGACCAATGAAATTGCAGATTCTTTGAATTTTATCAAGGATCTCTAAATATATAAAAGGAGCACCAGACCAGATGTGGCAGCAATATTCAAAGCATGGACAAATGGTAAACTTATAAATATCTAAGAAAGATTCTGGTGAGGAAAAATTGTCGAGGGCATGACACAGTGAACCAACTTTTCTAGCAGCAAACGTAGTAATTGATTCAGTATAATCTTTCCACTTCATGTCAACAGAAAATGTTAACCTTATTAGGTAGAATGAGTCACTCTCCTGGAAGTTAGCCTCAGCCATACTGATGGAAAGCAGAAAGGGATACCAATTTCATATTGGAGGCTTTAAAATGAACACACCATTCCTTGACACCGTTAACAGAAGATTGTAGGTCATTTTTCATGGGTTACTGATAAGTTGTCATCCTTTTAACTCTTGATAGTAATCACTGTATATCTGGTTATGTTCGAGCTTTTCTTGAACTCAGTTCAAGCCACAAATATTGAAGTAAACTGAGGGATAAGCTACTTTCTATGTTAGATTCACAAATACTACATGATCTCTACTTCCTACCACCTTCTCTTCCACTCATGTCTCACACTTCATTCATCATTACCAGTCCAATTTTAAACCCTCTACTTTGAGTGTCTCTTTAGCCTTGTCATGGGTGAAATTAAGTATAACTCAAAAACTAAATAAATATGTTTCTATTGTTCATCACTTGTTAGCTCTAAAAGGTTTCTTAAACAAGCAGGAAACTTAATAAATTTCAAGTAAATTCTTTTATTTCAGACAGAAACAAAATAATCCAAATAATTCTACCAATGCTGCTCATACACACAATGAGGAAAGAAGGCTTGATGATTTTGACACTGACAGGTCATACTGAATCCAAGAGGGACAGAGGGGAACACAAGCAACCTTCTTGACAAATCTGGATAAATGAATGGCAGAATAGACACTAGGAGGGGTAGTAAGGAGACAAGCATTACTTAGAGATACAAAAGAAAGTTATGGAGAACCACGATCAGTGTTTTTAATTCTTGTAGGTAGACTTGTAAAGGGAAAAGCAATGCAAGTTCAAGCTTGAAGCTTATTCTTTATTTCTGGTCCATGTAATGTGTTAATAATCATGGAATGGCAATGAAAAGCAACTGAAATTAAGATGAATGCCTAAAATTGATAAGTGAAAAATTTGAATACTATGACAAATGACTGTTTTTGCTTTATTGCCTGTGATTCCTTTATTTAACAGGTTTTCTTTTTCATACTTGTAAAATTATTGTTCATCTTTGTTTAATTATTTTTCTGTTTTTTTTTTGTTTTTTTTATTACAGCCCATCTAAAGCAGCCTTTAGAAGATTATATTGCCAAACTTGGTAAAGTGAAAGTTGTTCGTACGAAGCAGAGGGAGGGTCTGATCAGAGCGCGGTTGCTAGGTTACTCAGTAGCTACGGGAACAGTCCTAACTTATTTGGACTCACATTGTGAATGCACACGAGGTGAGTCACTTGCAAACAATTTATCTCTCCTTAAATGTTTTTATTTTGTTTTCATACTGTATCTCCAAATTTAGCTCTTTTTTAAAAATTATTTTTATAATTATCTATAATGATATACAAGCATTTTACTTCCTCTCTTTTCTCACATTCTGTGTCCCTCACTATTGAGGTGGTGTGAACATGAGGTGCCAGCCTGCACATGATAAAAGTATAAAATCTTTATCTTCAAAATTACGAACATTAAGGTTTATTAAATTTAAAACATTTTATCTTTGTTTGTATAAATACGAAGGCACTGTTCAGACCTTGCTTGATCAGCAAAGCATCTTTGTGGCCGAATTGATTGAGGCACACTGGAGCTAATGATGGTTTCTCTCTGCCCAGTGGGACACTGGTTCAAATCCTGCTGAAGATTGCATATTTTTCTTTAATAAGATTTCTCAAATATTCAGGCCAGTAAACAAAACTAAATATACTGTTTAATAAATAAATGGAGTGTCTACTCAAATATGAGTATCCACTAATAATAATGTTTAAAGTGATAAAAAATCTGTTGAATTGATAAATAAAAATGCATTACCCTAGAAAATTACTTTGTTTACATTTGTATACAAAACTAAGCAGATATGAAAATTTCAAGGCATTTAATACGAGAAGGATTTTGCCTAGAGGCACGTTTCAGATTTTGCTTGATCGGTAAGGCATGAATCTAATGATGGCTTCCATCTGCCCAGAGGCACTCTGGTTTGAATCCTGCTGGAGAATGCATATTTTTCTTTAATAAGATTTCTCAAATGTTCAGGCCAGTAGATGAAATTAAATAAACAGAGTGTCTGCTCAAATATGAATATCCACTAAAAATAATGTTTAAAGTTATTTAAAGGCAAATAAATTGTTATAAATTCAATCTTAAATTATAAATGTTCTTCCTTAAAACTTTTGTCGTTTTTGCATGTGCATATACATGCATAAAACTGTGTGCATTATGCATGTAACGGATGCATTTTAAATGTGTAGCTGTGTAAATATCTATACATGATATTATAAATATGCTTACGCAGTTTACTTACATACCATATATATTTGCAGGCATAAATTAATAATTATCTGTTTATACTTGTATATATGTTAACGATCTTTTTTTCAATTATGTTGTAGAAATTTCAGAAATATATCATCTTTTATTGTGAAATTTTATGCATTATTTGTTTAATCCTGCATTTGTTCATATAATGTTTTGCATAAACAAATACTGAACTGATTGTAGACAATGAAAATCAATGAATAGAACTTAGAAATGAAAAATAGGATTGGCATTATATAAACTGTCAGGTTGTTGAACATGAAATTGCTGATTTAAAGAAAATAAATTGTAGAAAATTATATATGAAAGTATTCAGTCCAAATATACCTAGATTAGCTGCTATATATTTCTTACACTTTGTTATCAAATCATCTGTTCCCTTTCTCAAGAACTTTCCACTCAAGATAACTAATTGAAGACTTAAATCCTAATTTGAGAAATTCTTACTTGCAAGAAAATAATGTAGATTCTTGAAAAAACTGTGATCTATAAGTGAGGTCAGGTAAATAGTCTGTGGACAATAAAAAGTCTCCATCTTGAATTGATGCACTTGCAAGAATAATAGAGATGAAACTGTGAAAATGATAAATTCTTCATTTGATGAGAACACTGTTACTGAATGCCGTGTAAGAATCTGGTTTCAAAAATTGGCAAATGGAGATTTCAATTTTGAAAACTAGCTCATGAAGATTGAAAGGTTCTTACAGAAAATGATTTTAAAATCTTTAGCCAGTAATGTCATTTTTGCAAAATGAGGGCAAGCATTGTCATAATGCAAAATGTGACAGCAAGCTTTGTCCTGATGCAGAATATGAGGGCGGCAAGCTTTGTCATAATGCAGAATATGATGGCAAGCTTTGTCATAATGCAGAATATGAGGGCGGCAAGCTTTGTCCTCATGCAGAATATGAGGGAAAGTTTTGTCATAATGCAGAATATGAGGGCATGCTTTGTCATAATGAAGAATATGGGGGAATGCTTTGTCCTAATGCATAATATGATGGCAAGCTTTGTCGCAATGCATAATATGAGGGCTAGCTTTGTCCTAATGAAGAATATGAGGGCATGCTTTGTGTTAATGAAGAATATGAGGGCAAGCTTTGTCCTAATATATAATATGATGGCAAGCTTTGTCACAATGCATAATATGAGGGCAAGATTTGTCACAATGCATAATATGAGGGCAAGATTTTTCCTAATGCAGAATGTGAGGACATGCTTTGTCCTAATGCTGAATATGATGGCAAGCTTTGTCTTAATGCAGAATATGAAGAAAGGCTTTGTCACATTGCAAAATGATGACACTATCTATTCACTAAGTTGGGTTCATTCTTTTGGGGTTTTTAAATTTACCATTTCAATCTGGTCTGGGAGTCACTTTGAAAGAATCAAAAATGTATCAAATATTGACTATAACCTTCAAAGAAAATGTAGTTTTTGGTTGATGTTAAAGTTTCTTAGCATTATTCTGCTAGTGTACAGATCTTCTCTGTTTATTATCCAAAATTCATTTTTTCATTATTGCAAATAATTGTACAATGCAAAAGTCGATCATTTTCATATTTTTTTAATCCATTTCTTGACATTTTTATATTTTGAAACACAATGCAATATTGCTGAAATATTTGTTCTTCGGTATTTTACAATAATTTTAAATTCCTCTATTCAGTATGTTTGAGTTTTCTCCAGATTATCTGTCTGAGGTTTTTGGATCAATTTCCATCACTTCCTTAAAAACTTTCTAATATAATTATGGATTTGACCAGGTCTCTTATTTAGTTTTCTAAGTTAAATTCTCCACAGTTGCTAAGTTTTGAAAACAAAATCTTGCACTCTATCCACTAACAGCATAGTCTCTAAATAAAGAATTTATGTTCTTCACAGATTCATATACATTATGGTGTTGCTTAGACTCAGGCAAGTCTAAGACATGAACATCATAAATTCCAAAGGCTTTTCATATTTGCCTGAAAATGTATATTGTAACAATAAATGGACTGAAATACATTTTTTACTGAATAATAAAAAATAATGTATTTAAAACATCTGTTAAAAAAGTGTTGTTTTTAATAAATGGTACAAATGTCAAAAAATGACAAATTTGGCAATTGCATGTTAAACAAGCAAAAACACTTAAGTGTATTTACACTGCATCTCACATTATTTGCCACTTCTAATTTTCCTAATGTAATTAAGGGATTTGTGTTATTAATGAGCATAATTTCACATAATATGTGTTAAACATAGTAGAAAATATGTTGTTCTTACCAACTTTATTAACCAGTTTACTGAAATTCCAAGAGATATTATGCTGTAATTAAAAATTATAATTGCAGAACATGTACAAAATTTACAAAGACAAATTTTGTTAACAAAATATTTCAAAGAGTGTCCTCATAATTATGACAGAGTTATGAAGATGTAAATAATATGTAATATAGGCTCTATATTCTGAAAGTAATTTTAGAAATTATTCACCCAATGATTTTGTGAGCTGTTATATTTCTGTTTATGAACCAGACTGCACAGCATTCAGAATAGCATACCAAAGTTCATCTTTGCTAGTAACTGACCATCTACCAATGTAACTGTCCATGCACAAATATTCCATAAATGGTTGTGAAAACAAACCAACCACTTTGTCAACCCATTTTTATTTCGATGTTTTCTTTGAATGTGATGGAGCATTGTTGTGCATGAAAATCATCTTTATAATAGCATTTGGTTTCTTCTTGAACCATTGTTGCATGTGTGCCTTCAAAAAAGAAGTCAGTTTATGTGTGAACAGTTATCTTAACACTGTCCAGAACTTTCAATGGGTACATGATTTCACCATCTGTAATATTGCCCTAAGAAATATATCACATCTTCCTTGTTGATGTCTAAACCTGCAACAGTGGCTTTTGTCAATAACCACCCAGTCT
Organism: Acanthosepion esculentum; assembly: GCA_964036315.1. Classification (NCBI taxonomy): domain Eukaryota; kingdom Metazoa; phylum Mollusca; class Cephalopoda; order Sepiida; family Sepiidae; genus Acanthosepion; species Acanthosepion esculentum. The sequence continues at coordinate 92,502,978 of OZ038490.1, read as the reverse complement.
TTGTTCCATCTGCCTCGCCTATCGAAAGTAACATGGCATTCTTGTTGAAGAAAATTGTTGAAAATCAATCTTCATGTATTGTTATCCACTTTCATTCAATTTTCCTTATTTTCTTTCTAATGAAGGCCTAGTAATTGGTCTCACATGTTTTACCTCTTGATTTAGAATTTGACATCTTGTGCTATTCAGTCCTTCCTTATTGCTACAGTGCCTAGATATTTAATAGCTTGACAAATACAGATTTTGTATAACGTCTGGATATGGAGCACAGACTGAACATTTCCTTTTTGCTGTTAAATAAGCCTTACAAACCATATTTAGTGATTCAAACTTACAATGTTGTAATTCATTTGAGACTTCCAAATCTAGGCTATTTCATACAAATGGCTGACATTTGTTTACAGCAGAATAGAATATACTAAGTTTCATCTTAACTACTCAGATTGAGGTTGCTAACATTTAGCAAATAAACCTTTGGTTTCCAGTTAATATTTAGTTTATACAGAGATAAAATATGAAATGGCTAATAATGTGAGCTACAGTGTTAGAACTTGAAATTATTATTATTATCATTATCATCATCATTATTATTATTATTGCTATTCCTATTCCTAATTTATACAAAACCTAGCTGAAAATTATGTTCATAACTTCCACAATTCAAACATGTTTAGTAGCCTGCAAGTTTTTTTTTATCATACATTTTTTTTTTTCAATTCAACTTGAAAACAAAAATTTGTTTATTGCATCATACAGGAGTGAATAAAAGTGAAATATATATATATATATATATATATATATATATATATATATATATATAATAAATTACAAACATTATGTGTGTTTATTTTTATCATAATCCTTTGATATTCACAAATATTTTTTTATTTTTTTCAAAAAAATATGCATGAATATGAAAGGATTATGATAAAATCAGCAGACATAATGTTTGTAATATATATATTATATATATTTAAAAATTTTATTTTAAGTGGGTACACCTGTTTAGAGTTGACATCACTGTTATTTTAAACAGTGAAATTGATGTGAAGCAGCCTAGAAATCAAGAAGCCCTTACTAACAAAATATATATATATATATATATATATATATATATATTAAAATCCATTGGTTCCTATATATATATATATATATATATATATGGAATCAATGGATTTTTCTTCATTGAGTCTTTATATATAAGGAATCAATGGATTTTTTTATCTGACATTATTTTGTTAAAATACCTATGTTTGAGTAGACTTCCTGTTTGTTAAGCAGTTTGAACTCCATCAGCTGGACTGCACATTCGAAAGGCTTAATAAAGAAAATGTGCCTTCCAGCAGAGGGTTCAAGTCTTTGACTCCTTTGTAGGAGAAACTATTGTCTCATCCAGTGAGCTGTTACACTCACTGTGATCGAGCAGTCTCAAATACACAGACCGATAAATGTAATTCACACTATTTAAAAAAAAAAACTTGGTGTCTACTCAAAATTAGAACATACACTTTCCACTCATGAGACCCAGGTTAAAATCTCAACATTGTCGATTTGTTAGGAAGTTGACTTATTGATGTAATCGTCCTGGGGGAGGCAATCCCAGTGTTCAGCACCTTTAGAAAGTGCATGAAAGACATACCACAGGTTGACTCGAGCTTTGTGTGTGAAATTGGGTAAACCGAACTGTTCATCAGTAGCTGTGCTCACACAAAGTCACAAATCATCATGACCGAAGGTTGGAGCATACTGGCATTGTTCCAACTGTTGATTACACCAGATGATGATGTGATCTCTCCCAGAAACTGTAACTAAGATGTGTTCTGTGGGTGTTGAAAAAACATAAATGTACCTAGACAGGTATCTGCAACAGGGATGTCTAGTTGCACTAGTGGACATGCATTCCTGGAAACGAACAACTAGTCATTGTATAAGAACTTTTAGGAAAAGAATTACCCGAGTGAATTTGTCAGGAAGGAAAAGAGAATAAAAAAGAATCATTAGTTTGAACTGTTTTCTGTTTTAATTATCAGAAATGTCTTGTTCTTTATAATAAAATCGATTTGTATTTTCACTTGTGCATGTCATTCAATGATTGGCTTTATTGGCCTAAAAATTCAATTTGGAATGCATTCATGTATCATTTAATCCTCTTTTGTTTACATTTTTACTTATCTTTTGCATGTCGCTGCTGTTTTCTAATTCTGACAAGTATTTTCTTGGCTTCCCTAATATATAACATTTTCTCCTCTAACTTTACATTTTTATATAAGCTTGCCTGCCCCTTTTGCTGCTGCTATATTTTTCATGAAGATCGCAATTTTTATTCTATTTTTTTTTTTATTTGGTTTTCATTGTTTCTCCTTTGAGATAATGAATAATGTCCTCCTTCTACAGTTTTTATATACTCCTAACTATTTTTCTACATTTTTTTCTGCATTAGTCACTATTGGTTTCCACATTTATTATCTGCCTATATTCATTACTAACGTGCAGACATTCCTTTTCAGTGTTTTTTTTTTTAATTTTAAAACTATCCTTCACTTTTTTATCATACTTGGGAATGTAATCATTTGTAACGTTTTCATTTACAGAAAGATTTGATGAATCCTTATGTTCAAACTTTTAATTTTCTATTCACTTAGAATTCTTCTAATCCTTTCTTCAATAAATCACAACGTGAGAAGTTTCTGAAACTAACCTCAAAGTCTATGGTAAGGAACATCTCCAACCTAGCTACAGTCTTAAGATTTTGAATATATTTTACCACTGTTGAAGTATATTTGTATAATTAGGTGGCTAAAACTTGTTTTCTCAGCACATTTATCAAAATTGTTTTTTTCAGTGATCAAATATCTGAAATTTATTTTATTTTTTTGAATAATTAAACTTGTAAAATAATTTGCCAAATGTGATGTAATGCTGACTGAATAAGTTTAATAGCATTTACATTTATTCAACACCCCCTTATGTAAATGTCAGATGTTCACATTTTTTTCTGCTCTAACTAAAGTTTTTATAAAGATTTTACCTAGAATTTTTAATATTGCTCAGGTAAAAGCTCAGTGAAAATTTTACCTTGAATATAAAGTCTCACTAAATTCTTCTTTTCTGTGCCATTTCCTTTCAGGACATTGGAAATCATGGCTCCCCACAATTTCCTGTTCTTTGTAGCTCTTAGTAAATTATGTCTTTTTGTGATCTCTCCTAAACCCTCTTATGCCATCCACTTACACAAGCTCATTTGGTAGGTTATGCACTGTTTTTCTCTATCCCTCTTGCCTTCAATATGTCCTGTGAGTGCCAAATTTTTCAATCCCTCTTTCCTTATTATGTACCCTAGAAATTTTAACTCACACTTTCTGATGTCAAGTATAAGTGTCTTTTTTGTTTCCATCTTCTCTAAAACTTTGCTCATATGTTCAGTCCCTGGTATTCTCAGCATCCTTCTGTAGAACCATGTTTCTACAACTTCAAGTTTCTTCTTCATCTCTACAGAGATCGTCCAGCATTCACTTCCATATAGGAGGACTGATATTACATAACAGTTCAGTCCTCTTTTCTTTGTTTATAATGAAATTTTCCTGTTTCCTAATACTTTGCTTAGCTTTTGGAAGGTGTCTTTCACTATCCCAGTGTGCCTTGGATCTTGGTGTTGCACTTTCTCTCCTCTGTTAAAACTCTTGCCAGATATTTAAATTTTTGTACTTGCTTGATTTTGGTATCTCCAAATTTGTAATTTGCATGTTGGGTTGTGCCTTTTGCTGACAACCATGCATTCTGTCTTCTTGCAATTGATGTTTAGTCCTTTCTTCTCACTTTCCTTCACTACCTTCTCTAGGAATTCTTGTAGTTTCCTGAGTCTGCTACCAACACATTGTCATCTGCACATCTTATGTTGTTAATATTGTGGCTGCTAATTATGAATCCTGCTAGGATTTCTAATTCTCTCACTGTATAGGTTGAATAAGTCCAGTGAGAAGACACACCCTTGTCTTACACCCCTGTCTATTTTTATATATTTACTGAATTTATTTTTTATCTGTATGCAAGCAGTTTGCTGCCAGTATAGGTTGTGAATTATTCTAATATCCTTCCCAAATATGTCAAGATTACCTAGCGGTTCTGACAGTTCTTAGTGACATACTTTATCAAACACGCTTGCATAATCTATAAAATATGGGTATACATCCTTTTGTATTTGTATTGCTCTTTCTGATATCATTTTGAGCATAAATATCACATTCTTTGTCCCAGTGTCTTTAAAGAACATGCACTGTTCTTGTCCTATTTCCAGTCTAATTATTAATTCTGCTGCAGGCTCTTTTCATCAGAAATAAGATGTTAAATTTTGTTATATAGCTCATTAGGTTGATTGTCCAACGGAGTTCAGAGTTGCTTGCACCTGGCTTCTTATGCAGTGCTATGAAAATGGATCTACTTATGACTTCCAGTATATCACCACTGTTGTATATTTCATTTATTATGTATGTAATCTTGTCAATGCCAAAATCATCTGAGGAGTGAACAAATTAATGCAATTTTCTCTAATTTCAAATATAATAAAGAATTTAAATGGATTAATTTTTTTATTATATGGGAAATTAGATAAAACTGCAAATTCTCAGTTGAAATGAAATAATATTCATATGCAATAAATCTTACCATTACCATCTTACTAAAATATATATATAAGAAAAAATTCCATAGTGGATAATTTTTTCACAATCTAATGAATACTAAGCATGACTGTCAACTGTTGCATTTAAAAGAAAAAAGAAAAAATTACAGTAGTGGATAGCAAAAACAGTTTTGCATTACTACTTGCACCTCTGAAGATGATCTTGGAAGAAGATCGAAGGTACTTGGTAAATGGAAAATAAAAATTATTTTTATAGTCATAGCACATTTCTCACATCATTTAATTGCAATACATCGAAGGTTATCCATGAGCATGAATGGATTTTATTAAAAATAAGCAGACATAATGTCTAATTTATTTAATCAGACAATATATATATATATATATATATTTCTTTAGTAAGTGATTGTAGTGGAACGATTTACAACAGAAATTATTTTATTTAAACAAATAATGATAAAATAGTATGTATATATCCACATTCCATTAAGTACATATACTAGTCTATCTATAATTCTGTTTTATGAAATTTGTTTTCAGGATTGTTATTTTAAATTTGCAATTAATGTTGATATTATTTTTTCTTTTCATTATCTACTTGCCATCAATATTGGGAACTGTATTGGAAAATTGGCAGTTTAACCATTTTCATTATCATAAAAATTATTGACTTTCAGAGCGTTCCCCACTTAGTCTGCTTTTGTTACAGTATTAGTTTTATTTTGAAACTATTTTGTCTTAACAAATAGAATTAATATATTACATTTTCACTTATTCAAATTTATTTCTCTTTATTTCATTTACGCCTCTTTTTTCCAAAGGCATTAACAGACAATAAGCAGAACTAGTTGATAAGGAAGTTCTTATATATTTGAAAGCTTACCAAAATATTTGAAACTTTGCTTCTCAAAAATTGCTTTTCAATTTTTCTTATTACTTATGGAGTAGATACATATCTTTCCATAGCTTAATTGCTTTTATTCTTCAAATTTTGTTAAAAAATAATTAACTCACAAAATTCCCAAACTAAAATTTCTTTACTCTTTTTTTTACATTCTTGTTTTTTCTTTAAACTTTCAGATTTATTTTTCCTTTTGCAATATTATCTTTGTTGAACATTCTACATACAAATATATACCTCATTTAAGCTGCAAAAATTAATATATACATGTGAGGTGTTTGAAAGAATGTAAAATAATTGATCAAAAGGAGGCAGTTTATCTTTCTTTTCTCCTCTCTTCACACAACTGAGGATAACACAATGAATGGTACATGAAATCTCAAAATTGAATTTTCTTTATGTTGGCACTCTTAACTTCAGCCTAAAACTGTTAATTTTTTTTTAAATTACTTTCTACTATTGGGTCATTTATCTTTTTCTATTCTTTTGTCAAATGGAAAATTTTCTGTAATTTGAATTTTCTTTTTTTAAATGCCAAGTCCCTTCATGATCTAGTGACCTACCATTTTTGTTTTAACATCTATGAGTTGTCATGTCTTAAGAAAGATAGTGAAATTCCTTCTCCTCTGTTTTTAATTCAAAGTAGTCCTGCTCCTAGACTGGCTGCCATCTAAAACTAGAGAGCTTTCTACTTTGCTATTTAACCCATAGGTGGGGAGAGAGGAGATGGATTCATGCCTTTCCCAAAGGTGTTAATGTAAAAGTGAACACAACAGCCAAGAGTGGAATTTGAACTTGGTTCACTGAGTCCACTATCCAAACCAATAACCATTATATTAATTGTTAACAAAGAATATTGTTAAAATTAATCATCCTCTCTTATAAAAATATGGAATTGATTCCTGAAGTCTTTACACTCACACTTGCTAATTATTAATTTTTATTTATTTATTTTACTTTTTTTTTCCAGATTATTTCCAGAGGTTCATGCATATCTAACTTCTGTCACATGTACTATTTTGATTATTGAAACTGTTTGTTCTTTTTTATATGAATGTTTTAATTTTTAATTTGTTTACAAAATGCACTTGTACATATATTTCATGAACAATTGCTCAGTGAATCTTCATCCTCATGTAAAATTCAGAAACACATCTAAATTATACCATTTAATTCCAGTTTTTTTTTATCTTAATATCAAAGTAAACAACAACATTTTAAGAAGTTTTTCTTCCTGATACATTTGTGTACAAAGCTAATTATTTGGCATTTGCTTGTATATTTATGCTATGTGTAGATTAAATAAAAAATGATGTTTAGAATAGCCACACACTATTAGATAATTCCAACATTCAGTTTCCCAAATCATTTTCATTTCATAAAGCTAATTCAGCTCAGTCAAACTATCTATATTAACATCATGTCAAAAATAAACTGTAATATGGAATGTACTTAAATATAATTTAATTTTATTGTTTTAAGTATCAAGAATAAATGTTTTCATTAAAATTTATAAAGAGTTCAGATTCGGTATAAATCACTCTGATCATTAAGTATGCATAAAAATGAGTTTTCTTTAAATGTTTTCTGATTTCTTGATAAGTTAATAAATAAAAATTTCTTAAACTCCATACACTTATTATTCCTCGTTATTTTTGTTTCAGATTAATTTTTTTTAAATTAAATATACACTGTGTTGTTTTTTTTTCAATATTCAAAAAAACATAAAACAAGTCATTCATCTTATAAATAAATGATTGAAAACTAATGAATTCAAAGAAGAAATTAATTAAACTCATGAAGACCTCCATGTTTGAACGGTAAAGCACTATTCAGACATGATATTTTTTTTATTTAGCACATAAAATTAAATTGAAGCATAAACTTTGATCATTTTTTCTTCAGTTTCAGATTATATTATTTTATGAATGAGACAGTCGAAAAATTCAGTTGAATCAGATTGAGATAACCAAGGCAAATACGTTTAGGTTTTCAGATGTAAGGGAGATAAATCTGACGTTCAATTTTATAAATTAAAGGGAAATAACAATGAATGACTTGCTTTCAAAAATTAGAAAATATAATCCACGTATAATTTAAATTTTTAAAAAAATATTTAAGGCTTTTCGGTTTTAACAAAGAAAGAACAGTAAATAATTTTTAATGATTGGTAAGTAATTTTATACCTGTTATATTTTATCCACTGACAAGAATACAAGAATTTAGATATAAAATCTTTTAACTCTAATGTCTTTTTGCATTTCCCTTCAGATGTTAATTGCTGATTTGTCACTGTTTTAGGCTGGTTGGAACCATTGCTAGACAGGATAGGCGAGAACAAGTCTAATGTTGTGACTCCTGTTATTGATGTTATTGAGGATGACTCATTCCGATATCAATATGGTAGTGCAAAGAGCACAAGCATAGGCGGCTTCGACTGGAGTCTGCAGTTCACATGGCATGGCATTCCTGATGTAGAACGGCAGAGGAGGAACAATGATGTCGCCCCTATCAGGTATATTGCAATGTTGCCTGGTTTGCAAGTAATAAATTACATGATGTTGTTGCACTGTGTCACTGGAGCTCTTCTGTCTTTTTCACAATTTGTGTCGTTTGAGTTGTATTTTATTTTGTATTTTGTTAATATTTTCTAATTATACAGTACAGGATAAAGAAAAATTTTTAATACTAATTAATAAGCAAAAGTTCTAATTCGACCTTTGATTGTCCAAAATATATTTTCTTTCTGAATTTCTGGGATGACGAGTTATCATTATTTACATTATTTATATTTGGACTATTGTCCACATCTTTTGTTGAAACATTTTAGACTTCATCAGGTGATTGTTCATCCAAATAACCTTCAGGTAATTTCAAACTGAGCCCTTTACTTAATCTACAAGGGTAAATTGTTCTCATTCTACAGTCCATGTCCAGAGATATCTCATCTAGTTCTTATTCTTATTCAGTTATTGCTCACCCCATTTCCACTAAGTCCAAAAACTCACTGCCCCACTCAGGGATTGAATTCACAATTATCACCAAATTTACAAACCAATGCTTTAACCACTAGGCTATTGTCCTATGGAACAATTTTGAGTGGGAAACCCCTAGGGCCTTAAACTTAATCAGCCTCTCTGTTGATATGCTTTGCTGCTACTTATCATGTTCAACTGGACATAGTGCAGTAGAATATGAGAACAACATACCCCCTTAGATTAAGTAAAGGATTCAGTTTGAAATTCCTTGAACGTTACTTATAGTGGCAATAATCTGATGAAGACTGGATAGCACAATAGCCAAAACAGTGTGATGACAAAAACAAAGATGGAGATAATAGTCCACATGCAAATAATCCAAAATATCTATTATTCCAAATAACTTGATAGTTAACATGAAATCACAGTCTAGCATCATTCAAAGAGCTGGAAATTAAATCCTATCAGAATTTAGTTCACAGCAATGCTTTTTTAAACTATGTCTTCATGGCATCATTTTAAACTGACAGCTTCTTTTTCAATATCCCTTGCTATTGCAGCGGCCAGATTCAAAATCATAGAGACCACAGCCTTGTATCACAATTAATTGTGAACTCTTAATCTTTTCCATGGCTATATAGTCTGGGGTTTTACAAGGCCAAATACAGTTTTTGAATTTTTTTTCCTTCTCCTAAACTTAATGTCAGTCTGTTTTGGACAGAGAAGAGAGGGATTCATACCTTTGCCAGTGATATTTGTGCAAAAGTGAATGTAAGAAACTCAACCAGAATTCAAGCTCAGCTTGCCAATTTATTATTCCAAACCACTAACCATTACATCTACATTTTCAATATATTGGGATCAATTTGCTTAAAGTTCATATTTTCCTGAGTTCAAATGAAAATGTTTTCTAACATATTTTAACTTTCCAAAATTAGAGTTTATATAGTGATTTGTTAAGCATGGCTTAGATGTGGCACAATGCCGAAAATCTGGAGAAAGCCTGAAAATATGGGAAATATGAACTTCTCTTAAAGTAAATAACTTAAGGTTAAAAATTTTTTTCTTTTTTGAGTGCAACATTTTATCCTGTCCTGTATATATATATTTTTTTTTTTTTGTATAATTGTTTTTATGTGAATATATCAAAAGATATATTACTATGCATGTTTGGGTATGTATGTAGATATGCATGCTTCTTTGTTTTGTTTTAGTGTTTTCCTCAACTGTTTGCTTGCTCATAGAACAATTTTAGTGAAGATATAATTTTCTTAAAAGGACTTCAGTTATTAGACTTTATTTCTTTTCAAAGAATAAAGTCTAACATTTAAATATAAAAAAAGTGAATGACTTTTTTTAAACAGAAATGTCAAAAACAAGACACTTTGACAACATTACTCTATAAATAATTTTTGTTCAACTTATAAAATTGGAATTAGAAATAATGCCATTCTTTTGCCTATCATTAACAAGATATTTATTGCATTTTTCTTTAAAATCTCTGATTTCTGAATTCTAAATTGATAAGTTTGAAATAATTTACTTTTAATTTTATGATATTTAACATTTTTTTCTAATATTTTTATGGGTACATGTGAATGAGTGCAAGCTCTTTTTTCTTTCAGAAACATTAATCTTGCTATATTTAAACATGTGCGTGTTTGTGCAAATGAAAAGAAGAGTTCTAGTACTTGGTGGAACACGTGTAATGTAATTCTCCCTGTAAAAGAATTTCAAACAAAGATTGACTTAACTCCGATAGAAATTCTTATTAATCCTTGCCATTCACATTACATAATAAACTTGGTGTGGGTCTTGTTTATTGTTTTTTGTTCCGTTGTTTGCTTGTCAATAATTGTATTTCCCTTAATCTGAATTCTCTTTACATTAAAAAAAAATCACCAAAAAGTCATGAAAATTGTTACCTGTATAGAGCTCCTTTTTCTATGAAAATGTCTTATTTGTTAAACAGAATATACTTCTTATGTTATTTACATTATTCAGACTGTTATCCTCATCTTCGTTGCCATATTCACAACATTTTGGCTGTTGTATGCTCCAGCCTTCTTCAGGTGATTGGAATTCCGAGCCAAACTCTTTATTTTGTCCACTAGGGTAGATTGTTCTAGTTCCACATTCCATGCCTCTTCCAGATGACTCAGTTATTTCCCTTTAACTCAACTCTCCAAGTTTTGGTTCACCACTGTAGTAACAGTGTCTCACCACCCATACAGTGTAAAGAAAGGGATCGTTCACTGCTTAAAACATCGAACAAAAGTCAGAAGTGGTGATCTAGAGACATATGAACAAGAAATTGTCAGTATAAGAAAAACCCTACAATGTAACAACTGCTCTGGGTACATGACAGCAGCTCCGACAAACTGATAGAAGGGTACAAGAGGATAACAGTACTCAGATATCAGCTTTAGTCTGCCTACCCTATATGAAGGGATTATCGGAGAAAATACAAAACATCTGTGGTCCATATAACATCAGGACAACCTTCAGAAGTGGTTCAATACTTTGCACCTGACACCCTCTTCCGAGTAAGACCCCCCCCTCACTCCCATAGAGAAGAACATGACTAAGGACTGCACACACCATCCTGTGCAGCAGGAAGAAGAAATATAAAGGAGAAACACGCTGCCCTCTTAAAGTAAGACTGCAAGAACATCGTAAAACGGTAACATGAGGGGAAATAGAAAAATCAGGCATAGCTGACCACATATGGAGAGAAAAGGGAGATCACTGCCCCCTGTGGGATGAGGTTGAAATAATAGACAGAGAACATCACTGGAAAATACGAAAACTTAAGGAATCAGTACATATGCTAGGCCACAAAAATTTCCTGAGCCAACCAAGCATAGAAATGAATACAATATGGAAACCAGTAATAAGGAGTGCTATAGTAAAGCAATGAATAACAACAAAAAATTGCAATATAAGCTCTGGTAAAAAATATATGCAATAATAATAATAACAGAAAAATTGCAATATGAGCACTGTTAAAAAATGATTGCAGAGACATTAGGTTTATAAGTCCCAGAAATTCATTTAGATCCAGTGACTAGACCCAAATAGTTGTGAGTTCAATACCAAGCTAAAAATGAACCAAAACTTGGAGAGTTGGGTTAAAGGGAAAAAACTGAGACATCCAGAAGAGGCATGGCAAAATAAAGGGTTCAATTTGAAATTCCAATCACCTGAAGAAGGCTGGAGCATACAATGGTTGAAACGTTGTGAATATGGCAATGAAGATGAGGATAACAGTCCGAATAATGTAAATAATCATAATACCTCAGGGATATAGACAGATAAAGAATGTACTTCATTCAAGAAGTACATTTTAAGATATTTTTGAAAAAAGATATTAATGAGTCTGTTCTTTTTTTTGGAACTGACTTTAATTATTGTTTTTGATATTATTCTTTAGGCTATAAATCAAAATTTGTCTGCTGTACATACCACATGAATTAGTCAACTAAAAAAAAAATTCATTTCATTTCTAATCATATAATCTTTTATATTCTGTTTTGTCTAATGGCCCTGCTATGTTTTAGGCATCAGGTCATCAAATTCATCTCAGCATCTCTCAATCCAACATTTTAAACTTCCAACAAAATCAGTTTTTGCATGGAACATAAGTACCATGATAAAAAGAAATAAAAAAGACATTAATTTCAGTTGATGTTTTTCTCACTTCCAGTCTTTTCATAATTCAAAACATTAATTCCAGTTTTTACATGAATGAAACCAGAAATAAACTCACCTTTTTTTTATATATAATTATTTATCTCTAATACACATTTCTTTGTTTTTTTATTTATTTTGTGAATGACTGATAGTGCATTGCATAATTGGTATTACTTACGCATAAGATCTGTTTGTTTATTATTTTAAATTATGACAAACATGTTTCTGTCTCTGTAATTAAAACACACCAAACCTTAATTTAAATAAATATCACAAATAAGAAAAATACTAAGATAAAACAATTTCTAAATTTTTAGATATAATAAAAAAAAATTTTTTTACTCTGGCATTTAAAAATTAAACAAAAAATAGGATGATAATACAAAGCAATATAAAAAATGTGTTACTGGTTGTGTTTGCATCAATTTGTGAAAACACAGACAAGAAACAGTGAATGAAAAGTATACCAGCCTTTTGTGTAAGGACCACAGGAAATTCATTTGTATGTGTGATTTCAAACATGCCAAGAACATGTGCTTGTCATATTCATGCCTTGAAGCTTTTTCTCATCTGCAATCAGATGACAAAAATGACAGTGATATGTGTCCACACGAAAGCATTAAGCAATAAACTCGCTACTGTTTAATTAAGTTCTGTCTATCATTTTCATACATAATTTAAAGAGTTTTACTTATAAATCTTTTCATTCCAAATGTAGAAACAGTAAAATTAAATAAACTTTCAATAGTAAAAGAACTTTTTCAGCAGTAAAAAATAAATCTGTTTGCCTCCTGAAAGTTTTGAGAAAAAGAAAATTTTTACCTTAAAATGTAAATGATTTGTAAATATTAATTGAAAAGTTTAGTTTCACAACTTAGTTGTCTTTTTTTCTATTGTAAAATACTGTATGAGAATAATAATGATTAGCATATCTAAAAATTAAGTTTAACACGTTTAATGTCATCGAAAGATTTAAATGAAACTATCATTAAAGTAGTTTCTCTTCCCCCAACTAACTTTGAAAATATTTAACTTACATCTTATCCCAATAATGCTGAAATTTAGAAATGTCACCATTTCAAAGATGATATTACTTTTAGCTTGCTTGTGTGTATATAAATATTTGTGTGTGTGTGTGTGTGTGTGTGTGTATATATATATACATATACATATATATATACATATACATATATATATATATATATATATATATATATATGAATGAGGAAATATAGTTTCAAGGTGTGCTATATTTATGGGATAAAGTGCTCAATATCAGAGATAGAGCTTATATAAATAAAAAAGTGAACATTGAAGTAAACACTCATAGGCCAGACGATTGTGTCTTGCAAGACACAGTTGTTTGGCCTGACAATTGCATCTAGCATGAAACAGCCTGTCACCTCTGAGTGTTGACTTCAATGTTCACTTTTATATCCATATATATATATATATATATATATATATATATATATATATATATATGTAAATAAAAAGGAAAGAACAGTAAGATATAAAATCCGGTGTTCTTATAGATATTTTTATTTTTACACAATAGTGCTCTATGTAAATTTAAATTTACAGAGCATTAATATATATATATATATATATATATAAATTAAATAAGTTCAGTTATCTTTTTTCTCTTCGATGTAATTCCATGAAACTCTGTATGGACAAGATGAGTGAACATATTTAATTTTACTTATTATTATTATTAATGCTCTATCTCTGGATATTGAGCACTAGAATTACAAAGACTTCTTGCTTTAAAAACATTATCCTCCAAAATTACTCTGGTCAGTCAGTCCCTGTTATTGTTATACTTCTTCAAACTTCTTCTGTTGTCTCTCTTGTTATTTGTTATGACTTTCCTTTTTACTCAGGATTTTGGTGATGGTATATTGGTGGTTGAGCACTTATTAGTGTGACTATATTTTTTGTTAGTACGTTCATTGTGGTAATGATGATGGTGGTGGTGATGGAGATGCTGTTTTGTTTACATAACAGCAGTAGACTACTTGAATCACTCGGTTTGTTGTGGTGGAGATTCATCTGATGGGTATATTTTGCATGACATAAATATATTCACTCATTACTTTCTTGTTTTTTATGCGTGCCTTTCTGGGCTTTTTTTCATTTCTTTTCATTTTTTTTTAAATTTTTTTCTTCAATTCATTTGAATATCAAGAAAAATTAAAGCAACATTTGGTATGACCCATCTTGCATGACATTAAAAAAAAAATAATAAAAATATCTCCAAAGAAATCTGTCAACATTTCCCTAAAATTATTTTTAAGAAAAAAGAAAAATATGATAAAAAAAAAATATATATAAATATTAGTTTATTTTTATGAAAAATAATTTGTTTTAGTTTTATAAATATTCTCCGCTGGAGAGAAAGAAAAGGTTATCAACTTAAGTTGAAATATTATTTTTTTTATCCACTCTCACATGTATCAATAGTTATGTGAACTGAACCATCCTAAAGAATATGTTTTTACTCAGCTGAACCACTTTCTTTTCCTTGATAATCGATCTGAAAAAAAAAAAAATTCTCCCATGTCTTCCCAGTTTGAATTCATATTTTTTTATTTGTGGGGAAATATCATCTTGTTTCCATTTAATAGATTAAGTCATTTTTATTCACAGAACTAATCTTTCTATTTCCATCACACTCGCTAAATTTTTGTGTTCAAAGTTTGCTTTCATTTTATGTGTTTTATCAACCAAAAATATCTACTTACTAGATTACTTGTTAGACTCACTTGCTAATGCAAAATTAAAATTCTTTAATTACAAATTACCTTAAAGTTAGCTTTCACATTTCATTCTTTGAACTCGCATTGTTTTTTTTTATACCTACCTTTACACTACAAAAGAGAAGAAAGAATTTGTTATTTCAACTATTATCAGCATTTTAAGAAGCTTCTATTTTATTAAGATTCTTTTCCTATTTTTTACATATTTTTATATTTTACCAATTCCTCATTTATTAAAACTGGAGCAGAATTGTTTTGTTTTTTTATATTTTTATGCAGCATAGTATTTTATTGTTTTTTTTTTAATCATTTCACTCCAAGCAAAGCAATAAAGTCACTAAGATGCATAGGGGTTACCTGATGTGAAAAATATAAGAAAAATAAAACATTATTAAGGAGAGAGAACAATAAAAGAACAGGAATTAAGAAGACAGAAAATAATGACTGACATTGCACTTAATCTTTTGAAGATCAAACTTGACTAGAAATCAAGAAGCCAGAAGAGAGTTCAACAAGCAATAAGTGCAAAAGAAGAAACTATTAGCATAGAACTTAAGGTTATATCTAGATATTTCAACTGTAAAATGAGATGACCTTGCTACCAATCTAGTAGAATGCTTAAATTTATAAAGTCTCAGTACCAAAGAGGAAAGCTCATCAGAACAATTACCATAAAAATATTCATAGAAAAAGTACATGAAGCGATATTACAGCAGTGGGAAAATGGCTGAAGCCAAGATACCAAATTAGGATCAATAACATTGCAGATTCTTCTTTGTATGTTATCAAGAATATCTAAATACACAGCAGAAGTACCAGATGTGACAGCAATATTCAATGCCTGGACAAATGGTAGACTTATAAATACATAAGATACATTTAGCTCCTGTATATTGTCAGATCATGCATAATTCACTTAAATGTCTTCTTTCATTTTGCCGACACAGCAAAAAATAGCTATGATAGTATATACCCTCACTGTCATATGTACCAATAATTTAACTGTATCCTATTATTTTAACCTAAGATAGAAGCAATGTTCTGTTTGAGTTTGTTTTTGTTATTTGGTTTATTTTACATGAACTGCTACATTAAATAACTGAGCACCTAGTACTTTGTCTCTTGAAGTTGTTAACTTAATTTATTATTTGGTTTTGCAATCACAGACCTGATATTTATTAAAGAGTTGTGGATGGAAATTTAGAGGACAGTTTGTGTTCTAATAAAGTACACTTACTATTTGTTTATATATCAATTGTCTTGATTGTTTATATTCCTAAGTGGTAGTTGCAATGCATTTGTGTGTTTGTCTGTGTTCTTTTTTTATACCAAACATTTGTTGACATGTTTCTTTTCTTCTTTTTTTTTCCTATTACTTTGTTGTATGTGTTTGATAAATGTCCATCTTAGTTTTGTGATTGTGTTCAATGTTTCCAACATGCATGACACACACTAACAAACTAAACTGTTTCCTGTATTGAAAGAAAATATTTCTCATGCCTGAACATGATTTAGCATAATCTAAATTAGAGATATTTTATTGTTTGATAGATTTACTCTACAAGTATAAGAGAACAAGACTTCTGCCTGTAATACATTTTAGAATTTTTGTCATTCTAACAGTTCTTTAGGTATTTTATTCTGTTTCCTTGAAGATTTCAAAAGTAACATTACAAAATCAGTTACTCTTTGTCTTGTCTCTACACTGAACCCAGGCAGAAAACTAAATATTAATACATTTAAATTTTTATACCTTAGGTAAAAATATTAACTAAAGGAAATTTTATTGAATTATGATTACTTAATCTATTTTTCTTTTAATTTTTTTTTTTATCTTGTAATTTTGTTTGATCTTAACAACTGAATTCTTTACAAAGAATATCTTTTAGTTTTTAGGTTCCTGGTATTTTTTAAATATAAGATTCACCCTAAATTTGAAGACAAAGTTTTGAGAGAAAAAAAGCTAGTCATATCTGAAAGATTTTATTGGGCAAATTCAATCAGATTCTTTAAAAATTAATATATATATTCTCCTTTTTCTTGATCATGCTAACAACAGATCATTTTTTTTTCTGTCAGTGCAGCACTGTCTTTCAGCAGTTCTAGTTTCATTCTCTTTTGTATAATGTTGATTTTTACCTGTGTATAACACTCTCTTTAGGTAAAAAAAATAAAATGAAAAATGAAGAAACAAACTATTTTGTTACCTATGCCAAAGATGTTACTTTAGTTTAAAGTGATACATCCAACTTGGCAGTAAACAGGTGTCAAACTGCCAAACATCCTGTGAATATTGAAATCCGAATTAGGTAATTACTGATGCTAATAGCATTAAGCGCTCTGATTGATCAAATGTATTGAACATTTGAAATGCATAATATTGTTATAAATAACACATTCAAATGGACCAAACTATGCATGCCTATTTAAGCATATTTACACATGGTTTGTGTATATCATATATGTACACATATTTTGTTCATACCTTCAGTGTAACCTACAGTCAAATCACACTGAAAACACTAATTTTTGTTTGATCACAGAAGTTAAACAGCATCAATCCCATTCAGTACTTAGAGAGGGGACTGCTTGAAACACAAGGTACTGTAAGCAACCTCCTACAATCTGAGATCTATTTCAACTTCAAATAACCCACAAAGGGTTGATAAACCTTAAAAAACAAATCAATCTTCAGTCTATAGCATATTTTGCTATCAAATTTTGGGGTAAAAAAGAATGTCATATACACCAAGAAATGTACTAGATTCAACCATTTTAAATAAGATTTTCTACCTGTGCAATTGTAGATAATTATTTAATGACTAACAAATGGTTACATAAACTCTCTCTCAGGAGATATTTACCTTCACATGCCATCATGTATTCTAATTCCTCCCTCTTGTGATAAGTTCCTAATTGCTAAAATTAACTTCTGTACTAACTTTACAAGTTAATCATAACTTTTGTCTTTCCTTTTATTTATTGAACTTTACACTTACTTTTCATTGACCCCTAAATACAGACCTGTCGACATTGGTCTCTATGAGTTCTGTTCAATATTTTATATTTAAAATTACTTCCCTAATACAATGTGCCATTATGTTTATATGTTACCTTGTGTTTGTTCTGTAACCATGTTCAATATTGATTTCTTTTGCATGTCTCTTGTAGCTCTTGTTTTGTGATAAAATGTTGCATCATTGTGCATCAGAATTAACTTACAGGATGAGTTTTGATAAATACTTTACATTAGCCTTTTGTAATAAAAGAGTATTTTCTCCATTGTTCACAGGATAGACTATGTTTGAACTTAGTTCATATTTGTAGAGTCATTTATTCAATCTACTATTATATCACTCTTTGTGTTAGTATGTCTGTGTTCTTAAAACTTGCTACTTTGCTGAAGAGTAATTCAGAAAAATTAATTACTTTCAGATACCAAACTGTTAGTATTGCATTACTCCATGTCATTTCAACATCTGTAAATGAATGTGTTTAATGAAATTTGGCATTAAGCCATGTATGGGTTGCCCATCTCAAAAACTTTGTTTAGTAATAACTTATACTTTTTTGTGCATTTTACCACAAAAGGTGATAAGCAAAAACATATAGATATACCAGTTAATTTTCATATTAGTCAGTTTTATATTTACTTTCTGAGACTTCTCTCTGATCAATAAATTGTTTTATTGACTCAAACAAGCAGTATTATCAATTTTATATACACTGACAGAAAAATCAAGGAACTTTAGTGATTTCTGATTTACTTTGATATCATCCAATGTTGGTGTATTTTTCTTGAGTTATCCACTGAAGAATTTAAGATTATATACTTTAATATCTATATTTTTATTATAAAATTCCATATTCCTTCTATTAACTTGTTTTAACATTAAGATATTATCCAGGGTGACTCAAATAAACTACCCATAATTGAAAAGTGTTCATTGTGCACACAACATGTCTATTTTTATATTAGGTCAAGTCCAACAAAAGCCAATATCTCAAAACAAACAGGTTCATATTTCAAGAGTTTCAAGAGGTGCTTCAGTAAATGTTTCTCATTAGCATAAAAAATACTTAACACTTAGCATTGTTCTTTTTTATAAAGTTTTTGCTCTCTAAATAATTGGGAAATAAAAAAATAAAAAAACAGGATTTTGATAGCAAGTTTAAATAAAATCACCTGCTCAGTTCTTTACCTCTGATTTCACTTTATATTGATTTTATTTCTACTATGAATTCAAAGTAATGATTCTTGTATTTGCTGTGCCTTTTTGAAGTTTCAAACACATGCCATAACTCTGGTTGCACTCTGCTGAATTATTCTTCTCCCCCACATCATTGCAGAATACACATGCACACCAACTTTTTGTGCACACTTTTCCCTACCCACTTTGGATTCTGAATAATTTCACTTTACATTAAGTTATCTTTATGCATTATTACATTGCCGACGATCAGATGAATGGCTGTATTTTTATTCTTTGATTTCTGGACACTCTGCATGGTTTTCTCTGCCTTTTTCTTTTTTTTTTTTTTAATATGGTTTTGAACCTCTCTATAATTCTTTTGCTTTATGTGTCTGTCTATCTCTCTATATCTCTGTTTTTTTTCTACATCGCACATAGCACACCATTTGTTTTAGCCATAAACCTTTTTTTTTCAATGTAATCGTTTTTGTATCTTGTTTTGTAGTTTGTTTTATTTACATAAGCTGTCTTTTTATGTTTCCAAGTTATGTAGTGTGAATCAACAGAAATTTCCCCTCAAACTAGTTTTTCTCTTATCTTCCTCCTCTTTATCCTCTTTTCTACTGTTCCTCCTCCTCCTCCTCTCCTGTCACTGTTTCTAAAGTGGGTTATTACAGAATCTTGGTAAATCATTTAAAACAAATGATTATAATAACTATTGAATAATATTGTACAGGTCACAGGATTATTTGATTTGTTACTCAATAAAATCTACTTTTTCTACAGAAATAATTTTCCTTTTAGTTTAAATCAGAACATTAATTCTGAGTGTGCTTAGTCAGACAGTTGTCGCCCTTGATGTGCATCAGAAAATCCAAGATATGCTCTTTGGAAATAGTCTTGTCTTACTGAAATTTTAAAATCAAATTATTATTTTTACTGGACATATATATATGTCACCACTCTCCTGCCAATTACAATGTATAAGGGCCTAACAATTCAGTTCCTTACAACTGGACAACTGAACTACTAACACACATGAGTTGATTTCAGTGGTAAAGACTTGTGTAGAACCAGCCACACTATTCTGAAGAACTGATAACAGAGAATTGGTGCACAGTGATCCATAGTTTCCAAACAATCCTCCTCAGGTTTTGGATTCAGAATTGTCCTTCTCCTAGACTGGTTACCAACCAAGAATCCAGTCTGCTCTTCAATTTAACACATAGCTAAGGGGAGAAGAGTTGGATTCTTACATTTACCAATTACAATAAATTACACCACCTGCATATTCATTATTTATACATACATACATATATATATATATATATATATATATATATATATATATATATATATATATATATATGTGTGTGTGTGTGTGTATTTGGGCAATAATCCCTCTTTTATAAAAATTTCATTAAAAACCAATGGCAAGGTACTGCAGTTAAATTTTTTGTTTAATTTTTCTTGTGTTCTTATAATTTTCTACTTTTCTGAACATAAATTATGTCAAAATTTTTCAAATTTTCTGTATATCTGAATGCTTTTCGACTCTGGATACATACAGAAAACTATCCATACATTCAATTGAAAGTAAAAATAAAATCATCCTTAATAAAAAAGCTAAAAGTATAGCTGAAACCAAACAGACATACAGAACATTTGGAAAATTTCTACATAATTTATGTCCAGAAAAGAAGAAAATTATAAGAACAAGAAAAATTAAATAAAAAACTTAACAGCAGTACCTGAAACATATTTGAATGAAGATATGCTGCCTAAATATTAGGTTGGTGCAAAAATAATGTCGTTTTCTCACATGATGTTGAACGTCAAAAAACAACATTATTTTTGCACCAACCTAATATATAATATATATATATAAAAGTGTATAAGCATTCCATCCTGCTTGTCCAGTGTTACACTAAGTGAACAATCAAAGTAAATTTGATATGATTTTTTACTTAGCTGCACACAAGGAAGAAGTTAGTAAGATCACATTTACAGAGACAGGTTAGGTAGTGAAACAATAGCAGTATAAATGTTGACGTTGTCTTTTGCTGGATTTTTGTTTATTAAAAGTATGATATACATAATAGGTATATTCATCAATAGATAAAAAATGGAATGGATCATCAATGAAGATAAGTAATAATCAGCAAGTAGATAATATAGATGTAGACATAGGGAGATAATAGTGAATAGAAATATAAGAAAGTAAATATTTTGCAGGCAGATAATTGATTAGGATGATTTGTCAGAATTGTCCTTCTCCTAGACTGGTTACCAACCAAGAATCCAGTCCGCTCTTCAATTTAACACATAGCTAAGGGGAGAAGAGTTGGATTCTTACATTTACCAATTACAAAAAATTACACTACCTGCATATTTATTATTTATACACACACACACATATATATATATATATATATTTGTGTATTTGGGCAACAATCCCTCTTTTATAAAAATTTAAAAATAAAAAGATATTATCTAAAAACAGATATCTATGAAAATAGATATTATTATTAACATCATTGCTTATAAAAGCAGTGAAACAATGAAGATGACACAAATGTGAAAGAAATGAAAATGTGCAAAGCACCTACACGACTGTAAGTTCATTGGTTTTTTTCTGTCCTCCTCTGCAACATTTCTCATACTATTTTTGCTTTAAATTAAAAAAGTAAGCAATGAGTTTTTTATGTCTTTCTCCTGCAGAGACCATTGAGAAAGTCATCGAAATATCTCCAAGCAACCAGATTAAATCTTTGCTTTATTTTCTCATTTCATCTTATTCTTTACTTTTTTGTTTCAATTCTTTATTTTATCATGCCTTAACTAACTTTATAAGTATAATTATTTCATAACAACTTAATTTTTCAGTCACCACCTACAAACGATTATCACTTGCATACACAGCTGTTTCTTTACCAATTTGATCAACATCAAGTTGTTTCAAAATAATCATATTTATCAGAATTTTTATTTTACATAAATTTAGTTCATCTTTGTGCTATACAGCCAGTCAGAATAGGTTGTATTTTACTATGCCATCAATGGGCACCAGACAACTATTATAAACAAGTTATTTTAATTCTGCATACCTGTTTCTTAACTGATACATTCTATTGGTGCCCGAGTAACCAAAATTTAATAAGATTTGCCTGATTGTATTTTGTTTTCTTCTTTCATTTTTAATTTTTAACTAAGTTTCCTTTTTTAGTCTTAATTTATTACAACATATTAACAAAGATTATCTTCAAGAGACAGATATAGAAATATCTGAGTTAAAGAAATAAATACACCTATTAATCCTACTTTGTCAGGTTAAGGGGAGTAATTTTTTTTTCTTTAAATCAGATCTCTGCCTTTAATTTGCATTTTATTATGTAAATGTTAATTTTGATTTAACAGTTTAGGGATTTTTTTGGGGGGGAAGGGGTTAATTATAACATTTAAGAATGTAAATTATTTTAGACAACATGAAAATCTGTTTTCACAGTTTTTTAATCATTTCACCTCAGACAAGTTTATAGAATATCTGCATTTTCTCATTCTGAATACTAATAATAATTTGTACACTCACTTATGAACACAAACAGTATTTTGAAAATCTGATATATATATAAACAAGCATGCATGCATATATATATATATATATATATATATATATATATATATATATATATAATTTTATCTTAGCTGTCTTTATTTTATTCAATACACTAATATATTTCAAATACACTCTGATTAATTGGTCATCAGTTATTTTTTGTTGTCATTTTCAATACTTGTGCCTTTTTTTTTATTTTGATTTGTTCATTTTTATTATATTAAATAAGGATTCCTGCGATATTAAAGTTTCATTCTTTTTATTTCTAAAAAATCACTTTGGTCATTCTATTTCAGACATAATTTATTGCTAAAGAGCACTATTGCATTGGGTATATTGCAAAAGTAATTCTTCAAATCAGGCAATGAATAAAAACTTAGGAATGTTTTTTTTTTTTTTTTCTAAAATTCATTCTAGGTTGCATTCGATAAGGCAAAAACCAAACTTTATATCAGAGCCTTTTGCTTCTAAAATTTTACGAAGATCAACATTACACAGTCTTCAGTTAACAACACCCAATAATTTATTTATGATTTCAAAGTTATTTTAAAATTAAAAGAAAGTATGTAAAAACTTTTGTGCTAAAATTTTCCAATTCAATTTTGAATTTGTTTTCTTTTTCAACACAATATTTTGATTAGCAAAAAAAAAGGTTTTCTTTCATGATCCTAGTAAAATAAAGCACAAATTAAAAATTTAATAATCATGAAAGTTTCATATTCTTCTCATTACCAACATATCTGTGGTTTCATTTGTTGTTTTTTTTTTTTTTCAAGCAGTACCAATTCTCTTTTTTACAAGGCTTGAAAGAACTTTTGAAAATAAACAAGATGAATTGGGATCAAATATAGATGGGAATCCAACAGAATAAGATAAAGAACAAATAGAAAACATTTATCAATCAAACCTGTTTCACTTTTATTAAAGCTTCATCAGAGAACGAGATATGGAAAAAATATCTCATTCTATAATGAATTTTTGCTAAAAGTGAAACATGTTTGATTGATAAACTTTTCCTATTTGTTCTTATCAAAATAAACAAGAAATAACAGATCTGAAGACACACAGGATATTTATTAAACCCTTCATCTTCATAGAATCTCAGTGTTAATTGGATGCAGTAGCAGATTTATTTTGTCTTCTTGACTGTAGGGTGCAGAAAGAGGGCAGAGGGTGCGACAACCCCAGGCTCTCACATTGGGGGGGTATCCAATCAGAGAGTGAATTAAAAATTTATTTTTTTGAAATTTGAAGTGTTTATTTCATGTTTGATCTGTTTTTACATATTTAAAATGTCTTCCTTTCTCACATTTCTCAGTACTAGACCATATAGCATCCCCCCCCCCACCTACTGAGTTATACAGGCATACAATCAAGGAGTTGGCCCCAGGCATCACTAAACCTCTGCATGCCACTGTCTCCTGATCTCAGTGAAAATTTTCAGAGGACAAAGATATTTTTAAATTGCCTTTTTGACGTCTTTTATATCCACGCTTTATATCAGAAATAAATATATTGTCACTATTCTCAAAATGTGAAATATTAATCTTCATAAAATTTCAGAAACAATTTGTGTATGCAAGCTGAAAGTTGGAGATTTTACAAAAAATTATTCACTTTGTGATCCGCTTCATTGCAAGTGAATGAAATGTTGCTTTTGCAAACTGCTCAGTAAAATAATGCTTTTTAGTATACTGAATGTCATTAATATTTGAAATTTTGACTGCCAGGTCACTCTGAAATATGATAAAACAGCTCCTTTGTTTTCCTTCTTTTCTATAAATCTATAAATTGGGCTATATGTTTAGCAAGACAATATAGTTTTAATTCATTATAATTTCTCTATCAATAATTCTGTTTCTATTTCAATAATTATAATTTCTTATTGTTTGTCAGCAGTTTTACTTCTCATCACTTATGTGAAAAGATTCCTACTTTTTTTGCATATCTGTGTCCATATTTTGCAATGATTTTCTTGATACTTGAAGTAAGTGACAGATAAATTTTCAATCTACCAATTTTTTATCTATCTATCTATCTATCTATATATATATATATATATATATATATATATATATATTAACTTTTGATTGCATGCCACAAATGGGATTAACATTTTACATCCATCAAATACTAATCTTTTTTTAATGTACTAACATCATATCAACAATTATAACGAACAGGATTTTGTCCTGTATCATTTAATCCTTTTTAATACATATTTCATATGTTGATATGTTTACTCCTATTAAAATATCTTACGTGCAGTATTATTTAGTTATACTCCAAGTAATGTGTATACATGTCTATATAAGATGGAGTATGTAAAAACCAGTTGGATATTTACATTTTTTTATTTTGTTGTTAAAATTTTGTCCTCTATGAGCATTCTGAAAGGAATTGAAAACAATCAGAAAAAAAAAATTATTCCCTTGGATCTTTTTCAATTATTCTAAAAATGCTTGTATAGAATGAAACATTAACAAGAAAAGAAAAAAAAGAGAAATGAAAAATCCAACTGGTTTTCATGTATTCCATCTTACATATTTGGGAGATTTCATATCAGTATATTCATAACATTTTTATAAGTATAAAATAGTATTGCAATTATATTCCGGTCATATGTTACAAGAACGGATAGAATTAAGGAATTACTAGAGACAGTGTGATAAAAATAAATAATGCAAAAATACACACACATACACACAAGTATAGTTGAAGCCCAACAAAAGCTCTTTGAATGGTCTGAAATATAGGAAAAATAATTAATAGATCCTTAATAAAGGAATTTCATTGTTCTTCAAACAAACTTTTATATATTTATATTGTATTGAAGGAAGTGTTTTAAAAAAAAAAATTCAGTTTGATGGTTTAAATGACATCACTTTGAGTGACTTGAACAATTTCATCAAATGGGAGAATATTGGAACTAAAAAACAGTTGCATAAATACATACACATATATATATATATATATATATATATATATATATATATATATATATATATATATATATATATAATGGTACCAAATTGTAATTGGTAGGAATTGTTCCAAAGAATACTTTTCAGTCCATATGAGAGCTCAATGTATGATCCAAAGTAAATTATAAGAATAATAAAAAAAAACACCTTAAAAATCCATAGTCAGTAATAAATGTATTTTGATGAATATAAGCATAGTCATCTTATCAGACCAACTACATTTTTGAAAAAAAAATGTAGTCAGTCTGAGGAGATGAATATGCTTATATTCATCAAAATAAATTTATTACTGACTATGGATTTTTAAAGTTTTATTCCTAATTATTCTTATATATATATATATATACACCCTGACAAAGTTAATTTTCCTTGTCTTTATTCATACTGTCTTTTTACAGATATATTTTATTTATTTATTTCTGGATTTTTACATTAGATATCTATATGTGTACATCAATAAGACCACAGACTAATTATGATAAAAGTTCTTATTTTACACAACTACTTATTTTTTAATATAATCTCCTTCATGCACTTAAATCAGTTTTGTCCATTAGTCACATGCATTGAACATTATACAATGAAAATTTCAGAGTAATATTCTCTTAATAACTGTCAGGTTATTGACTTATTGATCTATCCTTTAAATATAAACCAAGATGATTATAGCTGATTTTTCAGTTGACTAGAAATCTACAATTTATTCATATACGATTCTAAAAAATAATACCAATTTGCATCATATGGTGCATACTGTTTTTTGGGGGGGCGGTAGGGGGGGGTGTTGTTGTTAACCTCTCCCACCCTGGACCTTTTCTCAAAGGTGCTTACTGTGAGTGATCATTTATCATTATTTGTAGCATCAATCTTAGAGGTTGGTCAAAGAGACCAGCTTTGGTATCACTGGTCATTTCCTTTACAAACCCACTTTGTTACTTACAGCTCCCAATTGGAAGAGGAAGTAAAAGCAAAAATATTTCAATCAGCTCACATAAAAAAAATCTTACACTAATTGAAATAATCTAAGCAATGCCTTAAGAAATATAGGCTATATTGAGAGTACAAATCAGACGACATGTAACGGCATGGTCTTGTTATGCTTGCTTTACTAATAACAGAACCTGTAATCATTGATATCTATAAATAATAGTATCTCATATTTCTAAGTTAGTTTTAATTTCTCAATATTTATCAAAGTAAAAGCTATTTATATCATTTACATCCATACTAATGTCCCCATCTTTGTTGTTATTTTCACAATGTTTCAGGTATTGTGTCCTTGGGATTTCTCCATTAGAAATGTAACTTCAAATGTAAATCATGTGTCACTTCTGCCAAAAATTCAAACAGAAAGTAAAAAATATTGAAAGGATAGAATCTTTTATCTGAAAAAGCTCTCCAAAAGATGTCAGTTTTTTTGTTTTTTTTTTTTTTTTTTTTTTTTAGTTCACAAATGTGTTAAAAAATCCAGTAAAATGTTTTTCTTTAAGAAAAGTCTAACTTTGAAAACATAGTTACAGGATATGTGAAATCTTCATCATAATCAAAATTCATATTTGCAGTATATGTTAAAATTGCAATTTTATTTTAATTTTATATTCAGACTTAATAAGTTTTAATGTTATACTTGCTGTAGGGACATGTATTGAACTTCTAGATGAATAGCAAATAAATTTTTAACAGAAACCAGTCTGGGGAACATAGACACTACATGAATTCTGACATTCTGATTTATTGTTTATATTATATAAATGTATTTCTGTTGAATATATATACAACAGAACATTATAATCTAAAATGATCTTTAGAAGTGTTCAGACTTCTGTTATTAATAGTGCCTTTTATTTGAAAAGCTCTGCAGTGAAATTGATAAAATGTCAAAGAACTTTTTGTGATGCATGTCTTTTTCTTGAAAGTCATAAAGGTTCTTTACCTTCTCTTTCTCTCACTCACTTGCTACTTTCACTTTCAACTGCAGATGACTTTCACTTGCTACTTTCACTTTCAACTGCAGATGACTTTACCATATTCAATAACTTCAATAAATATTATTGACAGCATATCATCTCTTTGGTTGGTTACTTGGACTGGTGTTTATTCTTTAACTTTTTCGCAATTCATAAATATGGCATGAAAATAATTTTAAAAAGTAGTATTCGGCATTATCAGCCTTATTGAAAAACTCTGGTAAGTCAATAAGAATTCTACAAACTTATTTCAAATTATACAATTGGGCAGCATATACAGTTAATGAGTACTAACATTTTCAGCTGATCTCAGATTGTATTTCTTATTTGTTTAATAGAAGAATGATTTGTTTCTAATGTGATGCTAGTTATTATTTACTCATGATGAAAATATTTAGCTTATAAAAATCTGTATTCTGGAATTTTCTCCTGGTCTGTGACTCTGTTTCATCTATGGATTACCAAAATTAATTTTCTTAGTCAAATGTGGCAACTCTATTAAAATATGCAAAAATTTACAAGATTTAGAAAAGCAGTGCTACTGAAATTTCTCATTTACATATAAGTTCAATGAATTTTTTCTTTTCTATTTTTGAACAAAAGGACACACTTGGACTGACACATTTTATATACTGAACCAATTCATGTCTATCCACTAATTTTATAATTTTTTTTTTTTTAAGATTTTGTGTTCTTTTAGAAACTTTTTTTTTCTTCTGGTTCTACTTAAAGAAAGGAATTTTTAAAACATATTTCTCTTACTTTTCATTTTCAAATTATATATTTTACAACAAAACTTGAAATTTTGAAATTATATTTTTCATTTTATTTCTGCATGATTATTTTTTGAAATTCCAACATTTCCCAAATGGCTTTTTGTTTGATATAATTTTGTTTTTAAACATATGATTAACATACTAAACTAATATTTTTTTTATTCATCTTTTTCACATACTTTTTTTAATTTTATTTTATCCATCTTTATTTACTATGTGGTTGCTGTTATGATTTTTTTTTTCAATAATATTAATAATTGTATTACTAGTTTCTTTTCAATGACCATTATATAATCAGCTATCAAAGCATTGCCACTGACCAAAGTACCAAACACAAATGCTTACTGGACTCCTACATCCCCCTAGTGTCAATTAATAATGCTTGCCCCCTTTGCTGCTGCTGCTGCTGCTGCTGCCGCTGCTGCTGCTACATAATTTCATGAGCATCCATCTTTCTCTATGTCAGTCATCTCATTCTGACATTTATATCCTGCAACTTTAAGAAAAACAATTGCTGCTAACGCTATTGCTGCTGCTGCTGCTGCTGATGCTTCTAAATTCTGTGTTTCATGACTGTTGCCTGTTTTTCAATTCAGGCTGGTTGGAGCCATTACTTGCGCGTATATCAGACAACAAGAAGTACGTTGTGGCCCCTGTGATTGATAATATCATCGACTCCACCTTTGAATACAAGGAAGCAAGTAATTCAATTTATGTTGGACGTTTTGACTGGAGTCTCACCTTCAAATGGATGCCATCAACATCTTTTCATAGAAATTTGTCCAACCCTGTGCAACCAGTCAAGTTAGTTATATTCTGTCTTCTCTCTAATTAACCAAGAAGTTTTAGTGTTTCTCCTTACAACGCTTTCCTTCCTTGTTAGTTTCCAATTCTTTCACAACTGGTTACATTACAAAATATTGATAGGTGCTTCGAAGTACATTTTTACTAAATATTCGGTACAGGAAGTCATTGTGTTCTGATATTACTTCTCAAGCTGAAAGATGTTCGTTAGTTTCATTTGATTTGATTTTAACCAAATGAGATTGTAGTATTTTGCCATTACACTTACAACTGGCTACTTCAAAATTAAGAGAAGATTTTCTATTTCAGTGTGAAAGTGAAAGGATGACATAGAAAATGGTTTTAATTTTCAGTAGGTGTGTTTGTGTATGCGTGTGATAAAAGTTAAATAAAATGAAACGCTATTTTTATTTTTCCTAATGACCTAATTATATTACCAGTACCAGGTTATTACTTCATACCCAGCTGAGATGGGATATGCCTATATCTTAGAGTCTTAACAAAAGTTACTCAGTACTTTATATATTATCTAAATTGTTGCAATCTGTACATTACAGTTGCTTATCATTTTTATTCCATAGTCATGACATAAATATTTAACCTTCTACAGCTGTTCAATATATAGCCATTTTCTTTCTTATCTGTGGGTTGGAAGAAAAAAAAAACAGATAAGAAAACATCATCTTGTAAAATATCAGTTTAATTTTCAAATATTTTTGTTTTACTATCTTCGGTCAATGTTAATTTCTTTTAATTTCAATCAACTTTGGCATCACATGGGCCACTATCTTTCACTCTGCAATATGTTCTTACCTATTTCTGCTAGTTATCTATGCACCTTTCCATTTTTGCTTTGGGAATCTTATTTAATCTTTATATTTTCACTTTGCAGAAACATCTGCTTCTGTTTCAAAGTAATTGAAATTGTAACAAGCATTTGAAAAGAACATCAGCCAAACGTCATTTGACGCTCTCAATAAAAACCAATTTTGGGGGTGGGGGAGGGGTGTGTGTTTGTTTTTCTTTTGTTCCCCTGCCTAATAATGATGATACAATACCAATATATTGGAATTTTTTTTGTTTTGTGATTTTTACAATGTTAGATCACATTGCAATTAGATTAACCTCTTCATTGCTAACATAGTCTTTCTCTGAAATGTATAAGCCAAGAATACAACAGCGAGGATACTCCAGAGACTAAAAACATCACTGAAACGCAAATATTAGTAACAGCAGCTGCAGAGGATAAAATGAAGACAAAGCACAAAAATTAAAAAAGGGGGACATTACATCATTAATGTTGTTTGGCACTTACCAGATAGTGAAAGAGTTAACATCATTTACTGAATGCGTGAATAAACAAGCTCTTCAGAAAAGCCCTTTTATAACCACTTGTTAACATTCATGTAGTATTTAAACTTTTTTACTGTTCCTGTCATGGCTACTTAGTAAGCCACATATTCTGATCCTACTGAAGTTTCTAGAAATAGAATTGTTTTAAGGAGAGAAGTTCCAAAATGATGCTCTTTCACACACTTAGTCTTCCAGTATTTAATATTTTATAATGCCTCTGTTTTATAACTCTTGCCAAATGTAAAACGTCTCTGTGTCATTCAGGATTATGTTCCTTTTTCTGTCAATTCAAAAACATTTACTAAACAAAAGTAAAATTTAATTACATAAAAATGCAAAAACACTACACAAATAGAACTTACATGGCTCTCTCTCTCTCTCTCATTTTCATTTTTACAAATATATATATAGTTTCATTAAAGATGACTGACAGGGTATATAAAAAAATCCATACATTCAGTTAAAAATAAAAATCATCCTAAAACGCCATAGATTCCCAAGTCGGCATCTATGCGGACGACACCACAATTTACTCCTGCCTCAAACACAAATCTAGTGATGCTGACAAAGTTAACCTGGCAGCTCAAATTGAAATCGGTTGTGAACTGGGGCAAGAAATGGATGGTTAACTTTAACGCCTCTAAAACAAAACTGCTCTCTATTAACCACCACAGGGATCCATCCCTGCATCCCATTAGAATGTCTGAAGACCAACTTCTCGAGAGCTCCTCTCTGCGGCTGCTCGGTCTCACGCTGTCCGCTGATCTGAGATGGAACAAATACATCGAGTCAATTGCATCATCCACTGCAAGGAAAGTTGGCTCCCTGTGCCGAGCCAGGAAATTTTTCTCAAAGGAATCGATCCTCCAAATCTATAAATCGACCATTCGCCCTTGCATGGAGTATTGCTGCCATATATGGTCTGGAGCCCCTGCTGTTTGCCTCAGCGTTCTTGATAAGATCCAGAGACAGATATGCAATGTAATTGGCCCTGATCTGTCATCTCGTCTGCAGTCGCTCTCTCACAGACACAACGTTGCCTCGCTCTGTCTTTTTTACAAATACTTTCACGGTAATTGCTCCGATAAGCTACTTTTGCTGGTTCCTAGGCCTCATGAATTTAAACGTCCTACAAGGCTGGCATCCTGTTCCCACCCCTTCACCATTGAAACTGTTAGATGTAGACATCTCTTCTACTCCAATAGCTTCATGTCTCGCACATCTCGCCTGTGGAACTCCCTTCCTTATTCCTGTTTCCCTGACAAATACAATCTCCAACTATTTAAGTGTAACGTCAATCGACATCTCCAGTTGCCTTGATCTATCCACTTCCCTTTTCCACATCCTTTCACCTTTCATTCCTATCTGCTCTTGCTCCAAATCTTCTGTAACCCCCTTGCCTTGATCGATCCACTATCTTTCTCCACATCCTCTCCTTTACCACTCCTATCTGCTCTTCCTCCAAACCTTCTGTAACCCCTTGCATGCTAGTGCCTTCCAGCCTTGTTTGGGGTGATAAGCTTTTTAAAAAAAAAAAAGAAAAAAGAATAGCCAAATATACAGAACTTTTGGTCAGTTTTTACACACTTTATGTCCAGAAAAGAAATCACTTATACAAACACAAGAAAAATTAAATAAAAAGCTTAATCACAGTACCTTGTCATTCATCTTTAATGAAACCTGTATAAAAGAAGGATTGCTGCCAAAATACACAATTACATATTTAATGTAAAATCTCCAGTGATAAAAATGAGGATTGTAAGTTTTTGGAAAGTGTTGAGTATCTAAACATCTTAGAAAGTAATGTCTTTCAACTTTTCAAATTATTTTTCTTTTTTTATCTCAATTCAAAACAATCTAGCTTTATAGATTAGTGTTACTTTGTAACAATTTCTTTGCTGGGCAGATTTTGAATTCGTAATCATTCAATCTCTTTTTGTATCTTACTATCTCTGTTTTATAGATTAAAATTTTGATCTCAAATATTAAATAGCACCAATTGCAATCAAGCACATGAATGACATTGTTGCTGAGTGAATGATACACTTTAATGGTTCCTATTATAACAGTATGATCCCTTTTAATGGCTACTATTATGACAGGATAATCTATTTTAATGGCTACTACTATGGCTGGATGATTTATGTTAATTGTGTCTATTATAACTGGATGATGCATTTTAATGGCCCGTATTATGACTGGAGGATCTATTTTAATGGCACCTATTATGACTGGAGGATCCACTTTAATTGCCCCTATTATGACTGGAGGATCCACTTTAATGGAGTTTTCATTTAATGGCTGCTATTATAAATGGATTGTCCATTTTAATTGCTGGATGATTCATTTTAATCCTATTATGACTGGATTATCCATTTTAATGGCTACTATTATGACTGGTTAATACACTTTAATGTCTTCTCTCATAACTAGATTATCCATTCTAAAGGCTACTATTATAAATGGTTGGTTAATTTTGACAGCTATTATGATTGGATGATCCATTTTAATGAATATTATTGTTACTGTATTATCCATGTTAATGACTCCTATTATGACTAGATGATCCATTTTAATGGCTCCTATTATAACTGGATTATATATTTTAATGGTGACTAGTATATCTGGATGGCTCACAATAAGTATCTATAAAAGAATGGTCATTTATTTTTGCTTTGCACTGGTTTGGCTGAACATTTGCGCGACTTAATTATATTTGTATATATTTTCTTTACTTGTGTCAAATAATTTATGATAGGTTTATTGCAGCATCATTCCTGTCAGGCTACCTTTCCTTCTGAAAAATTCCCAAAGAAAATTAGAAATAATTTTTGTTTCTATCTCCTTTTAGCATCTACATTTCATCTTTATTCAGCTTTATTTTTCTTTATTGTATTTGCACATCTGAAAGGCAACATTTCAGTAATTTATTTCAGGTATCAAGTAGTGTTACAATCAATTAGTCTTGTTTTGATATTTTGTTAATTAGCCATCACAGTTACAATTAGCACCATCAGGTTGTTTTGTTGAATTCTTCTTCCACCAGAAGTTATACCTGATTGATTTTCATCACAGGATGGTTGGAGCCAATGCTTGAGCGCATTTTTCAAGACAAGAGACACGTTGTGACACCTGTAATTGACCAATTAGATGACCGCACATTTGCTTATTTTCATTTTGGCACCAGATTGCTTCAGGTTGGACGATTTAAATGGGATATGCATTTTGATTGGATGACTCCATCAGAATTTTATCGGAACTTTTCTGATTTATCTGCTCCGTTTAGGTGCGTAAATCAGCGCTCTCTTTGGTTTTTGAAGCAAATCATCTTTTCTTCTTTCCATTTGGGCTCTTCTTTCTTTTTATGGTTCCAGCCTTGTTACAATGTTTAGTTTGGTTTTTTGCCTCTTTTTAATTATCTATTCTCTTCTATGCACAAATTAAAAAAAGACAATTTTTTCTATATTCTTATATTTATCAAACGGCTTTCCAACTACCACTAAAAAATCAGATTTTAATAATATTCAGAAAAGTTTTATTCTCCCCCCAAATTTTTATATTAAAAAATATTTTACATCCATAAAGAAAAATTGCTATTTTCCTTTTCCCCCACATTTTTTTTTTTTCATATTTTCTTTCATGAACTCTATATAGTAGACAAATTTCAAAGATATTCTAAATTTGGTTATTTCTTTTATCAGTTTATTTTTAAACATTTGTATTTATTTACATTAGTCATGAACAATATAACTTTCTTTTTACTAGTTTGTTTTTATAAAATAATGCATGTGTTAGATTTATTATGCTGCTATTGCTGCTATTTCAACCTGCATTCAATATAATGTCATTATGGTGATATAATACATTATTGCATCATTACTGAAGAGAGGGAATCAAATTCTAATGATTTATAAAATTCAGCTAATTTTCTACTAGATACAAACACAATATATACATGTGTTCTCATTTTCATTCTTTTTTCTGTTCGCTTGAATATAAACCTTGAAGAAATTTCTAAGATTTAAGAATATGTAACATTATTGATCTTTTGCTTATTATTTGTATATAGACATTTTTTTTCTTTGCTTTTGCACATTTAGTTCAGTATACTCTCTGATTATCAGGATTTCATTTTCAGAGGATTTTTTTTTGTGATGAGATTATTGAGAATTTCAGTCATGTTTGTTGCCTACATTATTTTACTTTGGTGTATATAAAGCATTATAAAAGAACTTTTAAATGTCTATTTAAATCCTATTTGCCCAACCAGAGTTTAGTTTTACCAGTATTGACTCACTTGAGTATTTAAGCAATTATTCTTGCAGAATAAAACAGTGTTGGTTTGAAAAAACAATTTGACTTTGGTTGGTGAATCTTTCTAATGACAGTACAGAAAGGAAAAGTTCATGACTCTGAACCGACAGACATATTTATAATAATTCATTTGCAGTAGTTTTTTTTTTCTTTGGCTAATATCTAACAATTTGTAGTACTAAACTGTAAATTTTAATGTATATCTTACTAACCTTCCTTTCTTCCATTTTTGTTTATTAAAATGGTACAAAGAAATCTCCACTTTATAGTAAAATTTTTCTGATGGTTTTTACTCTCTCTCTCTCTCTCTCCTTTTTTCTCTTTGGCTTTCTTTTTCCATACTAGACAACCAAAACACAAGATAACCACTACTGCTACCAAGATATACAACTGCAGCTTTTCTTCTTTATTAAATGCAGTTTCACTGTAATATTTAGCAGTTTGTATTTATTTTTACTTCTTCTTTCTTTAATAGAACAATCTTTTTCATTTTAACTTTTTTTTTTATGTTTACTGAATGTGTCAGTCACTTGAAAACATTTTGTGCTGCTGATTGGAATACAACACCTACATCCTGTCAGTAGTAGGCAAAGACAGAGTGACAAATAAAAGAAGGTTTCGTTGTTTCAGCTTAAGGATTTCCATTATTTCTTGTAATTTTAAATATTTTCATTTTTTTTTAATATATTCTGTATATAAAAACATATGGAATAATAAAAGAATGCCTTTGCACAGAACCAATCTGCTTTGGCTGAGATGTTTTGATTTTAATAACAAATATCAAAATAAAAGATCATTACTTTGTCCTCATTGATGATTATCTCTCTCTCTCTCTTCTCTTTATTAATATGGCTTTCTTTCCCTCTCTCTATTAGTATTTATTTCTTTCCCTGTCTCTATTAACATTTCTTTCTTTCCTTCCCTTCTTTCTTTTTTCCCTCTCTCTATTAATATTTCTGTCTTTCCCTCTATTTATTCATTTCATTTTTTCCTCTCTCTCTCTCTCTCTATTAATATTTCCTTTTTTCACTCTCTTTAAATATTTCTTTCCCTCCCTCTATTAATATTTCCTTTTTTCACTCTTTGTAAATATTTCTTTCTCTCCCTCTATTAATTTCTTTCTTTCCCTCTCTCTATTAATGTCTTTCTTTCTCTCTCTCTCTCAATATTTCTTTATTTATTTTTCTATCCTACTCTCTGTTTATAAAATTTTTCTTTGGGATAATTTCTTTTATTCTTTGTTTGGGCAATTTTTCTTTTGTATGTGTGTGGTAATTTCTTTTATATCTGCATAATAATTTCGTCATGTTTTTATATTTATATATAAAATAATTAACTTTCTATTAATGGAATTCATATCAAATGACACTTGTAAAAATTGATCTTAATATTAAAATTAAGACACAACATCACTTGAAATATGTTTTACACTTTCTAAAATTGATACATAGTTTTTATACTAAAGACGTATCAAAATTGTTTCTCTTTTGATCCAATAGTTTTTATTTTGATGAATGATAAAAAGTATTTCTTTTATTGACATTGTTGTTTAATCTCTTATATGAATTTATCATCAGTAATACAGGCAAGCATTCATAAAGAAATCTGCTGCTAAAATGTCATATTAAAAAAATTATTAAGAAAATTTATTCAAATTATTGTAATTTAGTTACTGATGTGTTTTCTGGGATTTAGTGTTTTTAATCATTTATAGTGCTCCTATTATTACCAAAATAATATGGATGTACATAAATGCTTCATTTTGCAATTTCTATTTTCAGGTCCTTGTATTTTGAAAGTTTGTCAGTTTGTTACTGCACCTCACTCACCACCTCCCAAAAGAATAAATAAAGTCAAAAGAAGCTCTCTTTTTAATAGGACGTTAATTCATTTTCCCCAAGATTCAGCACTATGGGTCACAGATTACATTGACACCCAACAACCATTCCTTCTGCTCACAAAAGCAAAGTTACTTAGATTTAATATACAGGGTCTCAATCACTTTCAGATGGTAATCTGAATGTGCTCTGCTAATGACTAAAAAATCCTCTTGTGAAAGATGAGGCACAAATCAGATTATAATTGTTCTGCAATCACTGATCCAGATGTATTGACAAGCATATATAAAATCATTAGCTATATTAAGTCCCAGAAAACTCATCAGTATCTAAATTAGCAAAGATTGTGCTCATGAATACTGCTCACATACTTAGAAAACCTCTCTCAATATAATATGCTTTATAATAATCCAGTATGTTTTTCTTTTTATGGTTGTTTGCCTGAGTTGTTGCCCATTAAAAAATGTTAGCAACTTATATTTATCACCAGATTTGAAAATGTACATTTATTTTACAAGAGAATTTTATTTTCACATTTATATCAGCATACAATAACATATAATAATTTTATGACGGAAATATAATCATTTCTTTCAATGTTTAGTTTGTTTGTTTTTGTTAAATAAAAATTTCCTCAAATATTAATTCATATACTACAGATATAGACTTCTTATGTTCTTTTCAAGAATTAGGTTAACAAATAATCCTAATTGTATGTTTCATTGCATCTTTCCTATACTTACTTTTGTCACAGCATGTCATCTAAGAAAAATATTTTGTTTTTATTTTTCTTTCAACTCTGAGAGCTCCTAATTTAAACTATGATTTAGCAACATTTATTTATATCTCTTCTCATCTTAGACTTTTTTATTTTTATACACATTAAATATTATTACATGATGGTAATTATAAGAAATATAATTAACACATTTCTTAATTATAATTTGTGTTAAGAATTCTAATTATGATATCACTATTAATAGAAGGAAAGAAAAATATTAATAAAGCGGGGGAAAGAGATTTTAATAAAGAGGCAAAAGAAAAATATTAATAAAGAGGAAAGAAAGAAATATTAATGAAGAAGGGGAAGAAAGATGCATTAAGGAAGAGGGGGAAAGAAAAATATTAATAAAGACGGGGAAATAAAGAAATATTAATGAAGAGGGAGAAGGAAAGAAAAATATTAATAAAGAGGGAGAAAGAAAGATTAATGAAGACGGGGAAGAAAGAAAGATTAATGAAGAGGGGAAGAAAGAAGAAAGATGAGAAACGGATTAATATTTTAAAATGTAATGGTCATTTTTATTGTTTCCAATGAAGACTTTTGTTTTTACTTTTAATATTTCTTTGTTGTTCAATTATCAAATTATTCTTTTAATCTACACATGTGTACAGAAATTTTAAAAGATCAAATTAGAAATTTAATTTAAAATAGTTTTATTTTATTCGTAGGAATCATTGATTCTATGATCTTTGTTTCTTCTTAATTCAAAATTCTTTTCATATAAGTTTTGAAGATGACAATTGCACCCCATTTATTTTGGCAAATAAACAGGCAGAGTAAATATAACTTCAAAATAACTTCCTCTAAAAAGGTACATGGGGAACAAAAAAACTCGAAATATTAAAAAAAATTGGGATGAGTATATACAATTGACTATAAAATAACCTTTCCAAAATTTCTGTTCGCAAGGAAATCTTTAAAGAATGCAACCAGAATCCTGCAAGACAATAGGACCATAGAATTTATTTTTAGAAGTGAACTTTAACATGTACATTGTTCTGTTTTTATCCTTCTTTTATCAGTCTTACTTAAACTAGTGTAATATGAAGAATTTTAATGTTACAAGATTCTATTTTTTCTGCATCTTGAAATATAATTACCAATTTTTCTGAGAATAAAGCATTTGAACTTTCATTTTGTATTATATGACTTTACACCATTCTAAGAAACACAGTGGAATGAAAAATAGTTATATAAATACTCAGAGGTGTGTTCGTTACTTAAATCTATACTTTTTGAAAGTCATTGAAATACCATTAAAATAGTAGTATGAAAATTAAGTAGTAGGAATTACAATGTTGTAAATTTCTAAATTTATGGTGACATAAGAAACAGCAATTCTGTATGACCAGCAAGGCCAAATACAAAATATCTTAGCCACAACTAATTTCTATTCAGGATCTAAAAATCCAACATGCTTATAAGTATTTGATTAAAATGACAATGCCTGCTGCCAAATATTTGATATCAAATAAAATGAATGTGAAATTTGATATCAAATGTTATTAGATTTTCAAATGGGTTATTAGAATAATAAATACTAAAGAGTAACTAAAAGAATAGTAAAATGTACTGATTGTAAATTTCAACTTAATTTTGTGAGTTACCCATATATGTAGAAAATTTGTAAACAAATACCAATAATGAAAGATTCATACTGAGATTGAAACCTATAATTAGGGTGATTTCATCTTGGAAGATCTCATGAATAGTGTACTTTTATTATCTTAACACGTTAATACCTACTGTAAAATCTGGTGTTGATTATAAAAATTCAATTATTAATTATAGGTTTTTAAAAAAAATATTTGTATTAATTATAAGTTTAAAAAAATCTAGTATTAATTATAGGTTTATGAAAATCTGGTATTAATTATAAGTTTATAAAAATCTTATATTAATTAAAGGTTTATGAAAATTTGCTATTATTTATAAGTTTCTACCTATAATGTATAAATGACCACTGTCTAAAAAATGGGATAGTGGGCATTATTGGGTTAATTTTTTCTAAGTTTAAACTAATTTTATTTAAGGCTTTGTATTGAAATTATTTTTCTTTAGTGTAGTTGTTATTATCATATTAGATAAAGACTATATGATGATTATGTTATGCTTAGCAAATATTTATAAGAAATTATGATATCACCTTTTGAATCATAAAGTCATACCTTACAGTTTATTAATATTGATCATCTAATATTATTTTTACCCATTACAAGAATCTCCTCCTCTTCTCAAACAATATATGATATTTCTTTGGACATTTTCTTATTGGCTTATGTTCTGTAAGAGACCCTATAACATTTTTCACATTTACCTAATTTACAAAGTTTGATTGTGTGTATGATTTTAATTTTAAACTGTTTGTACTAATCTAGTCCAGATTATAATGACTTATATGTTTGTAAAAATTAACACTATTGTTGTTAGTTTGCATTTTTTACTGGAATGGTTAATTTAGGCCTATAATAATTATAATTTTAGGTAATTGATGAAAATTAATCAATTGATGGTTGAATTCAGAAAACTGCATCTTTTTCTGATATCATAATATAATGTACAAATGTACAGTTTTATTTTTAAATGAATAGAGAAATTAATTTCTTTATTAGATGCACGAAAGCTTTTTACTCAATACATGTAGATAATTTTTAAAAAACTTGTTAGAGATTTCACTAATTTTGTGTGTTGATTAATACATTGCATTCATTTCTCTGTCTTAGAATTTCTAAGTTTGCAGAAATATTTTTGCTACTCTTCTTGCTATCGTTTGGTCTTAGCAATGTCCCACTTTTCTCTGCCATCAGGTCTCCCACAATGGCAGGTGGCTTGTTTGCCATTAACCGGCAATATTTCACAGAGCTGGGCACCTATGATGCTGGTATGGATATCTGGGGAGGAGAAAATCTAGAACTTTCCTTCAGGGTAAGATATATTGCTTAAACTTTTGTTGCCAAATGAAAACTCTCTCTCTCCTTATTCCTGGAGGTTTTAAGAAGGACAAACTTCACCCCTACTTCCAGCAAATGAAACCTGGTGGTCTTAGTGATGGCCATTCTTCTTTGAACCTCGTGGACTAGTACTACAGAAACACAGACAAAGGACAGTACCAAATAAAAATAAAACACATCACTTGGGGACTTACAGTAACAACTAAAATGGAGAGCACTTATAACTCAAACAGAAAATAATGATGTAAGATATTGACATTCCACACTACTTCAAACAGAAGGCTAGGAAGGAAACGCCTATCAATACTGGAAAGAGTCATTACAGCTACTGGACTTGAGAAACTAATTTTCCTGAAAAATTGTTTTAACAGAAAAATGTTATAAATTTTAACTGACTATAGCACTGTCTGTTCAGTCAATGAATGCTGAATGTTTCCATATAAGGAAACAGTTAATATTACTATTACTTAGTACTCACTGCATGGATTGAAAGAAAATTTGTAATTGCCTCCTGTACATTAT
The DNA here is from genome assembly GCA_964036315.1 of Acanthosepion esculentum. Taxonomy (NCBI): domain Eukaryota; kingdom Metazoa; phylum Mollusca; class Cephalopoda; order Sepiida; family Sepiidae; genus Acanthosepion; species Acanthosepion esculentum. Next base: position 92,461,903 of record OZ038490.1, on the reverse strand, counting down.
TGAAATGAAGCTTATTTTAAATCTTACTTAATAATTTACTGTTATTTTTTAAATCATGATGTCATGTTATTTTCACCTGTGGTAATTTGTGAAATCCCTTGACATTTCTTTTTTAAAAGCTTAAGTTATTGTCCATTTTAAAGGCCAACGCATCCCCATGAATGGCCTGGCTGCTTGGAGATGGGTGTTCAAGAAACCATCTCTAGGTAGATTACCAACTAAGCCTAATGAGTATTTTTCATAAGAATTTTACTCCAAGCAAATCAATGATGCAAGGGGTTACTGAGAATCAAAGAAAATAAGAAAAAAAATTAGTAAGGAGACAGAGGACTAAAAGAACAGGATTCAAGAAGACAGATGATTTTTGATTGGTGCTGTATTTACATTTTTGAATATCATAGGTGACAGGAAAGCAAGAAGCCTGAATAAAGTTCCACAGGTGAGAAAAGAATGAAACTATTAGAATAGGACTCATTGTTGCATCTAGCTATTTCAACAGTAAATTGATGAAACCTAGTATTACACTTAAATTCATTAAGTTGAGGTACCAAAGAAGAAAGCTCATCATAACACTGGGCATGAAAATATTTATAGAAAAGATAAAAGGAAACCACATTACAGCAGAGTAGTAAAGTGTGAGAAGCTGAGATGTCAGGTCAGAACCAGTAACATTGCAGATCCTTCTTTGAATTTTCTCAAGAATTTCAAGATATATAGCAGGAGCACCAAACTAGATGTGGTAGCAATATTTAATGCATGGACAGATGGTAGATTTATAAACATGCAAGATGGATTCTGGTGAGAAGAATTGTCTGGTTATGACACAGTGAACCAACTTTCCTAGCAGCAGAGCTAGTAATTGATTCAATATATTCATTCCTCTTCACGTCAGCAGTAAACATGAGACCAAGAAGAATCAACAATGTTGCTCTCCTGGAGATTAGCATCAGTCATGCTGATGGAAGAACAAAAATGGTTCTCTAAGATGACTAAAAGACAGCAGTTTTGTTTTGGAAGCATTAAAATTTGCAAGACATTTCTTGCTCCAGTTAACAACTGATTGGAGACCATTTTCATGATCAGCTGTCAGTTTTACTTTATAAAAATTACTATTAAGGCAGGAGTAGATAGTTGAGTCATCAACATAAATACTAAGTTAAGAAAGTCATTGATGTTGATAAGAAACAAAGTAGGTCCAAGGATACAGCCCAGGGGGATGGGCATCTGTATTAGTGTGACAAGATCTAAAAGAATGGCCCTTCAACACAACTTTCATTACATGATTTAATAAATATTGGATCAAATCAAAAATTCGTCCAGAGACACCATGACCCTTGAACTTATGAAGAAGACCAGCAAGCCAAACGTTGTCAAATGCCTTTGAGATATGTAAAGCCACAACTTGAGCTTTGCAGTTTCTATTTTTCATTAGTTGAAGACTTGTAACTTTGTACTAGTACAACCATCAACAACTTCTGAACAGTTCCATATACTGTTTCATTCACAAGGCTTAGGCCTATCTGCGGTATGGTTTTCAAGCACTTCCCAATGGCACTGCGTGCTTGGATCATCTCCCCAGGTCAACATTATCAAGACGTAAACTCTTTGACTAATTGACAATGGTGAGATTCAAATTCATGTTTCGTGGTCAAAACACTGATGTTCTAATTACTCAGCTCTAAGCCATGTTTTGATGTTTGTTGTTTTAAATACATATAAATTATATGCATATAATATGTATATAAATTATTGAATTGAATGAAAAGTTTCAAATATTCTCTTATAACTGCATTAGACTTTTAATTCTGAAACATTATCTAATAATGTATCAATCCTAATAAAAAATAACATGATCATCTTTCTATGCTTTATTCTTGTGTAAAAGGAATTAAATTTTTTAAAGATTGTTTACATTGAATTAGATATGTTTTTTTACATTGTAGTTTTTCCAAAGAAATTAAAATCACAACTTCTATAACATAGACAGTAAAAGTCTGTGAACTTTGAAAGTACATAAAGTAATGCTTTTTTTTTTTCTAAATTTAAATTAAAAAAATTTATTTAAGTATAATTTTTTCTACAATTTTCTTTTGTACAGATCTGGATGTGTGGTGGGACACTGGAGATCATTCCCTGTTCTCATGTGGGACACATTTTCCGTAAAAGAAGCCCATACAAATGGCGTACAGGAGTCAATGTAGTTAAAAAGAATTCAGTCCGACTTGCTGAAGTGTGGATGGATGAATACAAGAACTACTATTATGAACGATTCAATTACGATTTGGTAAGTCAGGTCTTGCTCATGAAAAACTATGATCTGAACTCCTTTAATGGAATATTGGGTGTAGTTGATTAGAAGGAAACAATTCAATTAGTTCATGATTTTTAAGTTTAATATTTGATTTCAAAAGAGTTATTCAATCAGTACAGATTTTCAATACAAATAAAGAATTCTCAATAGTTGTATTTCCAAAATAATATATAGCATAATATATATATATGTAAATAGCAGGACAGAGTTGGTTCTATAGCCTTGGATGGCAACTGGTCTAGGAGAAGGACAACTCTGAATTCCAAACCTGTGGAGAGTCGTTTGGGGGACCTTGTGGCATGTAGTGCACCAGGTCCCTGTATTCGGCTCTTCAAAAAGTGTGGATGGTTCTGCACAAAGCCTTCACCACTAGAATCAAATCTCATGTGCTGGTGTCAGGCTGCCAGTTCTTAGGCACTGATCTGCTTGACTCTCATACGTTGAATTCAGCAGGAGATTCAAATATATATATATATATATATATATATATATATATATATATATATATATATATAAAAGCAACGAATTCCACAGCAGTCATTGTGACATCAACTTCAGCACAAAACTTGTTGAGGATATTTTCTTCTTCATTAATTTTATCAATAGCTTTCATTCATTTGTTTGGTTGTTGTAAAGTGTAGGAGAAAGTTAGAGTATATTATCAAGTAGCTCGGTGTAAGTAGTATCCATTGCCCATAGAATAACTGTGGAGATTCATTGGGCAAATAAGAAATATTTCATCTTAGTTGCATGTTATCTTGTATTAAAAATTTCTGGACAACTCTGAATTCCAAACCTGTGGAGAGTCGTTTGGGGGACCTTGTGGCATGTAGTGCACCAGGTCCCTGTATTCGGCTCTTCAAAAAGTGTGGATGGTTCTGCACAAAGCCTTCACCACTAGAATCAAATCTCATGTGCTGGTGTCAGGCTGCCAGTTCTTAGGCACTGATCTGCTTGACTCTCATACGTTGAATTCAGCAGGAGATTCAAATATATATATATATATATATATATATATATATATATATATATATATATATATATATATATATATATATAAAGCAACGAATTCCACAGCAGTCATTGTGACATCAACTTCAGCACAAAACTTGTTGAGGATATTTTCTTCTTCATTAATTTTATCAATAGCTTTCATTCATTTGTTTGGTTGTTGTAAAGTGTAGGAGAAAGTTAGAGTATATTATCAAGTAGCTCGGTGTAAGTAGTATCCATTGCCCATAGAATAACTGTGGAGATTCATTGGGCAAATAAGAAATATTTCATCTTAGTTGCATGTTATCTTGTATTAAAAATTTCTTTAGCATGTTGAAGTTAGAGTAAAATAAAAAGCGCTAGAAATTATTTTTTCTCTTTTTTAAAACAGGGATAAAAGAAATGATTTAAAGATTACATTATGATAGTGTTATTCTCTACTTCAAATTATATGTTTCTTTCTGAATCACTCTACATATCAGCCAGATGTGAACACTAAGAAAACAAAAGTAAAAAAAAAAAGTTGTCCTCTGTGCATGGGTTCTGAGCATCACATCCAGCTCACAAAACAGATCCCCTTGACAAAAATATAAAATACAATTTAAATGGAGCCAATCAGAAACATTGCCACTAAACCAAAGACATAAAAAACAAAAATGATGGTTCATGATCCACCACTTCTTTTAAGAACAATGCCAACAAAGAAGAGTCATGGCAAACAGCAAGCTGTCAACCAATCAGACACAAGCATCAACTACAGGCCTTACCAATTCTACCCTTCCTCCAAGTAATTTACCTTGCCCACAAAGAGACATTCCACTCACATCTGTATCAGCAATACAAAGAATTTTATATAAACAATTCTTGTGTTTTCGCCTCACTGGTGGTACATGTTGTTTCATTTGTTCTCTCATTTTACCATACACACATTTATAACAGCAGTGATTAACAACAATTAATAGCTAGAAATAAAATGTAAATGCATTCACAATACATTAAATGTTTATCCTGTAAGAAAATGTCGTTTTATAACCCTTTTTGTTTTTCTTCTTTTCAGTTAAAATGCTTCTTTTTCTATGTAAAATATAGAACAATAACCATAACATTTTTTTTAAATTGATCTTGATACATATTAGCATTCTACCTTGAAGGTTTTAACTTACTTATTTCTCTGCATATTACTGTTAGGTTTTAGCCATGTTTTTTTTTTTGCATCTCTGTTATACATGTTCAAGACAATCTAGCAGTTTTAGTTGCATAAATATGAAAGTAGGAAACATTTTAATTATGTTAACAAGAATATACACTTTTATGACATGCCTAAGTTCGTATAACCATTTCTACAACCAACTGATATTGTCTTCTGTAAGTGGATATTGTGTCATATGATGTTTTCCTCTTCTTTTTTGTTTTCTTAGGGAGATTTTGGAGATATTAGTGACCGAAAAAATTTACGGAAGCGGTTGAAATGTCATTCATTTGATTGGTATGTGAAAAATGTTTATCCTGACTTGTTCATCCCAGGAGAAGCTGTAGCATCTGGTGAGGTGAGGGTCAAGTTGAATCTAATCAGTTGTTTACCTGTTGTGATACCAAATGCTTTATTAGAATATTTTTGCATCTAATTCCTTTGATAGTTATTATTTAGACTGTATATTCTCCAAACATTTCCCCTAACAAATCATGTTTCTTCAGATGATAAAAGGAAATCAGTTATTGGATGCAAATTCAAGTGAAAATCCTTCCAACAGTCTTATTTAGCTCTCTTCATACGTATCTTAGAAGTATATGCAAAATTATTTTCTTCTCATAGGATTCTAACACTCAAACTGGTTAATGTATTCATGTTAAATATTTATCTTACTATAAATATTTTCATGGGAAAAATGATACATAAATTTTTCTATATCAAGATCAATTTTAGGAAAATCTATAACAAAGTGGAAAAATTTTTTCATGTGACATGTTTTGTCCTTTAAGACTTCATCAGACTAAAGTTATGTTTACATTGATGTGATTACATATGAACATGAATGAGAAGATACTCTAAAAATTTAAATTTATGTTGTAACCTAGGGAAGGCTACTGAATAGAATAATCACATGAAGATTGGTAATGAACGATAATACTTAGGTCAAGAACAACACATAAGATTTGCCAGCGGTATGTAGAAGTCAATTGCTAGAAGTGAGTCAAGTGAATTCCACAATGAATCTCCAACTGCAGAACGCAGACCCCACATATGGTATTCACTACTGTATTTATGTGAATGGGGACATACCCATTATCATCCATAGGTATGCTACAACAATTTAAAATTTCAGCATCCCCTCTCCTTCAAATGCATGTGTAATCACATCAACATAAACATCATTTTATCTCAATGAAGTCCTAAAGGACAAAATACAGCACTTGAAAAACTTTCCACTTTGTTATAGATATTCCTAAAACATTTTCATGTGATGAGTATGAAGTAATGGTAATATTAACAGTTTCCTTATGTGGAAATGTTTGGCATTCATTGACCATGCAGTGTTACTGTTCTTTAAAATTCATAAAATCTTTCTCTTAAAACAATTTTTCAGGAAAATAGGTTTCTCATGTCCACTTACTATTATTGCTCTTTCCAGTCAGTATTGATGGGGAGGTTTCTTTCTTAACCTTTTGTCTGAATTAGCATGGAACAACAACACCTTCATTATGCCATTATTTCACTTCAAGTTACATTGCTATCCATTTTAGTTTTTGCTTCTGTTGAAAGACCTCAAGTGATGTGATTTCTGTTATTTGGTACTGTTCTTTGTTTGTGATTCTGTTGCACTAGTCCATGAAGTTCAAAGAAGGATGGTCCTTGCTAAGACCTTCAGGCTTTATTCACTGGAAGTAGAGATGAAGTTTGTCCTCCTTAAAAACCTCCAAGTATGAGGTGGGCAGCGAGAAAGAGAGCTTCCATTTGGCAACAAAAGTCTTAAACAATATATTGGAACAGTTTTTAATGTGATAAATGGAATTGACTTGGCAACTACAATTCAAGCCAGTTTCCCTTTTACACTAATTATCTCTTCCATGGGTTAAATAGCAGGGCAGTTTAAACTCTGTAGCCTTGGTTGGTAACCAGTCTTGAAGAAGGACAACTCTGAATACAAAACAATTTGGATGTGTGGCTGACACCTTCACCCGGTTAGAACCTACTTTCTACAGAAACAGCAGCAGTAACACCTGGCATGAGGAGACTGTGGCCCTATTCCTAATAATTCTAATAGCACTAAGGAGGAGGAGGAGCAATCTTGCTAGAACACAATTACTAATTTAATCATTCCATCCAGAAGAATTTCACTCATTAGAGGCAATATCAAAAGCAATTTTCTCATTATGAACTAATTGTTTTAATTTTGAAAGGAAATATGATTGTTATTTCATTTATAATTAATTTTTATGCAGAAAATATTTTTTATATTCTTTGAAAACTGGTAATTTTCTTTCCTTCATGACTTGCAATTTAAAAAAGAGGATATCGTTGAGAAATAATTGCATTTTTTTGTCAACATAATTTACATAAAGTAAATAAACTTAATTAAAACCAGTTGTAACATTTGATTTCACAATCTGCTTAAATCTCAGTGGAAGGAAATTTTGCATTCTTTTCGTATATTGCATTAAAGAGTGTGAAACTGTATCAAGATAATTTAATTGTATATTATATTTGCTTTCTGAAATAGTGATGTCCTTTTTACAAAGATTCCCAGATTTAAAACAAATTATTTGTACATTCTTATTTTAGAAAAATGAATTATTAAAATTGATTTTTTGAATATGTTTCACTTGCTTTAATTTTGCTCCTACAGATTCGTAACAAAGCGAAGCGAATGTGTGTTGATGCATCTGTGGATCACCAAAACATGCACAAACCTGTTATAATGTGGCCATGCCATAATCAAGGAGGAAATCAGGTACATTTACAAAGTGACCACTCTACTATGGGTGGTGTTATTCCTTTTTCCCAAAAATAAAGAAATGAAAATATAAGAATAAAAAAAAAAAGAATATCTGTTTATTTAAATTCTTTTCTTTCTTTTTTTTTAATCATGTCACTCCATACAAGGCAGTAGATCCCCTAAGACTAAGGGTTATTGAATGTGAAAGAATAAGAAAAAAAGAGAAACATTATTAAGGAGCAAGAACAATAGAAGAGTAATATTCAAATTATCTGCCACCTTTATTCCATAAAATAACAACGCCCTTCTTCTTGAAATTTATGATTATTCATAGTTCCCATTTATAAAATGTTTGTTTTTAATTATAACTGACACAGAATTTATTTTTAACTAATCCCTCTTTATCTTGAATTAATCCACTTACAAGATAATGTGTTTTTCATTTTTTGTATTAACAGAAGAAGCAATTAAGGTTCATTCAAAAATTCTTGATAGCTAAGTTTCTTTTCACTTTAAACAGCCTAAACTTTGAATCAAATCAAAATAGTCCATCATGTCAACTTTCCAGTTTGTAAAATCTTTTGTGGGAAAGACTATAAAATTTCTTTTGTACTTTTCCACTTGCTTTCTCTTTGCTTTTTCAAGCCTTGTACACATTCTGTATTTGTTTTTTTTTCATTCAGTACTGGATGCTGAGCAAGAACAATGAGATTCGACGAGATGATGGCTGCTTAGATTACTCAGGTGGAGACAATGTCATCATATATCCTTGTCATGGTCAGCACGGCAATCAGGAATGGCAATACAGAGAGGTACAGTACTCAAAGTATTTTTTTTATTACATTCCTTAGTTTATACAAAAATGATTATGCAAAAATGTCATTGGATTGCACAATAATTAGTCCATATTGTAAATTTCATTTAATTTTTTTTATGCTATTGTTCACTCAACACAAGACTCAAGAGTCACTCAAAGTAGAGGGTTACTGAATAGGGTTTTATGGATGTAAGAATTGTAGATTATAAGGATATGTAGAATATATAACGGTTGACCTTGACTTGGAAAGGTTAAGATTATAGTTATCATGGAAGCATCCTCTTGTGAAAAAGTCATCCTGGGTAAGACGATAAACTACATGCAGCAGCAAGGCCTCTGATCAGGAGGTTTTGAGGAGTGTGGAACCACCTCTTAATTGCTGGTGTTCCCAGGTCCACCCTGACCCAGAGAGGTAGCACCTGTTAGGGTCCCAGCTATGGGCAAATAGTTAACTATTACCAGAAACAGATTTTTGACAAAACAAAATATTACCAGCAATAAAAAATGTTGCTGGCATTAAATAACCCATTGAGGTTGATATGCCATAAAATAAAATAAACCAAACTAATCTAAACCAAAAAATACATATTTTATTCATACGAATCTATCCTAAAAATGTTGTCAGCATTAAATAACCCATTGAGGTTGATATGCCGTAAAACAAAATAAACCAAATCAATCTAAACCAAAAAATACATATTCTATTCATATGAATCTATTCTAAAAATGTTATCGGCATTAAATAACCCATTGAGGTTGATATGCTGTAAAACAAAATAAACCAAACCAATCTTGTGAAAAAGTTGTCCAAATAGAATTTAAATCCTACCAGTGAAATACAAAAAGAATGAGGATAGTTCGTCCCTGTGTATATGCCAGTGCAAATCCCAGCTGTGTTGGTCTGAAATGATGAAACTTGGGAATATAGCGTGTCAGAACATTTTCCATGGAAATAACAGTAGAGTAGTGATAGACTTGTAACAATGCATCTGTGGGAAAGAGATTGCAGGTTGAAAAATAATTTATCACTTACCAGATCACGTAAATGATTTTTGAACTCTATTGAGGCTGGAAAGAGAGGATTGGGCAACTCCGGATCGGATATGGCAGCAATGCTCTATTTTTTATTTGTCTGATCTGACTATTGTTAAGATAAAACATGGCAGGTACAGTCAGGTACCTTCTGATGTTGTCCTGACCATATTTACAATGTCTTTGGTGATGGATCATATATATGACTTCCAAAAAGTCTGGGATGAACTAGAGCCCCAATAGAAGATCAATGTAAGGTGCCTTTTTGAGAGTGTAACCATTCATCATGACTGGTAAGAATTTAGTGTCAGCTCTGAACTGGAATTAATTCTTTTCATATCCTGATTTGTATTTTATCAGTCTTTATCAGGTTTATGCATTTTTCAAATTATTTGCTTGATAAAAACTGAAATATTATCATTAAAAATTCTGTAAACTAATATAAATAAGATTGCAACTCAAGGTATTAAATTTTAATCTGGCTAAAGTGATTCTGAATTGTTTTACTCATTTCTGTATCATTTATAACAAATGATAGATTCTGAATTTATTTGAAGTTGTAGCTTTTATTTGTTAAAATTTGTTAAATTTGGATTATTACTTTCATTTTTCATATTTTTCTATCTAATTTTTGATTGGCATTCTTTTATCAAGTAACATGATATCAAATACTTACATATACTTGATATCAAATAACATAAAATAATATGATATTATTCAAATAACCTATCAAATGCTTACATATACATGATATCAAACAACATATATTATTCAAATAACATGATATCAAATACTTAAATATACTTCCAATTGGAAAACAAACTTTACATATGTTGATTCATCTATGCTATTATATTAAGACAAAGTTGAAGTATTGAAAATAACATTAAATAAACATTTAAATGGTTTTATTAATTCACATGTATACACAGTTTAATATAATTCTAAATTTGGTATTTTAATCATTGTATGAACATTACACCCCCCCAATAAAACTACATACATCACTGTATATAGTTTTTATGGTGGTTATTTTTCTCCTGTGGTTTATTTTTCACACAATATTTTGATCATGTACGCTCCAACCAATTTCTAGGTTTTAAACGTTCAAGTTAAACTAAAGTTTACAGAGCCAGAAATGTGTGAAAAACAAAAAATGAAGATGATGAAATTTGTCCAGACAAGACTGCATCCAAAGATTTAAAAACAAAATAGCCTAAGTATGTTCATACAAGTTGTGAGAATTTGATACTTGCAGAAATATGACTTCTTGGAGTTTTTAATGACTTCTGGCATGGCCCTTTATATGGCTACTATTATAACAGGATAATATTTTTTTTAAATGACTTAGTTTAAATATATGATCAGTTTTAAAATCCACCAGTATAACTGGATAGTCCATTTTAATGTCTACCAGTATATCATTGCTACAAGTATAACTTTATAGTCCTTTTTAATGGCTGGTATAAATTGATGATCCATTTTAGTGGCTACTAATATACCTGGGTGATTCATTTTAATGGCTACTAGTATATCTGGATGAACCATTTTATTGGCTACTAGTAAACCTGGATGATCCATATTAATGGCTACTAGTATATCTGGATGATCGTAAATGCAGGTAATGTAGAATGTAAACATCACATATTGTGAAGTCCCACAGAATAAATAGATATATACAAAACAAGGCATGATCAAAACTTTTGAAACAATAAGGAAGATTTACTGATCTAAAATTTTCAAGATGAAGATAGTTTATTTCAGGAACTTGAAATTAAAGTGAAGAATGTTGCATTCCAGAAGTTTTGAGACTTTTTAGGAAAGACATTTATTCATTTCAAAGAAATACAAAATACTAATCTTCTCCAGAGAGTAATTCTCTGACTTCAATGCATTTGTTTTAGTACTCCAGCCATTTTCTGATGGCTACATGAAAGTTATAAAAAGTGAAGGTATCCAGGATTTTTGTCACAGCTTTCTTCATCTTCTCAATGTCTTCAAAATGACTGCTCCTAAGGTTCTCTTTCAGCTTGAAGAACGACCAAAGTCACAGGGAGCAAAATCTGGACTGTAGGGAGGGTGACAGTTTTGATACCCATCTCTATCAACAGAAAACTTTGTTATCACATAGTGAGCATCCAAATTGTCTTCACATCCTGACTGCATTCTGCAAACTAGTCAGCTGGGACAAGCAGTGTTTAGTAGGGTGTATTCAAAGAGCTGTTACAGCCATCTCCTTTAATCTGGAATAACAAAAGTTAGCAGACCAGCTTATTACATGTATTGTAATGATATACTAGAGTCACAATAATCTAGGACAGTTATAACTGCCTCCTAAAAAGTCTCAAAACTTCAAGAATGCCCCTTGTAATTTTTCTTTCTATAAAATATTCCAATTTTCATTTTCTCTGTTTGTAGGACCGAACAGTTCTCCATGTGAATACACAGAAATGTATGGAAGTTGCTATAGATGGTAAAACATTACTTATGAAACCCTGTACTGGCACTGACAGACAAATTTGGCACTGGAAGAGGAAGACCACATCAGACACAAATAGAGAACATCTGTGATTTCTGGCAGTTGCTGAGTGTGAAGACAACAACAAAAATAAGTGTTAAATTCAATTTAACATTTGTTTATCATGTTGAAGACATGCAAAGAAAAATGAAGAGAAGACGTCTATGCAACATGTTCCATAGCCATCACTTCTTCATCATCATTATCATCATCATCATCATCATATTTTTCTTCTGGTTGCTGATGAAAACAAATCCATAATCTGTGATAATTTTTATCAGAGTTAACTGGGACGATTTGTACATATTGTGGCTGCAGCCTTCTAAGTTGGTCTCTTCACCTCTGCTGAAGCTCACACACTTACAGACAGACAAGTTATAAAAAAAGATAATGGATTTATTTTTTGTTGATATAAATTGGAAAAAAGACATGCACACAAAAAAATACTAAAAAAAATAGACATAAAAAAGAAACAATACAATGTTTTAAAAAATCTGAACTGAAGTAAATTTACAGAAAAAAAAAATGAAAATTGAGGTTTACAAATTTGGTAGCAGATTTTTTTTTTTTTTTGCTTTTTTTTTTTTAATAATCCTGTTGCAATACACATTCCAGTATTTTTTTTAATATTACTTACTCACTGATTTTGTTTTTCTGAATTTTGTTTAATTTTTTTATTAAAATAATCACTATGGGAATATGGTGAAAAAGAAGGGAACAATAAAACGACCAGAAATTGGGGGCAGGCGGTGATGAAGACATTATTTTGGGTTTCTGATAATCAGAGGGAACCGCCTATCAGTCAGTAATTGAATATCAGGGTAAGTAAACAAACAGTCTTTTGATGAAGCACAATAGCCAGGTTTATGTTGACCATTTGGAACCAGTACAACCACTTTTGGTTGATACATCTACATGGGCAAAAATGTTGTTCTGGTTGGGAAATCTTTTAAGAAAACAAATTTTCTACCTTAGTTGCTTGACTAAAACTGCTTAGTCCCCTTCTTCATGACTCAGCTGAAATATATTATGCTGTATCCAATATTTGGTACATCCAGTAAATATTATATAAAGACAAATATGGTGGCTGAAAGATTGTCCTTGTAATAATAACCCTCAGCAGGATAACACTCTATTTTTATAGGGGGAAGATTTATTCTGACAGCCAGCCAGTTTATAACACCAACAGCATCTCCTCATATTTGGGAGATACCCTAAAGAGAACCATTTTGTTTCTCTTCTCTAGCAGCCATGATATAACCAATTCTATACCCTGGCAACAACTAATCTTATTCTGGGCTGCACACATAAATGTCACTTGCCATAAAATCTTTTAGCTATTTTTAGACAGCATCAAGAGTTACTTCCCATTGGTTTTATTTTTTATTTTCTTTTATCTTCTTCTTCTCTTTATCTTTGTCTCTCTTTCTCTCTCCTTTCTCCTTCCCTTCCTTTCTGTAAAATCTTGTGATAATTCTAAATCCAATGATATTGGTGGACCAATGGTAAGACATTAAGATATTTGAGTTTTGGGGCTATAAGTATATGAAAAGTTTCACAAGCAAACTTTTATTAAAATTAATGAATTATAATAATTACTAAAGAATCTTTTAATTTTAAGAGCATTCATCTTGTTCACACACACACATACACACATATATTTAATACATACAGTATGTGCAACTAATCTAATGTACAGCTGCTTTATTGTTGCCAGCTGAGCTGTTTGCTTATTATATCTGCTATTTGAAGGCATTCATTGGACACTCACTCTTATACATACATACATACATACACACACACACACACACACACTTACTTGCTTACAATATTGTTAATCCTTCAATGAAACCAATTTAAAATAAATGACTTTGATTTCTGTTATGATTTGCGGGTAGAGAGGATCGGCGAGTGCATCTTATTCTTCTTCCATTTTGATGATAATAATCCATCCCACATCTTGAAACTGTTTCTTCGTTTTCTTTTTCTTGAGAGAATAAAAAAAGGAAAGAACTGATTTTAAAGAGTGTTCAGGTTTTTAGAAACCTCTCCCACTATAAAGAGTAAAAAGTTTGCAGCACTACAATGCAAAGAAAATTCACCACATGACTAAGACAGTTAACATTAAATTACCATCCCAATTTTTTATTGAAGGAAAAGGTAATTTGAAATTTGATACAAAAAAGAACGAATATGTAGACATCAAATTTTGCCCTTTTTTTCCTTTCTTTCTCTTTTATACCTGCTTATAGCAATTCCAGTAGTAATTATTTTATTTCTTGTATTTCAAAGACTTCTATAATTATCTGAGCCGAAAAATGAACACGGAAGCTTTTTCTTTAAAAATTTTAACTTGGCTCACTCTCCTCTCGATATATTGATCTCTAAAATTATAAAAAACATGTTTTCATGCAGATATATAAGCTTACACGCATATATAATGTTCTTGCTGTTTTATTTGTCCACTGACACACCTGATCTCATTGCTGTATGTTTTGTTTTTAAATAAGTTAGGCTTAACCTAATTTATTCATATAGAAAATACTTGTTGCAGATTTTTTAACAGAAGGGAAGGAGTGTCTATTGAGTTTTTGTATTGTTGTTATTAAGGTTATTTTCTGTTAGCTGCTACATAACTATCATAATGTCTATTGTTTTTAATTCATTTATTAATATTCATCAAACTGTTGGCTAATTTGCAGTTACAAGGATGACATTAATCAATGGGCTCATTTTTTTTTTCAAAGATTTTGAGATATAATTTTACAGTTCTTGTGAAACATCTCTAGTACCTCTTATTGAATTTTTTTAAGTTGAAACAAGCATGGAAAAAATATTTAATTAAACTATTACCAGATTCTTAGCTATTTTTATGATTATTGTCTTTAGTTATTGAGTGTAAATAATTAAACCCTTTCATATTTTCATAAACACATATATGTGTAGAAATGAACAACACTCGAACAAACACTTTTAAAGTAATAACTTGATACCCACATTATGACTGGAATGCTTTGTTAGTAATTAAAAAACAAAAACAAAAAAATGTTCCAAATCTATAATTATCCCGCCCAAAGAAAGGAATATTCTGTGGGGTTTTTTTTTTCAATTCACTAATTAAATAATTCAGGGTAAAGTGTTTAAAAGTGTCTTATAAGAAGTCCACAGATTAACCAACCTGCTCAATACAACAGCACAATATCATTTGGCCCATTATAATAAATTTGAGTCATCTTTGTTCACTGACTCACAAATGAGAGTAAACAAAGAAATATTCAGCTTTCAATTAGCTTTTTCTTTCTTTCTTTTTTTTTTTTTTAAATCTCCTTGCTTTGAATTTTGTAATTTAAGATGGAATTAGTATTTTAATATATTTTATTATTTTTTTATCATTATTTTTAATTTCACTGTGGGGTTCAACTGGACATTCCTGACTCTGGGTGATGGAAATTGAGTGAATAGATAATTTTATGTTTCCTTTTTGCTTTTATGGGACCATTTTCATGGCAAAACGGATACTGATGGTGTCTTATGCAAAATTGGGTTTAAATACTTAGAATCCTAACATTTCAATTCAGCAAAGTATTGGACTCAAAATACATGTCAGTTTTAAATCTCTTTTCTGTTTTTTTTTTCTTTTCAGAATCAATTTTCTCAAATTCATATCGGTAAGCTGTGAAGCAGTTTTTATTCATTTCTTTATTAAAAACAAAATTCTAAAAACATCTAATAAACAATGACCGTTGGTCAATGAGTTTACTGGAATACATTGCATTTGAATCCTGTGTATTTTATGAATCACTGTACATTTAAAAAGTAATGCTATACTCCACGAAATGCACTAGGGGTAAGTCTAAAATCTTCTTTTTTGTGTTGTTTTAGATCTAAGATCTATTTGTGAGCATCTCTGGTACTTTCTCTTATTCCACTCTTCCTCACCCATAGCAAAATTTCCAGACGTAAGAGTAAATTATATAAATGTATAATTTTTTAAATGGCTTTTTTCTGAACCCTGGAAAAATGACCAAAAAAGTGTCAGTCACTACAGCATTTATTGCTGCCCTCTTCTGCTGCCAAACAGTTTGCATTCCTTGCACTGTTCTGATGATAGGTTACCAGATTGTTATGCAAACATCTCACCATTTTCAAAGGTTCTAATGACAACAGAGGCAGTGGTAGGTAAAAATGGTAGGTGCTTCTACATATTTTTCTCCACTAATACTTCTGGAGGAACTGCCACTGTCTTTGTCAGGATGCTCCTGCTGCATTTTACACAATAACTGCCAAAGAATTAAAGGCTGCTTTCAAAACAAAACTCTACCAAAATATTAGACCCTGCTGTGATTTTGGTTACTCTATGCTCTTTTTTTTTTTCTTTCTTTCTTTCTGTTTTTAATCCCTTCTTCTTTTCTCCTTTTTTTGTTTTCATTTCAAACTTCTGTCTAGAAATTTGTTTGATAGTATCTGTTTCTTTTTTCATTTTACTACTAGTTACCTAAAGCTGTATATTGAGACGTTGCCTTGCTGTAAATACACATAGGGTATAAAGGGGTGAATTGTCAGCTGGTACGTGACTTGTTATGAAGATCTGTGCAAAAAAAAAAAAAGTGCAGAGGTCTTTATACACAAGACATTTTGTTTGCTTGTGGTCTCTATGGTAACTGAGATAAGCCCTGTCAAGTGCCTTGTGAGGTTTTGATAATTAAACTTGTTAAAATACACTGACCTCTCTTTTATTGTTGTTCTTTTGTCTTGTGTTTATTGTTTCTTTCTGATTTCATTACAATATCAATTTTGTTTCAGCCTAACAAAAAAAAAAAAATCACTTTTTCATTTTCAGTACAAGATTGAAAATATGACTACACCTCTGTGTAATTTTAATTGCTTTCATAATATATATATATATATATGTGTGTGTGTGTGTGTAAAAGTTAAATCTATTTAAACTTAATGGGTGGAAAAACTTGGATAGCACAATTTTCAAACAAATTGACATCTGAGGAAAAAATTTGGCAAAAAAAAAAAAAGTAACAACCAGAAACCTCCAAACAGAATGAAAGAATCTGTCTATATTTCTGAGATGAGGTATTATGTACATTATTTGGACTATCATCTTCATCTTTGTTGCCATATTTATCACAACGTTTTGGCTGTTGTACGCTCTGGCCTTCTTCAGGTGGTTGGAATGTCGAACTGAACCCTTTAATTCGCTCACTGGGATAGACTGTTCTAGTTCCATGTGCTATGTCTAATGGATGTCAGTTATCGCCTGTTAATTCACCTTGCCAAGTTCTCCACTGCCTTAACCAGGTATTGAACTCACAACTCTTTGGGTCCTGTCACTGGATCTAACCAACACCTTTATCCACTGTGCCATGTGTCCTTAAGGGTGAAAGAAATCATCCAGTACCTTAAATTTCTGGTACAAATAAAAAAAAAAAACAGTGAGTAATAAGTTAAAACGAAGAGTGCTCAATACACTAGGTAGAGCAAAGGTAAAATAAATAAGTCCTAATGAGCCAGGTACTACCTACCTACCTAGGTTTCACCACATGGGATCATCAGCCAGTTCATCCTGATGATCCCATGTGGTAAAACCTAGGTAGGTAGTAACTGGCTCATTAGGATTTATTTATTATATATATATATATGAATAAATATAGTCTTAAGATGGGATAAAGTGCTCAATATCAGAGATAGAGCGTGTGTAAGTATAAAAGTGAATATAGAAGTCAACACTTAGAGGCGACAGTCTATTTCATGCTAGATGCAATCGTCAGGCCATATATATATATATATATATAAATCATTTCACAAGACGTTAATGTCACTAAGAAGCAAAGGGCTACTTGAAGTGGAAGAGAATGAGAAGAAAGGACTATAAAAGAACAGTATTCAGGAAGACAGAAGATGGTGATGGACATTTTTAAATTTTTGAAGATTCTAGGTGGCCAAGAAGCAAGATACCGGAAGAGCGTTCCAGAAGTGAGAAATGTGAGAAAAAAAATATTAGACTCAAGCTTATGGTTACTCATAATTTCAAGAGTAAAATGATGAAACCTAGTAGCCAATCTAGTAGTAGACTAAAATTCATGCAGTCAAGTTACCAAGGAGGAGAGCTCATGAAAACAATTGCCATGAAAATATTTATAGAAAAGACAGAGAGAAGCCACAACACAATGGTGAGAAAGTGAATGAAGTCAAGATGCCAGGTCATGATTGATAACATTACAGACTTTTCTTTGGAATTTGTCCAGAATCTCGAGATATATAGCCAGAGCACCAAACCAGATATGGTAGCAATATTCAATGCATGGACGAATAATAGATTTATAAATGTGCAAGATCGATATAAACAGTTATTTTGTGAAATAAGTCTTACAGTTCGTCAAGAATGGTTGGTTGTGAATCCAGTTATGTAAAATACGGTCTTCAAGTAATTTTAAAACAAAACCCCTTTTTGCTTCCCATCAGCATGGCTGATACTACAGGAGAATGATTCATTGTGTCTTCTCAGGCTAGCATTTCCAGCTGATACGAAGTTGAAAGTTTATATTGAATCCATCGCTAGGTCAGCTGCTAAGAAAGTTTTTCTCTGCAGGATCTATCTTACATATTTATAAGTCTACCATCTGCCCATACTTTGATATAGATTCTTGATAAAATCCAAAGAAGAATCAGCAATATTATTAGTCCTGACCTGGCATCTTGGTTTCAGTCACTTTCCCACTGGCATAACGTAACTTCCCTGTGCCTTTTCTATGAATACTTTCATACTAATTGTTCTGAGGAACTTTGCTCTATAGTACCTAGACTTTATGAATTTAAGTGCAGTACTAGATTGGCATCTAGGTCTCATTAATTTACATTTGAAATGGCTAGATGTAACTGTAAGTTCTATGCTAACATTTTCTTTTCTTGCACCCCTCACTTGTGGAACTCTCTTCTGGATTCATGCTTTCCAGCCAATTTTGATCTTCAAAAATTTAAAAGCAATATCAATTGTTGTCTGCTGTCTTCTTGATTACTTTTCTATTGTTCCCACTCCTTAACTAAGTTTCTCTTTTATCTTATGCTTTCACACTTAGTAACCCCTTGTGTCTCAGTGACTTTACTGCTTTGCTTGGAGTGAAATGATTAAAAAACAAAAGAAAAAAATTATTTTATTGCCTTTACTTTTTAACAAAATTATAGCTTCACCTTTAACAAAAAGGAAAATTTTGAACCATTAAAATTTAAGACTCTATTTGATTCTGTATAGAAATAATCACCTGGAATATCTGTCAATTTTTTTCTTTCAATCTCTAATAAATGAAATATTAAAAACTAATTTTAAACTTTAGCTAAAAAAAGTACTTAATAACAATAAGAAACTGAAACTGTCTCAATGTTCAATTTCGCTTTTTCTTAGATAAACAAAAAAGACTAAAAAGAACAAAGTATAAAGAACAGTTACCTACTTCTTTCTTTGAATGCATTCCTTTTTGCTACAGCACTTAAAAAGATTTCATGGCAAAGGTTAACAAATGTACCTGCAAAAAATGGTGTATAAAAAGGGACATTTTTTCTCTTAGCACCACTATTACTGTATACTCCCTCAATAATTTTTCTTGTTCTTTATTTCACACAAATTTTTTAAAATTTATGACTAAAAATTTGTTTCATAGTTATTTCTTTATAATATGGTAAGTAATAAATATCACATTGTAGTTGGTTCACTTATTTTTATAATCTTATAAATATAAAATTATTCTTATAAATAAACAATCCTTTTCTACCACATTGGTCTTCAGCTTCCTTCAGACCACCATGGTTACCATCTAGCTGACTCCTCACTCATTAATGCATTGCTGGTTTGTCACTGGTATCATGTTAATGAGCATGGTTCCACTTAGCTGTCATTTGTCTGTTCATAACCATTCACTCTTCTGCCACATTGTGTTTTTGATCTCGGAGAGTGAAAAGATCACTAATGAAGTAAACTGAAGTGAAGAACAAGTCAACAGCTGGGAGCTACACAGAAAGAATTCTTTCAAATAAAGAATTAACTCTGGTTAAAAATGTAACAATGATTTAGTTTATATATGATTTGTAGTATACAGTGGTTTTAATGCTTCTCACTGTTATAATCAAATGACACTGGGATCCCTTTTTGAAGTTTACAGCCTGTGTTAGTAGCAATTTAAGTTCTGATCTTCAGGGATGACACAAGGTCTTGGTCAGGAGATCTTGGCAAACAATGTGGATTCCAGTAGCAGTAATGTGGGGACTCTTCAAGTTGTCCAAACCTCCAGCTTATATGGAGTCTGGGAGGGGTGCCATTGACCAGCGTCTGGGGTTCAGTTATCTTTCACACCTTTCAACCTTTTTCTAAAATCCCATATTTTCAAAATATCTTTACTCAAGTAATTTTCCAAATTTAGGGGTTGTCCAGCCCTCTTTTGAGAGTGGAATCAAGCCACCGCCAGCTCTCTTCATATTTCATCTCGCAGCATTGCTCCATATAGGCGGTGCTAATCTCTCTCTCTCTCTCTCTCTCTATCCAATCTCAGCCCACTTCGAAGGCTGCTACAACTGTCTTTGTGACAAATCTAAACTTTTAAATACATAGGCAAGAAGAGGATTTCCAGTTATTAATCTTTTTTATCAGCTTGTCTCATGCTGGTTTTAGGTGATTTCACTCCAGGATTAGTAATCAATTTTTCTTTATCATTTGCATCCGAAAGAATCCAAAATAATGTCAGCCATAAAAAGTTTGATGAATGTCACAGAAATTAAAATGAACAAACCATCCCCAATCTTAAGTGCTAATCTCTATTTTTGTAGGGATATTTTTCTTCTGGGTGGCTGATTCAAACCAGATGTTTTTCTTGGCTCTTTGTCCAGAACAATTTTGGTGACCACCCATTTTCTTTATCAAGAATCTATGTATTTCTATTTTCCAGAACTGACATCTTCAATGATACATTGTCTGTTTCTTATCAGGGGGAAATGGAGGAGAATGGTTAGTTATGGTTTTGCTTAATCTTAATGAATTCTATGTAGTTAAATTTGGGTTCAATTCTCCTTGGAACTATTCAGGATTTCATTTTATTATTTTTCAACGCATTTCATTATTAATTTTCTTCTCATCTTTTCAATCCACTTTCCTTCAAATTTCAACAATTATCATCCAGTTAGTAGTCTCTTTTCTCTTTCTTTTATTTTTTCTTTCTTTTCCTTTTTTTTTTTTTTTTTTGTTTAATTCCCTGAGATCCCAGTGTCACATAATAAACACTGTTTAATATTTTTGGTGTCAATTCTCATGAAAAAAGAAAATGCATAAATCCAGTTTCATGTTTAGATTTTATTAAAATTCTAAAACTAGCTTTTTAAAATAATAAAAATTACCAAAGGGTATACAGTAATAAGTGCCAAGTGAAAAACTGCCCTTTTGAGATGCAATTTTTTTGCAGATATTTTGTTAAATATTGTTGAGTTTTTTTTTTTATAAACTTTCACTGTCCTTTGATAAACTGCATGAAAATGAATTCTGATATAATCCTGAAATCTATTACAAACTGGGGAAAATACTCAAAATACTTGATTCCGGAATTTTACAAAAACTCTGTGTGTCAATCCCTTCCATCGATCAAACCAGAAAAAAACGGTAAGTCTTCATAAACTTTGTATAGATTACCGAGGCTGACAACAGTTGGAATCAGAACAATTCTGAAATCTATGATCATTTCATTAGCTGTATATAATATGTGTCTAACCAGGGCTACCTACAGTTTTTGAATTCAGAGTTGTTCTTCTAGAATGGTTGCCAACCAAGGCTGAATAACACAGTCTGCTCTGCTGTTTAACTCATAGCTGGAGAGAGAGAGATGGATTCATGCTTTTCACAAGGGTATTTGTGTGTAAGTGAATGTAACAAGTGGAATTCGAACTCGGCAGTTGTTTGTAGTAAGGGGTTAAATCATGTTTTGTCACCAGTATTTTTAAGAGAAACTGTCACTTAATAACTACCTGGGAATGGACATGGGTTGAAAAGTACAAAGTGCAGCATTTAAAAATCTGTGTAACTTACTTGAGTTTTACAATTAGTTCAATAGGGAGTTTTTGATATTTACTGTTCTCACAAACACACACACACACACACACATATATATATATATATATAAGTGAACATTGAAGTCAACACTCAGAGGCAACAGGCTAGACACAATTGTCAGGCCTGATGATTGCATTTAGTCTGAAACAGCCTGTCGCCTCTGAGTGTTGACTTCAATGTTCACTTTTATATTTACATACACTCTATCTCTGATATTGAGCAACTTATCCCATAAATATAGCACACCTTAAAACTATTTCTTCATATATATTTCACCCCAAGCAAGGCAATAATGCCACTAAGATGCAAGGAGTTACTGAGTGTTAGAGAATATAAGAAAAAAATACTATTAAGGAGAGAGAACAATAAAAGAACAAGAATTAAAAAGGCAGAAGATAACGATTGACATTGTATTTAAATTCTTGAAAATCAAAGTTGACTGGAAAGTAAGAAGCCAGAAGAGAATTCCACAAGTGAGAAGTGGGAGAAAAGAAACAGCATAGAACTTATGGTTACCACTAGTCATTTCAACTGTAAAGTGATGAGACCTTGCCGCCAATCTA
Organism: Acanthosepion esculentum; assembly: GCA_964036315.1. Lineage (NCBI taxonomy): Eukaryota > Metazoa > Mollusca > Cephalopoda > Sepiida > Sepiidae > Acanthosepion > Acanthosepion esculentum. The sequence goes on along the minus strand of OZ038490.1, from coordinate 92,439,638 downwards.
GTACTTTACTTAAATTCATAAAGGCTAGGTATTATAGAGGAATGTTTATCAGAACAATATTTATAGCAAAAGTGTTATGTATTTATAGGTGTATATAAAGTGTTACACAAAAGTAAGTGAACCCCTAAGATAATATTAAGAAAATTTGTCTTTTTTTTCCAGATAATCAACAAATCTTAAACTAAACTATATATTAATAAAGAAAAACCTTTATTAAATAAATTACAACCACTTTCAAAAATTTATATCAAGCTGGGATAAAAATATTAATTAAAAAACAAGATGTGCAAAAGCAAGTGAACCTTGACATTTAATATTTGGTGACTCCTCTTTTTGAGGTTTCCACATTGACCAGTTTTTTATATAATTTTTAAGAAATTTCTCGCAGTAGTGAGCACCAATTTGTGACCATTCTTCGCAAAATTCCCTCAATTGCTTGATATTACCTAGGTTTCTTTCATGTACTGTCTTCTTTAATTTGAACCACTGATTTTCAATTGTGTTTAGATCAGGACTTTGACTAGGCCATTCCAAAACTTGAAATTGCTTTTTTTGAGCCCATTCTTTTGTGGATTTGCTTTGATGCTTCAGATCATTGTACTTTTGGAAGATCCAGCCCCAACCTAAACCCAACTTTCAAACCAAGGGCATGACACTTTCATTCAAAATTTCTTGGTATCATGCAGAGCCAATTGTGCCATCAGTGCATACTATTTTACCTGTTCCATCTGCAAAAAAGCACCCCCAAATCATAATGCTGCTGCCACCATGTTTAACTGTTGGCACCAAATTCTTCCTTCCAAAAGCCATATTAGGAGCTCACAAGATATACTGCCTATCATTCCTCCCCAAAAGCTCTAGTTTGGCCTCATCCAACCATAAAACCTTGGCATAATTGAACTGAGTTTGTGCTTTTTTTGTAAGCAGTGGCCTTTTTTCTAGGCATTCTACTATGAAGACCTGCATCATTCAGATTTGGTCACACTGTGGATGCATACGCATTTATTTCAGCAGTGGCCAGTGAACCTTGGAAAATAGCAAAGGTCATAGCAGGAGTTGCCAAACTAGACGTCTATTTGCTCTTGCAGTTATTTTTCACAAATGGCCACTTCTTGATTGCAATGTCATAATACTAAAGATGCTCTATTTATAAATAATTTGTCACATGGTGGTGACGTGCCTATCAAATTATTTTGATAGCTTTTTGAAGCCTTCTCCATCATTATAGGCTTCAACTATGTGATTTTTTAAATGCTTCATGGTTTTTTCATTTAGTTTCTAACTGCAACCTTTGGCTTACACAATGAGTTATATTGGTTGACTGTTGTATACACAACAAAATGATTTACACTGGCAACAATGTAAAACAGTATAAATGTAAGGGTTCACTTACTTTTGCACATCTTAATTTTTAATTAATATTTTTATTCGAGCTTGATAAAAAATTATGAAAGTGGTTGTAAATCATTTAATAAAGGTTTTTCTTAATGAATCTATAGCTTAAAGTCTTATCTTGATTATCTGGAAAAAAAGAGACAATTTCTTAAAAATATTGTATTAGGGATTCACTTATTTTGTGCATCACTAATATATATATATATATATATATATATATATATATAGTTAAAATCATATACTATATATATATAATTTACAGTCAAAAACATATAATCTACTATATATATATATATATATGTATGTATGTATGTGTTATAAATCCTGAGAAAGTTATAAATTATTGACAATTAAAACAACAGTCATGAAAGTATAATGTTTTGAAAAACATCCATCTATGCATTTTGTTGATTAATCTTCATCAGATTGAATGTGAATAAATGAGTTGTGTCGGTATGCATTTGTGTTTGTTTAAAATAATGAAATCTTATATTTTTACCAAGCTAGCATTGCTTGTGACAAAAGAAAAGAAAGAAAATGAGTAACTTTTAAAAAAATTGTTTCACAATTTATGATATTTGCTGTAGGTGTATGTATATATATATATATATATATATATATATATATATATATATATAAAATATACACACACACAAGTATAGGATTGGTGTATATGTAATAAATTCCAATAACCAACAATTACTATTCTTAAAAGAGTGCTCAATACAGGGTAGAGCAGATATAATTAATTATATATACGAAAATTATAACATAAATATGTTATCCCCTAAGGATTATGATACATTAGTTAAAAATAGTATGACTAGAAGCTACAAAAAAATTGATACCAATAATTTTAACCAGATAGATAAGATTAACTGTATCAGTAAATCAATTACTGATAAACTACTGATAAGTGATCGGGTCAGTAAACTACAAACAAAGGAAGCATATGTTTTGTTAAAAGACCATAAACCTGAATTCAGAACTAAGCCATCTACTAGGCTTATAAACCCTACTAGACCAGAACTCGGTAGAATCAGTAAGACTATCTTGGAAAGAACCAACCACTCCATAAAAAACACCCTTGGACTATTACAGTGGATTAATACAGCTGACGTTATCAACTGGTTTACTAACATCTGATATAAGGACAACTGTACTTTCATACAATTCGATATTATCGACTATTATTCCTCTATATTGAAGAATCTATTCACTTTGGCCTTGGATTTTACTCGGGAATACTCCAATATTTCTGAGAGTGAAGTGGATATTATCATGAAATGCCAAAATTCTGTTCTGATCAACAAGGATGAACAGTGGACCAAAAAGTATTGCAACGATAATTTTGATATTTCAATGGGTTCTTTGGATTCTACGGAAGCTTCTGACCTGGTTGGATTATTTCTTTTGTACAATTTAAGTGCCTTCGATTGTCTAGATTCTGATAGTGTAGGATTGTATAGAGATGATGGCTTATTAGTTGTTAAAAACTCCACTAACATTAATGTAGACCGTATTAAGAAAATGATCCATAGGGTATTTAAGGATTTGGGTCTTAGGACAATAGTTACAACTAATGTTAAACAAGTAGATTTTCTAGACATCACCCTAGACCTTGCTAGCAACACTTTCCAACCATATGTGAAGGTTAATTCCAACCCAATATATGTGCATCCAAATTCCAACCATCCCCCTTCAGTTATCAAACACATACCCTCCTCCATTGGATTTAGGATTAGTACTAACTCTTCTAACATCGGGATTTTTACAATTCTGGACTCAAAAATAGTGGAGACAAAGATACCACTATTCAATATAGAAACCAGGTTAATTGCAACCATAATAAGAAAAGAAGATCTAGAAAGATCATCTGGTTTACTCCCCCTTTCAATATAATGGTTAAAACTAAATTAGGACGTATATTTCTAAACCACATCAAGAAACATTTCCCCAACCCTGAAACTAACCCACTTAGTAAAATATTTAATCCTAATACCCTTAAATTAAGCTATAGTTGTTCAGATAACCTAGAGAAAATAATTAAAAAAACATAACAACAGAGTCTTTAACAAGTATAGAGACTCAAAAAACTTGATTACTCACCATGTTGCAAGCAGCAATACAAAGTATAATGACATGAATAACAACTTATGTAATTGTAGGAATCCTAATAATTGTCCACTACAAAATAATTGTATGACTAGTTCTGTAGTTTATCTTAGTACAATCTCAACACTAGAAAATCCAAATATAAAATTTTTTTACATTGGTAGCACCATGAATCCATTCAAGGAACATTGGTGGGGGCATATGCAATCTTTTGATAACAGTAACTATAAGTACATGACTTCATTATCCAAGTATTTTTGGAGTCTAAAAGAAAAGAATAAAACACCTATGGTTAAATGGAAATTGATTAAGAAAGCCCAGACATGTAACTCCCTATATGCCTCGTGTTATCTATGTCTTAACGAAAAATTTTAAATAATTAGATTTAAAAATAAGACTGATCTCTTAAATCAAAGATATGAACTAACATTTAACTGTAAACACCGTTATAAATTTATCTTATTATAGGGGTCGTATACTTTCAATGATAATGATATGTCACTGTAAATTTAATAGATTATTACTTTTATAACCTGATGGTCATCCTGTCAATATGAATCTGTATTGTGTACCTACACAGTGTTATTCGTGCCTGTATATGTGTGCATGTATTTGTGTGTATGTATGTGTGTTTGTACTGCTGGATGTATATGTGTGTATATAAGTGTATATATATGTTAGTATGATTTTTGTGTGTGTATATATATATATATATATATATATAAAGTAAGAAGATAAAAAGGATGAGAAGAAAAGAGGTTAAAAAAATATAGGTATATATGTGTATATATATATATATGTCCAGTTGTATCGTGTATTTATATTTCTATTTACGTATATTTCTGTATGTATGGATATGTTTATGTATGTTTGTTAGGATACATGTATATGGGTGTGTGTATGTATATGGATATATGTATATGTATGTACATTTATGTATGTATATGGTTCAATGTCTGTGTATTTATGTGTATGTACATATATATCTGTACTTGTTATTATAGGTATGTATGTATGTGTGTGGGTGTATGTGTGTGTGTTGACACCTATCATATGTGAGCTTGTTTGTGAATATGTGTAGGTATGTAAACTTTGGTTTGTGTCTACATGTGTGTGTGTATGTCTATGTATGTATATATGTATAAGTATATATATATATATATATCTATATTTGTGTGTGTATGTATATGTGAGTGTGTATATGTATGTATATGTATTTATATATATATATATGTGTATATATATGTATATGTGTGAGTATGTATATGCTTGGATGTGAGTGTACTTATATATGTGGATGTGTTGATATGGGTATTTATACATGATTATATATTTTTATATGTGGATGTATGTTCGTATATCTTTGTATATGTATGTATATCTTAGTGTTTTGGAATGTATCATCAATACTAACTAAAATCTACTTTTGTTTGATAAGGATTTTTTAATTGCTTATAGACTTAATCAACAACTTTGTATTGGTACTTTTAAAAAATTATTATGGACTTTTACTGTACTTTATCGTCAATAAGATAATATTGTTAGAATATATGTAGGTTTCTGTATATATATTCCTATTTTTATGTATGTATGTATATTTATGTATATATATATATATATATATATGTATGGATGTGTATGTGCGTATATATGTTTATATAGGTGTATGTTTAAATTTACGTTTGTATGTTTTTTTATATATATATGCGTGTGTTTGTATATGTGTTAGTATATATGTATGTTTGTGTGTTTAGTTTATGTACGTATATGTATACGTGCATATATTTATATATATATGTATATATATATATATATATGTTTGTGTGTATTTGTATGTATGTGCATGTGTGTATATATATTTATATTTGGTTTGTTCACTTTTTTACGTTTCTGTGTGGGTTGATATATTTATACTTACTTGTGTATGTGTATATATGTATATATGTGTGACTGTACACTTATATCGGTAGGTAGTTCTTATTTTCTTTCACCTAATGTATAATAAGGCGCATATCGACTTATATGAAAAACATATATTTTTATATATATTTGTGTCTTTGGAATTTTCGTATTTTATATATTAGATAATGTTATTTTTAAACGTATATATCTATTTTAATGTCCTTTCTTTCCCTATTTTTGTTTCTCTGTTCTATTTGACCATTTTTATCTATGTATATTTGCCCGTATAATTTATATTTTAATAAGTGGTTAGAATTTGTTTAATAACATTTTCAGTTTTGAATATTTCTTGGTTGTTGTATCAGACTGTCTAGGTCAATGTTTGTGGATGTGGGTACATGTATTTATCGGTGTCTATGTGTTAAAAAACTGCATGCACATTTAATTGTGTATGTACTTGTGCGTTCGTTTTTTTTTGTTTTTTTTTATAAAGGGCTGTGGAGATGTTTCCTGTCTCTTCACCTTTTTGTGTGTGTATATATCTAAATATGTCTGATTGCTTATGTATTATAATCTGAGTGCATTTGTATTGTCTTACGCAAGAGGTTAGCACCCCACTCTTACACTTAGAATTAAAATGTATGCATATTGTCAGGAAGACCAGTCAATCTTAACGTCTATTCTAACGTAATTTCAATGAAAAAATAAATTGAATAACATATGTATTTTTTCTGTTCTCCTCAGTAATTTTATAATTTTAAACTTAATAGAGATTAAATTTAGATTTTAAAATTGGTAATTTTTTATTTTTCATTTTAATTTCAAATTTTATCATATAATTTAATACTTATTGGTTAGAATAAATTCTATTTTAGTATAACCCCAACTTTAAAGCTTTTAATAGCTATTATAACATTACTCCGTTGTCAAGTGCTTTGAATTCTCATATACTTGTATTTTCATTGGTCATTCCAGCTTCGGTAACAGCATTTTCCCATTGCGAAGGATCGTTAATTAATTTGAAACTTTTAAAACCCTTTATTCCAGATTCAACATCATCACTTGATAAGACACTGGCAGTGTTGAAACAAAATGGCTATTTTTGTAGTGATTTTATAACATATTTATGTTATAATTTTTAAATAAATAATTATATATATATATATATATATATATATATATATATATATAATATTTACAATCATAATCATATATATATCTATATATATATAATATTTACAATCATAATCATATATATATATATATATAATATTTACAATCATAATCATATATATATATATAATATTTACAATCATAATCATATATATATATATAATATTTACAATCATAATCATATATATATATATATAATATTTACAATCAAAATCATAATCCTATATATATATATATATATATATATATATAAAATATTTACAATCAAAATCATAATCCTATATATATATGTATATATATATAAAGTACGGTGGAGTAGTGGATAGCAGGTCGGAGTTTGAATTCCATTCAAATCCATTATATTCACTTACATGCTAATACCATTGAGAAAGGTATGAATCTTCTTCTCCCTCCAGCCATGGGAAAATAGCAGGACAGACTGGGTTCTATAGCCTTGAATGACAACTGGTCTAGGAGAAGTACAACTCTGAATTCAAAACCTGCGGAGGGTCAGTTGGGGACCTTCGTGCACACGGATACAGGTCTCTGTATCCTGCTCATCACACTAGTGTAGTTGGTTCTGCACAAAACCTTCACCACTGTAATCATATCATATGTACTGGTGTCTGACTATTGGTTCCTAGGAACTAAGCCACTTGACCCTCATAGGTTGAATACAACAGGAGAGTCCACCACCATATATATATATATATATAAACTTTTCATTTACTGCAGATACTTCAGCCTGATTTTAGGCAGAAGTGCCAAGGAGTATACACAGATACCGCATTGTTATGCTTTATCCATACCCACTTGAACAGAATGTAGTACAATGAGGAATTTAAAATGGAGGTCCCACATGTAAATGTAACCCAAGACAAAAATTCTTCACACTCTCTTAGCATTTCTCCTTTGGGAATGCTTCAAGCACTGGGGATAAACCCTAGCCCTCTTCCCTACATTACCATGGGCTAAAGAGCAACAGTTTGGGCCTAGGCAGAGAACACAGATACTCTATTCTTACCCAAGGCTGAGAGCTGAACAGTGATACATTGATTCTCATCAAAGCAGATAGATACTCTGATCCCACATAGAAGGACTGATCAATATGTAAATAATCCATTGGTTTTGACAGGTACTATACTAGTTTGCAAATAAACTACTTGCGCAGGTCTCTATACAGCATCCCCTTTATCTAAATGCAACTATGAATTTTGCATGTCAAACAGTTTTTTTTTATTTCTGCTACAAATTAAAAAATCTATGCAAAATTAGATAACTGCTAAAGAAAAATTAAATATTTGCATTCATTTTTTCTGATCAATCAAGAGAGTCCTTCTTTGGAGTAACACACAAATAAATACATATAGGTTTGTCTTCCTCAAGAAACTTGTCTTTCAGAAATCATCTCTAAGAGGCAATAACTAAATCACACACCTGTGTTCTAACTCTAAAAACTAAATCTACCTAAACTCAACCCCTTTTCACCACAAGACTAAGTGAGTACAGAAATGAAGAATTTATTAATATTCTGTAAAACAGTTTTCACTAATTAAATTTAACAGCTGTATCAGCCATTTTAAAATCTAATTATTCAAATTTCAGCCATCTTCTAGATCATCAGAAGAAATGCTAAACAATTCTTGTTTTCCATGAGAATATTCTTGTCTGGATGACTTCTTTTTAAAACAGTAAAATGTTCAGAAAATGATTTTTCTTTTCAAATATAAATCCTTGCATGAACTTCAACCCACAATAATTTCTTTCAATGTTAGTTCATTTTCTTCTACACTGAATGAACCTATTAAATTTAAGTTTGAACTAATTTATTTAAATTGAATCTTCACTAACTCATGTTTTGATATGTTACCTGCATGCGTACGTATTTACTGATTATCCTGTATGCCAAACTAATCTTTCATTTTGTTTTGTTTTTTCAATTCAGTATTAATCTGTACAAATCCTCCTGTTAAACTGCCACATAAAGCCTTGTTTATTCAGTCTGTGGTTGTTATGTGTTCACAGATGATTATCTTCAGATAACATCCTTAATCCAAATATACACCAATTTATGGCCTTTTAAAAATGCATGCAAAGATAATTAATACAAAGACGTATATTGTATATACTGATAAAAATTTATATCTCTTAAAATAAAATATACAATATTCAAAGACTTCATAAGTTCCTGTCAGAAAATTCTTGTGTTGAATGTCTGAGTCCTTTAGCCTATATTAGTGAGAGAAGAGAGTCCTTGTAAATGTGTATGTATGTATGTAAGTATTTCTTAATAGTAGTAATTCTTTTGATTCTCTGTGGGATTTTTAGGCATCCAAAAATTTAGGGCATTGGAGAGCAGACAAAATTATTTCACTGGCTGGTTCCTTTGCCTGGTCATCACTGTCTGTTTTGACACTTTTTTTTTTCAGACAATGGAATTCATTCCAGAATTATTTCTTGATTTTTGATTGATTCACAGATGTGACTCATGAGTCATTTAACTATCCTTTTTCTTCACCTACATTTAGAAATGATAACCTTTTGACCTCTTTTATTTATTTATTTTTTTAAATTTTTTGTTTTTATTTCTTTATGACAAACCAAAATTGTTTACCAACTTTTAGATTTTTAATTTTCTATTTTTGAAATCGTGAACTTTTTATTTTTCTATTACTACAAGTCCACCAAATTTATAAATGTTTCAGATGTTTAAAAATTGTACAGATGTGACTACCGATGTTATGGTTCACTTTTTGGTACCCACTTAGAGTTGATACTTAATCAAAAAATGTTTATCCTTTATAAGCACTTATTGTATTAAGAATATACTTGTCAGTCAAATATGAGTGTGAGCTGACCAACAAGATAATTTACATCATGAGTTTAAAACCTCCTAAGAGTCAGAATGGCACAGGTATAAGAATTGGTTAAAAAAAAATACATAAAGGCTGTTGAGCGAAGACAGAAATAAACACCAAAACAGTTAAATATCAAATGACAAAAAAATGGTTTCTGAGTCAGAGAATTCACACATCCTTCTGGTTAATAAATTAATCCTTTGAAAATAAATGTTTGACATTTACCAACAAATGGGTTGCATTTCTGCTGACAATAAAAAAAAAATGCTTTATGATCCCTTTGAAGAGTATTTAAGCAAAGTCCCTAGACAGACAAAAGACCAGTAAGGAGATAAAGATGGAGACATGTGGCATCAGTTCATAACGGTGGTTTCAAAGAGATTTCCTTACTCATTCACACGTCTCCCTAACCAAGCTACATGACATTTACACTTTCATCCTCACTTTCTCCCTTGCCTCCTTTTTCTCACACATACACGCGATGAAATCACGTTTTTTTTTCATCTTAACAAACAACTACATACAAAAAAACTTTAACATTCATACACGCTGAGAAAAATTTAGTTGTAAAAACATGAAAATAAAAATATTTTTATATTTCAAAACCTTTCTCGCTTCTTCCTTTGTTGTGGGTTGATTCAAATCAATAATGTTTACTCAATGTACCCAGTTTAAAATTTTAATTTTAAATAGAAATAAAACTTCCAAAACCCTATATTATCCCAATTTAATAAATAATTAAATCATGCATTGCCCTTATTTAATTAAATAGTTTGTGCTTTCATGACTGGATCTGTAATCTATATTATTCTGTTAAAATAATCCCCAGACATGATAAAAAATAAATTAATTAATAACTTTAAAATATATTGGAGCTAAAAGACTATTAAAAAGTATTATGAAATTTTTAAATGCACCTGTTCTGTTACCAGTATATCTGCTTAGGTTTCTCAGTTTGATTAACAAATATACACAGATATTTTTCATAGATCTTCCAACTGACTCAGACAATTCTCATAATTCTCCTGTAATATTTTTCAATCTATTATTGATGAAAGTTATATTTTATACGCAGTTCAACTTTTCCTGGTCTTCTTTACTGTTTTCTCAGCTTTCCATTTGTGATGCAAGAGAGAAGACGAATGTCTCTGTTTCTAAGGGAAGTAATTCTGAGCATATGAAAAAGGGAGACAATTTCACTTTTTACCAAGGGAAACCACTCGATTAAGAATTACAATGTTAAACTCTATTCAGTTAAACTCTATTCAGTAGAGGTAGACATATGCATGGATCTTCAAACCATATATGAAAATAGGACAATTTAACAGTTGATAACCTATTTGAAAAATTAAGTAAAAAAAAAAAGAAGATAAATTAGGCGAAAAATTAAATTAAAATATCAAATTTAAAACGAAGAGAAACAATCGGTAAACAGTTCAAAAAATGAAATAAATGATAATGGAGTATTTTTAAAATAACTTTTTAAACAATTTAAAAGATAAAATATTGACTTTTTTTCAGTTATGCTTAAATTATATATAAAATTTTGAAAATCAAATTAATTTGTCGCTAAATGAAAAATCATTTAAACACTTCTTTAAAATATTCCATGTATAGTTTCATGTCTATTCATAAAAATAACAAAACAAAATGCAATTTTATATTTAATTTTTTGTTATTTAACTTCATACTTCTGCAGTTTTCTTTAAATGAAACGTTTATTTGATTAATTATTTCTTTGCTGAATAAATTCTCTTACATTTACAATTACCCGACGCCAACGTTTCAAAATTTTTTAAGTGGGATATTTGAACAAGCTATAACTTAAATCTTTTCTGAGTGACTTCCCTTGCACCGGTAAACACTGAAATCGTTATTTATAGTTATTATGGTCTATAATGCTGTTGTCATTTTAACTTTGCTATATGGTTGTGAAGCCTGGACTCTATATCATTACTATATCCAAAAAATTAGAACACTTTCACCAGCAAATGCTCCATTCAATCTTGAACATCAAATGGAATTACCTATGTGACTAACACCAAAATCCTGGAAAGAACCAACATCAAAGCATCAAATCACTGATCATTAAACACCATCTTCAATGGTCAGGACATGTAGCAAGAATGGAAGAGTCGAGGTTTTCATGACAAGTCTTATTCAGTGAGCTCACTTCAAGGAAAAGACCACAGGGTTACCCTCTTCAAAGATATGAGGACCAACTCAAAACAACACTGAATGCCAATGGACTTGAGTATAAATTGCTTGAAACACATACACAAGACTGTACCAAGTGGAGATGTTCCATCACCAGTGGAACCAAAATCTTCAAAGCCACCAGAAGAGAAAAGGAAGAAATCAAACAACAAGAGAGAAAGACTTGACAAAATCAACCTCATCCTCCACCAATATTACTTTGCAATCAATGTCATCAGCTCTTTGATGCAAGAATTGGTCTACTAAGTCATCGCTATCATCAAAAAGGAAATAATCAGAAAAGAATAGATTAAATTTTTGGATACAAGATAAAGCTGATGACATTGAATTATTTACTAATCAATTTTTTCTGTTTTATTTTTGTGTGTTGCTTTTTTTTTTTTTCCTTTTTCCTTATACAGTTATGTGCCATGCATGATACACGCTTAGGTGATCATGTATCTTTCGATACATGACTGATGAGGCTGATTTTTTCCCACAGTAGGTTACCATTTCTTTCTGCGGTAGACCAGTTGCCATCCAAGGCTATAGAACCTGGTCTGTCCTGCTATTTACCCATAGCTGGGGGGGAGAAGAAGAGGATTCAGACCTTTCTCAAGGGTATTAGCATGTAAGTGAATGTAATGGATTTGACTAGAATTCAAACTTGGCAAAATTATAAACCTTCTGTAGTTACTTCCACCTGAGGGCTTATTAGGTTTAATAATTAATGATGATTACCAAAGTGAGTTAAGTTATATATTCATCTTTTTGTGCTTGTGATTAAATATTCATTGAATACAATTTTACAATTGGACATGTTAATTATTTCAACTATAAAATATACTATTGTAATGTTATATTAATAAACAAAATTGTCTTAATCACAGTTGAAATAATTAACTTTACTGATTTAATAATCTCATTTGAATTAAAAGAAAGACATTTTCATTGGATTAGTAAGCAACTGACAGTTTTGTTCTCTAAAGATGGGTAAATAATGATCAATTTCACTTAGAGGGGCATGCAGATATTATTGATCCTCTTCAATGTACTTGCACTGAATTTAAAGTAAATCTGCATCAAATGCATATCTTAACATTAACATATACAGATATGTTCCTATTAGAAATTACAGGACATTTAAATGGCAAGATAAAAATAATACAAATGAATACAAGATATCAGAGGAAATCTGTAATCAAATTATTCAAATTAATTATAAAAGCATTGTTTATGCATAGATGCTATATTATCAATCCTAATAAAATAATTTGATTCAAAGCACCCTAAACTTAAGTAATTCTTAATGTGAATGTGGCAGTGTTTTTTGCTAATTCTCCCATTCAATTTTTAGTACCTTAGCCATTGTTGTGATAACAACAACAAAGATGAGGACAATCGTCTGCATGTAAATAGTATATATAATATGTACATATATATGAAAGAGAATGTGAGTGCATATATGGGTGTTTTCATTTGATGATCTGCAAGAGATACTTTCATCTGTATTTTATGAAATTTTATTGTGTTGTATTTCTAGTCCAGTTTGATTCCTTCAGTAGGTTCACCCACAATTTATCTGAACTCACATGAGTTCATTAAATATTGTTTGTGAGACAAATGTACCAATAAGCATAACATGATAAAATTTTCCATTCCTGCAACAGATTAGACACCTCACTTGCTCTCTAACTCACCAACAGAGTAAATTCAACTTTTCCTTCCTTTTTTACAGATACACTCTTAAGAACATTACTGGAATTTGCACTTTCTTTCAGATATCAATAACCATGCTTGAATTGCATAATCATATCAAAATTGTAAATATTTTTAATAAAAATAGATATAAGTGAAATTCAAATTGTAAGTATATCCTGTTAATCTTATACAGTTTAACCTCTATGCACCAATTTCCAGTATCTAATTATCATATTATTTTCATTTACTGAATTTTGTTGGATAATAAATATCCAAGTAGATTTACTCTTGCTGATAACAAATTTTGTACAATCTAAACACAAAGTGGATCCAAATTGTTTTTTTGTAAACATTATTGCTGACACTGGTCAATACATATGAAAAATGGCAACAATGCCTACGCAGTAGTGTTTAAAGTGAGTTGACCACCAAAATTTCTAAATATGTTCGTGAGCCTGTCACGTGACTAAAAATCAATAAACTGAATGTACGGGTGAACCTCGCCAGTGAGAATTTTCGCATGACTAGCATTTGCCAAATTAATCTACAACACTTGTATCATTGAAGTACAAAGTTAGAATTTTAATTTCTTCAACACAAAATAACTTCATTGTAATTCAAGTTAAAACATTCATTCAACTCAATCACTCACTCACCAACTTCTTCTGGACTCATAACTTTTACTGAAAACTTCTCAATCACATTTTATTGAATCTTGACTGAATCTACAGAACAGTCTTACAACGGAATTTATTGTTCATCAAGTTTAGATCTTGACTGAAGAACAAACTACCTTCCAGAATTCTTGTAAGATATTTTTATGCATTCTTTGACATACACAAACATATTGTCGAAGGAAGACAACTCTTGTTACTAACTTACATTACGAATTTCATTTCAGAAACTGTTACAAACTGTTTAAAATTCAATTTAAACAAGTTTATCTAATAACAAATTCTATCGAAATTTCACACATTATATAAGACATAACATTCAATTCAGTGAACTCAACCTCACGTGACACTGAACATAAGAGTTTTAAAAAGCAATTTAAAATCCACCAACCAAATCTCTCAATCTATAAAATCCAACCAACACATATTGTGTATTTTATGTTGTATAAAATATTATTGTTGTTGTTATATGAGATTTGTTGTTAGTGTCCTATTTTTGTATTATCAATGTTGTGGAATGAAGAAGTTTTAATTGTGTGTGGAAATAGCTAAAATTACCTATGCAACCTTCACATACACTTTTCTAACATTTTTGACCCGACAAAATAGTTAATTTGCACATTATCTCCACCACAATCTTATCAACTTCAATTGGTTAATGCAAATTTTGTTATAAAAACAATGACTTGCATAATACTAAATAAAATTGGATATTATGTGTCAACTCTATGAACTCAAAAGAAAAAAGAACAGGCTGCTTTATTTTGTACAGTGGTCGACTTATCCAGTCAATAGAGATCGATACATGGTTTATTTAGCATTTCAGAATTATCAGGGTTGATTTAATAAACCGATATACTCATGGATAAGTCACAATTTTTTTACCAAAAATTTCACAAAATATTAGGGATGCGACCTATCCGCTCGACAAAATAAATAAATGTATTGTAAAGCAACACTTAACACTACCTTGTCATCATGATTTCTGAGAAATTAGAAATGATACCCATAAACACTAAAGCTGTAGTTTTTCTTTGTATAGAAACAATATACTGACTCACTGCTTTAAACTTACCTCATGCTGCTAGATTCACATATCCATCACAATAAATAAATAAAATTATAAAATATTCATTGATCCATCAGTCACCATTAGGTCAGAGCCCTCTATATGATTACCATGTTTCATGTAATTCTTATTATTATATCTCTCTCTTACTAGAGGATTACTATGCTTGATGTAATTCTTACTATTCTGTTTCTACCTCTTTCAGGTCTTGTTCATTGTCAGTAGACAATAAACGTTTACAGAACAAATAGATTCCATTCTTATTTATGAACAAGATCTTCACCAGTACCGATTAAATCGCCATGCCTGCAGTACAGTGCCCCTTCCCTAATAGTGACTACACCACACCAGATCTCGACGCAGCTATTGTTGCCGCACTCATAACAATCCATGGTGCCATTCACACTACTGGTACTTTTGCTCAGACTACCCCTGTTAAGAAAGTCAAACGGCCAACTCTAACCGCCGTTGGTTCTAACGAGGACTGAGCCTACTTTCAATCATGCTGGGTCGACTACATGGCAGCCACAAAGGTATCAGGGCACGAAGTGGTGATCCAACTTCTCGAGTGCTGCAATGAACCACTACGCAGAAATCTCACTCACACATCATGTGGCAACCTTACAGACAAAACCATAGATGTAGTCATGTGTGTCATTCGGAAACTAGCTGTTCGCAAGGAAAGCACAATGGTAGCAAGGGTAACACTGCACAATATGCGACAGGATCGAGACGAACTGGTGCGACACTTTGGTGCCCGCCTATGTAGACAGGTAGATATCTGCAAGTTCGTCATTACGTGCCCTAGTTGCAAGTACAATGTGAATTACACCGATGCCATTGTGTGTGACGTATTAAGCCGAGGAATTGCCAATCCTGACATCCAATTAGACCTCTTAGGAGATAAAAATCAGGATATGTCATTAGAGGAGGTATTCCAGTTCATTGAAGTGAAAGAAGCTGGGAAGAGATCAGCCTCAAGACTACTAAACATCTGCTCAGTGGAGGCTGCACGTTCATCTTATCAGAGAACCAAGCACCCACTGGTTGAAAATAAACAGGGCCCATGCTCGTTCTGTGGCAAGTGTGGTCATGGCATGAAAAGCGCCACACGCATCCGCAGAAACCAGTGCACAGCCTTTAGCCACACATGTGAGCGCTGCCACCGAGACAACCAATTTGAAACTATGTGCCGTAGTAAAGACACGCCTAATGACAGAAAACCATCACAGACGGAGCTATTCAATAAAGGAAATGCCGTTTTTAATTCTCTGTGTAACGCAAAAGACGGCTAATCCGACGATAAGGTTTGCAGTACAAACAGCAACCATCGTGGTCGACAACAGGTCAGCATACCACTAGACCACCGTGTATATGACAGCCTGTCCAGCACTTGGATCAAGCGAAACTCAAAACCTCAGCCATTTATCAATCTGACAGTAGAGGCTCTTCCCGGGGATAACAAAACCCTAGGCATCGAACTACTGGCACGTTCTACAGCCGTTAGTGTGCCGGCCATGGCCGACACCGGTTGCCAAAGCTGCCTGGCTGGCCTAAAAGTGATCCACCGTCTGGTTTACGCGAGTCTGGCCTGATATCAGTGACGATGCGTATGCACACGGCAACGAATAGCTGTATCAGAATCTTAGGAGCCATCCTGTTACGCCTGTCTAGCAGAGATCCACGTGGGCAACTGATTGAAACGAGACAAATGACGTATATTACACCCTCGTCAGATAAACTATTCTTGAGTAGGGAAGACTGCGTAGATCTTGGCATCATAACAAATGACTTCCCTAGCCTGCATGCTACGTACAATTATAGTGCCGCCAACATAGATGGGACAGATAAATCATGTGGATGCCTAGTACGCCGACCGCCGCCACCAGCGCCAACCACACTGCCATTTGCAGCAATAGACGAGAACCGTGAAAAGCTGCAGCAGTTCCTCCTCGATTTTTATGGTGCCAGCACATTCAACACGTATGAACACCAGACACTACCCATGATGGACTGTCCACCTCTGAAGATGATGGTGAACCCAGACGCCGAACCAGTAGCGCATCACACACCTGTGCCGGTTCCAATACATTGGCGGGATGACGTCAAAAAGGGACTTGATCGGAATATGAAATTGGGTGTCATTGAGCCTGTGCCCATTGGCGAACCCGTCACCTAGTGTCACAGGATGGTGATCTGCGCAAAGAAAAATGGCCAACCCAGACGCACCGTTGATCTCCAAGCTCTGAATGCCCACGCGACTCGTGAAACGCACCACACATCATCGCTATTCCTCCAGGCACGGTCAGTACCCCCTGGTAAAACCCAGATAAGTTTATATTCGGAGCAGATATAGTTGAATTCGCTAGATTCGAAATTACAAATAACGATGTCCGTCCATGTAGGAAGTGCTTACAGGCAATTTTAGACTTCCCGACACCGAAAAACATCACGGATGTGCGTTCATGGTTTAGCCTAGTTAATCAAGTATCCTACGCATTCAGCATGGCGGACCGGATGCTACCCTTCCGGGAGCTACTCAAACCTGGCATCCAATTCAAGTGGAACGAAGATCTAGAGGCTCTCTTTCATTGCTGAAATTGAACATGGTGTCCGCATCTTTGATCCAAATAAACCAACCTGCTTGGCGACTGACTGGTCAAAGTTCAGCATTGGATTCTGGCTCTTACAGAAACATTGTTGCTGCACTAAAAACGAGCCTTTCTGTTGTCGCTTTGGTTGGAAGGACACACTAGTTGGTAGTTGGTTCACGCACGCAACAGAATCACGGTACGCGCCAATATAAGGTGAAGCTCTTGCTATCGCTGATGCCTTAGACAAGGCTAGATACTTCGTCCTAGGATGCTCAAACCTCATAATTGCGGTCGACCATAAACCACTACTAATAGTATTCCTCGACCGATCACTTGAGGATATCTCAAACATGTGCTTACGAAATCTCAAAGAGAAGACATTACGCTACAAGTTTAAAATGGTACATATCCCCGGAGTGAAAGATTGTGCCACTGACTGCCTATCACGCTATCCGACAGGCGAACATGTGAGACTCATTTTGACGGATGACCTGGCATCGATTGCCTCGAACCATGACGCTTTCCGACACCCGACCCAATCACTGCCTGACCTTAGGGTGTACAACACCACTGACAGTGATATCGAGGAGTGTGTGATTGCGGCCGCTACCACATCACTAAATGCATTAAACCTCAAGTCAGTCACATGGGACAGAGTGCGCACAGCCACTGCCAGCGACGAAGATATGCTAGTATTGACTGAGCTCATAGAATCTGGCATGCCAGAATTCCGCCATGAAATTCCAAACTCCACTCGCGAGTATTTTCAGTTTCGCGATGATCTGTCTACTATAGACGATGTCATAGTTTGTAAGTACCGCATCGTTATCCCACCATCCCTGCGAGACGAGGTGCTCTGCGCCTTACATTCAGCTCATCAAGGAGTAACCTCTATGATCGCTAGGGCCGAAGAATCTGTATTCTGGCCAGGTATAACGCCTGCTATCGTGCCAGCTGCCTGCAATGCAATCGCAACGCACCATCTAATCCTAGCGCTCCACCAGTCCCTCCAACGAGCCTGGAATGCCCTTTCCAGTGTCTCTGTGCTGATTTTTTCACATACAAAGGAAACCACTGTGGAATCTTCCACGTCAGCCAGTTTACCCTCTGCTAGTAAATGCACTCTTCCTGTTACATTTTATCAACATCATACTTACAAAAATCAACAGACATTCATTGGTTAATCACCGTCAATCTAGCTTGCTGATTGGTCAGTATCGACCAGTCAGATCGCTCCCACGCGCAAGATCAATTTAGGCGCCAACTATATCCGGAGTCACACACGTGATACAGCCAAGATATAAAAACCCAACACGTGTGATTCTCTCTCTGGTTTACGTTGCTCTCTGTTTCGACACGCGGACTCTCGAACCTAAGAGAACATGGTATAAAAAACCAACACGTGTGATTCTCTAGAAGAAGAAGAAGAGCATTCTCTCTCTCTCTCTGTTTCGACGCGGACTCTCGAACCTGACTTATCTACGTCACTCAACACCACTGCCAAAATGTGACTCTTAAAGAACTCCCGTCTTGACTAATGCAGTCAGACGTTAAAAAACTTTACAACAATTCATGCAAGTATAATTCCAGCATCTTTTCTCCAACTTGCATAACACACAATTCACTCAATCTTCTAAACTGCATTTTAATAATCAACTTATTCGTTATGAGTCTAGGTACAAATATTACCTAATCAAAGGGACGCAACTCAGTCTCACTTATCAGTTAACAGGCATGTATATTCAATACTTAATAAATTCAATTGTTATGTTTTTAACTCTACATTTTGTTTTGGATTTTTACCATTGCAATTTTACGTCAAATATAATTTGCTTTGTTCCACCACATTGGTTAGCGACCTCCAGCATAATGGCATAATCATTTCCAAACCTTTCCTAAACAAAAATAAATAATTGTGGCGAACAGCCCTTCAAACACGCAACAACCATGTCTAAACCATCACACTCGATCGTATACAGGGCCCGTTCCGCTACACCACTACTTAGTTATCGTAGACCGTTATTCCAACTGGCCAATAGTTGAAAGGTCATCAGATGGGGGTCTCGGACTCATCTCCTGCTTCAGACGTACTTTTGTAACTTATGGCATACCCATTGGGCTGGCCTCTGACGGAGGGTCCGAGTTTACTGCTACCATCACTCGACAGTTTCTAGCTGATTGGGATGTTCACCATAGGTTCAGTAGCATTCCCTCACAGCAACTGCTGAGCAGAGCTCGGCGTTAAGACAGTAATGCGCCTTCTTATGGACAAGACAGGTCCCTCCGGAACCATTGACACGGGCTCATTCCAAAGTGCAATGATGCAGTATAGGAACATGTTGAGGACCGTGGTGTGAAGGTGAGGAGATATCTCTGGGTTAAGATTTCCTGCTAGTCGGTCCAGCTACATAGGAATGTTGGACTTTAATGAAGTCCAAAAAAGACAAACAAGACCGATATACATGGGTAAACAAATATATATTATGGGTAAACAAATATATTAATACACGAAGACATGAAAAGTTACATAGAGTTTGTATGGAGAAATTATGTGTGTGTATTGTATTGAGTGTTTGTACGTACATGTATTGTCCTTAGCGTGTTCCCAGAATATGGGAAACGCTGTATCTGTGAGATGTCACATATTGGCCTAAGTGAAAAAGAGAAAGTTTTACCTCGCCTCTGCGCGAGGTTGCGGCCCAAGGCCCGAGTCGAAAAAAAGATTTTACCTCATCTCCACGCAAGATGGCCACCCAAGGCCTAAGTCAGAAAAAGAGAAAGAGAGAAGGGTCAGCCAGTATTTATACTCGTGGGAGAGAGACCCCTGTTGAAGGATTAAGGAAATGAGGAAGAGCTAACTCCGACAAACACACCGGACAGAGACACAAAGAAAGTCATCTCCGGCGATGTGCATCTTTGGCCGTCCTATTCGAGACTTCACACCCATAATTCCGGGAAATTATAGACCTCATGAAACGTGGCGCAGCACATGGAAAGCACGTGAAGAGGCCCTGCGGAACCGCCACATGAGGTGTGCTGAGAGATTATCGGAGCATACTGCCACCACTAGTTGTCGGTGATCATGTACGGATTCAAAACCAAGCTGGACCGTATGCACGCAAATGTGATAAAACTGGGGTAGTCATCGAAGTTCGACAGTTCGACCAATACGTAATAAGCGTTGACGGATCGAGAAGAGTGACACTCCGGAATAGAAAATTCTTACGGAAGTATGTCCTAGTGCAACTCCCTCTCTCAAAGCTGACAATCGATAATGACATTCGTATATACGTAATGCGGCTCCTACCTTGACACCGACAATTATCTCGAATGACGTCACAACAACATCACCCCCCCCCCCCCAACTCACAGAACCCAAGAACCCCATCGCTTCTGACCCTCCTACCCAACCGGTGATCTCACCAAAAGTATCACAAACGCCGCGGAATGCGCCAACAGTGCTAGAAACCGCTCCACCTGACAGAAAAAAGCCGACGTTTGACGGAGACTTGAGTTTTGATACTACTGTATCGCCGTCCCGAGTATCAATGTCGAATCCCTCTAGTCTCGAGACAACTGTGCTGTTCCTTATTTTATTTTCCATACACACAATAAAAATTAATTCACACCACGGGTATCAAAAAATACAACTGCGCGGGAATTCACTCCTCACCATAGCCTGTGGGGTCAAAAACAAGAACGGCGCACCCAAAAGTTCGGACGTAGTGAAAAGCACACCACGTGGTAAAAAAATATGATTTATTGACCAATCAGGGCTCGACATAAGAAACCCATTTCTTAATCTCCCCGGAGCCTCATCATTCAGATATAAGGACGGTAGAAACTCTCATCAGACCGGAGGGAGAACAGCGACAAGCCGACATCAAAGCGACACGGACAGCTTCGAACATACACACACACACAGAATTCAGCAGTTCACACAACAGGCAGTATCGCGTATCAGTGAACATTCCTTCACCCTCTCTTTCTTTCATCTCGCTCGATACACATCGTCCTACCTTTTCCCTCTCACATTCCCAGTGCCTTTCTTTCTCCTTTTCTTCCACTGCTTTACGGACAATTTCATTTTTGTACAAAAAAAATAATTCTTATATTTTTTTTTACGAAAATAAACAAAAGTTTATTTTGCTTTATTTGTAGTGTATTTTCCTTTTATTATTTGTCTGAGGGACTTCTTTGCACCCTCAACACAACCCCATCCTCCCAACGTATGTTGAACACGCCAAGAAGATCAGGCCGCGCTAAACACACACCGAAGTGGTTCAAAGACTATATCATGACAGTTCAGACTTCACCTGACTTCTGATTCGGTGTTCCTGCATATATATCATATTCTCTGTTCACGTTGTATTCTCTGACAATTGGACTCTACCATGACCCCCGATATAAACGTCTATGGTATTCCGCCTCTCGCCTTATTTAGTCTCCTTAACCTCACACCTAATGTTTGTGAACCTTTCGAAGTATCAGTCTTTGAGCATGTCCTACTTGACACTTACGTTGACATACACGCAAAGAGTTGGGGGGAGATATATGATTACCATGTTTCATGTAATTCTTACTATTATATCTCTTTCTTACTAGAGGATTACTGTTTGATGTAATTCTTACTATTGTGTTTCTACCACTTTCAGGTCTTGTTCATTGTCAGTAGACAATAAACGTTTACAGAACAAATAGATTCCATTCTTATTTACCCTCGCACTTAGAGACTGATATAGAAATCCTGAACATGCTTACACAAGTTAAGGAATAGATGTTTATTGACAAAGAAAAAATAGTCCCACGATTCATTCTGAAAAAGTTTTGTCAAAAATACGTTGGGAAATATGACTTAAAGAAATGAAATATATTCTTTATGAGATAAGTTTCTTTTAATGATTGTTTCACAAAAATAAAATGGATTCAGTTCTGAATGAATTTTTAAAAAATTTTATAAATAGATAAAAACTTTTTTTTTCTAAATGTACCGTAACATTTTCTTCTGTAGTTAATTTTTTTTTTTGCCAAATTGATTCGATATAAAAATAATATGCGGTAAAATACTGGTACAACAGTTAATTTCTTTTTGTTTAGTTTCAAATTCAATACATGATGATTGACGAAATGTACCTTCTTCTTAACTGCAAAAGTGTATTAATTGTAAGTTTTGAAATAAAAGTAGATATCTGATAATTCTAACGTTTAAAAAGGGCTGTGTAACTCCTCAGATTATAGTGCGACCTATCTGCGAGTCAACAGTAAATCATCAATAAGCCATAGGGGTGCGACCTATCCGCGAGTACGGTATGTCGCAAGGTATCATGGAAATAATATTATAAGGTACGACAACTGTAGCGACACCGGCTAATTCTTCAGCCAACAACCAATAAAAAAAAACTTTTCACAATGACGCTAAAAACGAATTTTGTTTCGTGTGACACCGCCTGCCAGTGTGTGAGCAGGAAAATCCCAAGATCATGGAAACCAGCAGAAGATTGTATTTTTTTTCTGTTTTAGTCGGATTTTTTTTTACTTATACTTCGGCTGAAACATGTAAAATGACAGGGCCTTGTACTTGTGAATTCGAACAATGGAAAATAGATTTATCTCCGCTGGTTCCTTCAAGTAAAAACTCCGAACCAATGTAAGTAGAAAAAAAAATTGTTGAGGGATTAAAAACAAATGTCATTAATTTTTGTTAATAACATAGAAATGAGATGTTATCCACCTAACATTTTGTATTTCAAAAGTAACTACACATACGTGCACAAAAGAATATTAAAGTGAAGTCTATCGGGTTCTTGATAAAATACTTAAAACTTTTAAGTATTTTATCAAGAGCCCGATAAGTTAAAAGTAAAACTAAAAAAAGGCAACACAAGTGTTTTTTCGGGTTTCTCTCTTGCTTTTCTTTTCTTTTCTTTTTCTTAAAAAATAATCATTATTTTGTGAGATAGATTTTTTTTCATTTATTCTTTGCAAAAACGTCAAATTTTCAAATGTCACTATTCGTCGGCATTTTGAAATGAGAAATTTATGCTATTCGAGCGAGAATGCTAATCTTGGTAATTTTTTTTTACCCATTAAAAAATAGACAAAGTTAAATAAATAGGCCTGCTGAGTATTATTTTTAACTAATACGAAAATTTTCTGAAATATAAAAAACCTTATAAGAACAATTGATTCTCGTGAACTGAATAAAAAGGGATTCGTTCTGTTTAAGATTCCAAGAAGGTTACCAAATCTGAAGACACGACAACTGGAGAAGGTTGGAAGATACAACTTCCAAAAAACATCCAAGATGAGCAGCGATAAGAATTTTTATTAGTCGAAACGAAGTCATTAATTCATATAAGGAATGTTTTAATCTTCAATCTTCATTGATTCTATTCTCAATAATTCCTCCAGTAACAATTTGCTTATCTACTGGAAATATTAAAAATGAAACGCAATTTTTTTTGTTTATCACCATAAATGACTTCAAAGAGCGGGGAGGCGATAAACGAAATATTACTGGATGAGTCAGTTGTTGTTGTATAAGGAGAAAACACATAGGAAAACTTTCTTTTTAAAAAAATTGAAATAATTTCAAAAAAAAAAAAAATGACCGAGGGTGGAGGGTTGTGATTCGATAAACTGAAGTAGTGAGTTATTGTATAAAAAATTGAAAATGTTTTTCTTATATATTTTGAATGAATATTCATTTCTTCTTGAAATTAGCTTAAAAAGGGGTTCAGTTTATATTTTATTTTTACACAATTTAACAACAATGTTAAACTTTGTCAGTTTTTACTTTTTAATGCAAAGCAAGGAATGTTTTCCTTAAATTCCTAAATTTGTTTTTTAAACTAAAGTTTAAAAACTGTACAGAAAAATTCAAATAAAACTTGATCATTTTTTTATTCTTTATTTTAAAATTAAACGGAAAATAAGCAGTCTATTAGAACACTCGTTGTCAAATTTATTTAGACAAAAATAAGGGTACAGTTTGACTTTGATTCCTTTTTTGTTTAACTGTGAAATCGAACTTTGTTACTACTTCTTAACATACTCCAACTTTAAAATTTAAAAAAAAAAATAATGAAAGATTCTGAAAGAATTGAAAACCCTATTTGAGCAAAAGCAGACTAAACTACATAAGAAAAATAGAATTTCTTACAAAAATGTACTAATGACTTCAGTTTTTAGCGAATCTCTGACAAAAATAAACAAATGCTTTGTTCTGCTGAGTCAGTTCACAACACAAGTTTATGTCAGTTCTAATTATTTTCGATCTAGTTTTTCTTTGGGAAGTAAATATTAACTTTCTAAAAAAAAATGGCACTGCAAAACAAAAAATAACCTATTTTAAGCTCCAATTGATTATAAATAATAAATTGCTTACTGAAATTCAGTTTGTTGAACTTTCTTCGTTCAATAATTCAATCAATGTTTGTTGTGTTCCTCCATCTGGAAAAGTTTTTTCAATTTTCCATTCTATTTGACCCGTGATTATCGGGATGTTGAAAACTGTTTTAACTGCTTTATAAATTGACTAGAGAAGTATTAACTTATTTAACATTTTAAACTACCTGTGTGTAGTGTAATGACAACATTGTCACATGACTTTTTTGAGCCGTCGTCTTAATCTTAGTCTAAGATTAAAAAAACTCGAAATCAGAGACACTGTGGTTATGTTATCTAAGATTCTTATAACATAACCACAATGTCTCTGATTTCGATTTTAACTTACGAGCACAAAATTTTCCCATATTTTGAATGGTTTGATGTAACCTTATTGCTGACGCAGTACAGTGATAGTGTCAACAGAAAACCAGCCTTTTAAATACAGTGTTTTTTTGCCAGTGCTCAGTTTAAACATTACCAGTAATTGTTAAGGAGCTTATAAAGAAAGATCACAATGTGAACTCTTCTTGGTGGGAGATTTTGAAATGAATATAAAATTGAATGAATTAAAAGTTTATCTGATATTTGAAAGTTTTTGTTGTATTCAGCATCCTTATTATTTGGCTCTACCTTAACATTTTTTTGTTTTCTTTTTTGAAATGGGTTTAGCAAAATATTGCTTTTGCTTCTCTTTCCTTTCAACCAAACTTTACTTCTCTGACTCTCTCATCTTCTTGTCATTAGTGCTCTATCTTTTTCTACTACAGCATGTTGAGTGACTGCATGCAACGGTTGTGGTAGGTTTACACAACTTGCCCTGTTGACAAGATGTGGTACAAGGTCTTTGTGTGATTGTGTGGAACTACACATATCTTTGCACCTGAATGGTAAAAAACATTGATCAGTTCCTTTGAATTTTCCTCAGTCATCAAAATATACCCATGATCTTATTGAAATATGTAGTTACAGCATTGAAGATGATCTCTTGGTACTAGTAGTAGGCATAATCCTTAACTGCCAGTAATTTGGGATTAAGCAAGCTACCACCAGGAGATAGCTGCAAATAAAACACAAAACAGATAATGGTCAGGGGATTCTAAAAGAAATTAAAATGTTGTACTTTCATGGATGGTCTCATCTGATGTTACACATGAACATACCATGCTAATTTTCATTTTTTTTTTTTTTTTTTTTTTTTTTACAATTCCAAGCAGTATCATAGTGCAAAATGTTTAAGACTTTTTTCTTCCCTTCTGTTTACTGCAAAACTCGTATTCATACCAAAGTTATATTCTCTATGATAGTATTCATAACAAATACATTGATGATAAAATTTCACTTTTTATGAGTGATTTGTGTTTTTTCTTTCTAAAAGGTATTTTTTTTAAATAAATGTTGAATTTTAGTTTACCATTAAAAAAGCAATGATGCTTTATACCACAAAATTAATGAAAAATCATTTATTATTGTTAATGTCATTAAATTCAATAAATTTAATCCAATATTTTTAGATATTGTAAACCAGCTATGCTTTTAAAACCATTAACCCATCTGCTATACCACACATTTTTAAGACAATTTTTTTTCTACTTCTGTAATCATAAAAATGTATATTTATGAGAAAATAAATCAACAATATTTACTTTATTTCTAAACAATAAAATAAAAATATACAGTATTTTCATTTTCAATTTTTCAAATTGAATACCTCCAAAGATGTAAACAAGTTTGGCAAGAAAAAGAGATTGGATATTTACATAGATGAGAAAATATTTTTTTAAGTAAAAGCAATTGTCAATTATTTAATTATTATTTCAATTATTTGTTTTTTGTAAGCAATGCCTGTCCTCATATATAAACCATGTAAAATCATATCAAAACAATTGTTTAATAATTTTTCTTTGAGAGGTTTACTGAAAATTTTAACCCAACTTCAGATTTTGTTTTTACTTCCTTCTTAGGCTTAAAACTGTTCACCTTTCCCTTGTCATTGAGGATGTGTATGACTACTTGAAACAGATTGTTAAAGCTGTCTGCTCTTCTTACAGGCCACCTGTTTCCATCAATATAAATTAAAGTAGCTTCCTATAATTTAATATTGAATTTTTCAGTCTAATTGCAGTATGAGACATTAACATTTTGTTACTTAAACTTTTTTTTAACATTTCCCTTCTTTTTTTTTCTTACAACTTACTGAGAAAGGATATGATTTCATTATCACAGCTTTATTCAATAGAAAAATGAATTTTGACAGACACAAGACATCATCCTATTTAAGATAATTCTTATTTTAAATCTAACTTCAGTTTAGTTTTAATCTTGTTTCAGTTTGATTTTCAGTGTATCAGAAAACAAAAAAAACAAACCTGGTATGAATTCATATTTATTTTTATTCTTGTAGGTATGGCATAAGGCTAGATCATCATTGGATTTTAATATTTCTTTATTTAAATTAGCAATTGATTCATATGTAACATCAGTTTAATATTGGGGGTTTAAAGATCCTGTGGCTACTGATTATGAAATCCTAAATGAGTTCAATTTTTCATTTTTAATAAAAAAAAAAATATTGTATACAATCCTTATTAACAGGATCAGTGAATGATGTGTACTTTAACCTCAGCCAATTTTCTAAAATATAAAAATTTTAATATTTCATGAAGCATGATGTATGTTTATACAGGGTGCCATGAGTAAATTGTCACCATTTTATATTTTTATTTTCAAGCATGTGCATTGTTTGTTTTTGGTTTTGTCAACTGTACAGTATAGTAGGGTCAGTTGGGCACTGTCTGTGAGAAAAAGAGCACCATGACAGAATTCATTCCACCAGAAACTTGGAAATGGCATGCTGTACTGCTTGACATTCATGCTGGAAAACCTCCAAGAAAAACATTTTAGAGTGTTTGGGAGTCAATCTGAGGACAGTGCAGAGGATTCATGAAGAGTTGGATGATATATCCAGTGGACATCATAGTGTTTGGAGTGATCACTAGTGATGGTGACGTTCTGCCTTCATTCATCTTCTCACAGGCTTCAGACTCAGCACGGGCATACATCAAGTTCCTTGAGGAGGTAATGCTGCCCTGGGTCAAGAGAGTGGCTACTGGAAGACCCCATGTCTGGCAGCAGGACTTTTCACCATGCCACACAAGCAGGAGAACTCAGTCATGGCTGCCAGACAATTTCTGTAACCACATCATCTCTTACATCTGGCTACCTAACTCACCAGACTGCAACCCACTTGATTATTATGTGTAGGGCATAGTTGAATGAGAGAGCAACAAAATTCCTTGTAACATGAAAAATGAGCTGAAGACAAAGATTATGGCTGCATTCACCAACTTAAAGAAGGAGACTGCCCAGAAGAGTTGCAGAAGATTTTGAAGTCATCTGAATCCCATGATTCAAGCCAATGGCTATTTTATTGAATAAATTTACTCTTCAGTATTTCAAGATATTTTTGTGTAAGTTTGGTAAATATATCTGTTAAAATGAGATGTCAGTGTTATTTTTGTTTTTGCATAATTTAGACGACAGTTTATCCATCACACCTTGTATGTATGTATATAAACTATAAATTTACAGCAATTTTATCTATAAGCTATTTTTTTTTAAAAGTAAATCAAATTGTAATATTCCTGTGAATTATTTGTAATAATGATTTTTTTTTTTATATCATCAAAGTATAGTATTTATCTGCTTCCTATTCATATATGCCTAATTTCATTTGATCTGATGTCATTTTTGTTATCTCAAATGTATTCAAATTAAATTTGTCATTGATTCAATAACTGTAAAAGAAGAGTATTTATTATTCCAATATGTTAATGACTACTCGTGCTAGAGAAAGTGTTTTTTGTGTTATCTATTAAAAGTAAATTGTGCAAGAAAGACAATTATTTCTAATCAATATTACTTTGTTTAAAATTGTTATCTGGATGTTTAATACCCACCCCAACTTTCCTTTTTGCCCAATCTATTTTCTAGCACAAACAAAATTCCACACATTTAGAAAGTAGTAAAAAGAAAAGCGCCATTCTTTATGGGAAAAAGTTTACAGCTGCATTTAAAGTCACAAATCCAAACCCCCAAAATGGACAGATATATGAGCAGACATATAAATGAACAATTGATGGAATTGAGTCATCAAAATGTACCATGACAATGACAGGTTATGAATTGGATTATGAGTAGAACAATGCCAATAATGTGACTCTGTACCCAGTATTTATTTGAAGAACAAAATATAGGAAAACAGATGATTATTGATTGTTTTTGTTTAGCAGCATTTCAATCTCTATAGGTTATTTAATACCAAAATCTAAATATTTTGTATGCAATTTTTTATTTTTTATTTTATTTTATTTTGTTTATTTCGAGATAATAATGGTTTTAGCGATGCAAGTCTTACTGAGTAACCTGTAGTGGAGGAGAGAAGAGGTGAAGTTTTTCTTTTCTCAAGGGTATTTGCACATAACTGAATGTAACAAACTCTACTGAAATTGGAACTCTGCTCTCCAATTAACAATTGGAGACATTATCTATTATGCCACCCACACATCCAAGCTTACAGCACCTGATATTTTCAAATGGTCACCCATCTTGGTACTGATCAGACTCAACATTGCTTAATTACAGGAACTGGTGTTTCAACAGGATGTAGCCATAAATGGAGATGAGAAAAGAAAAAGAAAACATTGTTTAAAGATATCTGAGTTTCAGATGAAATCAGTTGTCAGATTTATTATTAACTAGCTTAAAAGCTGCCCTATCAGGCTGCATTTAAGTTAGCTCTTGTGGCGGGATCTTGATTGGGGGCCTTCATCGCAATAGGTTTTTTGTTTCATAGGTGACTTTCACTGGATTTCGTAATTAATTTTGATTATTCCAAAATTTACTTCCAAGTTATAAAAATTATCGTACCAAAAAAATTTGTCGCAAAAAAATCACATACAAAAATTGCTAAAATAAAAACTTGGGATCCAAAATTTTGTGGTTGTGGGTCTGGATTCGGCCTGGAATGTTTTTAATTTGCTCATGGAGTTGGCCTGATTCCAAAATTGTATAGTATGCTTCTATGACTAAAGTTGAAAAGGTGTGACACATTGACATTCACATTTATTCTTTAGATCCAAGGTAATTTTATTATATTAAGATCAAATTAAAAATATGAATGACAGAATATAAGAATCTTAATGGCAGGATTTAAAAAAAATTCATTTTTTATCTTTTTATCTATAATTGAATGTTTTAAAATGATATGGTCACTCTTAAGATTTTTACTAAACTTGAGATTGTATAAGTTTAGAATAAAAATCATATAATGCCACAGATTTGAATTATAACTTGCTAAATTACTAATTAGTTTCTTTGTACTGCTAATTAATTTCTTACCGCATTTTCAATCATTAGAATAGAGACATCAGAAATATAACCGTTCTTTCTGATGGTATCTATGCAATAAGCATTTTCATTGTCATTTACTTAAAACATTTACAATCCAGATAATCAGTGTTCAGTTGCCTACGCCTCTACTTTTCTCTATTAACTTGCATAACTTTACTCAATGCTTATAGAATGAGGCTGTAATCTATTGTCTGTGACCGTCAGCAGTAGTAGCTCTCATTATAATTGTGAGTATTGTTATGAAAAGAAAAAAAATAGGAAGTCATGGGACTGTACAAAGCTTTTGTTAAATCAAAATCATATGACAAAGCTCATTTTCCTCCTCCTGTTTGGTCTGAAGCCCTCTTACTACACCATATCGGGGGTTTTTTGTTAAAAAAAATTCTTGATGTTATTTCATACTATATCGCATATAAGATCTGCACTGAATGGATAGCATTCTTTTTTTTGTCATGTTCGGTGACAAGGCATTAACCTGGTTTCTTTAATTCAATGTTCAGTCAAACTGTATCTTTAACTAATTTTTAAGCAATAGTTTAAAGTACAACATTAATTAAGACAAAAGCTCTGTGTGTTTCAATTTTTTTCTTTCTCTTAGGTGAATGTGCACTAAAAGTCTAATAATATGAATTAAGGTAAAACAGGATTAAACACTGGCTGTTGATGTCAAAAAGATATTCTATCTCTGAAGTAGCAACAGCTTGAGGAATTGTGGGGGACAACAGTAACAAAATCAAGCCAAGAACATGTGAAAATTCCAGGCGGTGTAATGGATAATGGCTCTAAATTGTTGACCAGAGAGCAGAGTTCCAACTCCTGTTGGGTTAATTTTATTCACATAGGCACAAATACTGTTGGGAAAGGTATGAACCCACCACTTCTCCCACAGCTATGGGTTAATTAGTAAGGCTTGTATTACTAAATCATTATCTCAAAAAAATTCTTACAATCTAAAAATATTTTCTGCAGAGGGTTGATAAGCCATAGAAAATGAATGAATGAATCAATTCATCACTGTGGTCACTCAACCCCTCAATCAATGTACTGTCCAGTGGACACTGCATCCAATGGGGTTGCATAGTAGTCAGTCCATATAATTAACATTCTTACAGTTCACACTCCTCTCTGGTCTTTTGAACAGAAGTAGAGGTTTATCCCTTGTTTCCTGTTTAGGATTGGGTTTACAGCTCCTAAAATCTACTTCAGCTCTATACTCCTAACACTTCCTAGTTCCTTCCTATGCTAATATAAGTCCAAAAAGTTACTCTCTACCTTGAATGGCTCTTGGCCTTGTATTGGATGAACATTAAAAAAAAAAAACCCAAATTATGGCATCAATTCCTGCACTTGAGCCAAAGAAAATGGCAAGACTAGTGTTGTTATCTGGTCAGGTAAGTTCCT
Organism: Acanthosepion esculentum; assembly: GCA_964036315.1. Lineage (NCBI taxonomy): Eukaryota > Metazoa > Mollusca > Cephalopoda > Sepiida > Sepiidae > Acanthosepion > Acanthosepion esculentum. The sequence continues at coordinate 92,407,762 of OZ038490.1, read as the reverse complement.
TATGTGTGGAGAAAACCACGTCGGGCTATGATTCTAGCCTGTCGGCAGGTGGATACTGTGAAGTTTTCAAGAATTATGAGTAGCATTAAAGTCTACCTTACAAGGGTGAGCTGAAAGGTTCATAGGCTGACTATGAAGGAGTGATACAGAAGCTGTAAAATCTTGCATGTATTTATTTCAACTCCTCTTATTAATAACTGCATTGTTTCTTTCCAGGTAAACTGACATCTGTTCAAGGAAGACTTCAGTAGTAATTAGTTGTGATTTCTCTTGAAATTGGACAATTTGGCATCATACACCTGCAGAAAAAAGGGTTTAGCTCCAAAGGACATTCATACTGACATGGTTGCTACATTAGGAGACGACACTCCAACTTTATCAAAAATGCAAAATTGGGCAGCTGAATTTAGGAGGGGAAAGGAGGGACTTTAGGATTACCCAAGGTCTGGACCTGCTGCAACTGCCACTACCAAGGAAAACATTGATCATGTTCACATGTTGATGGGCAGCTGGTGATTGACTACAAGTCAAATAGTCAATGCTATTAACATATCCCATAAGAGAGTTGAGAATGTTCTGCCCAATGAGCTTGGCATGACAAAGTTTTCTGCTTGGTGGTTGCCATATCTTTTGACACCTGATCAAAAGTGCAGCTGATGACATCACAGAAAAATCTGATATTGTTTGAGGCAGATCCAGCTGGTTTCCTTGAACATTTCCCAACCCAGAACGAGTGCTGGATTCATTACTTTAAGCCAGAGAGACAACCCTACGTCACCTGCTCCAAAGAAGGGCAAGGTTGTTTCATCTGCAGGGAAGGTGATGACCGCAGTATTTTTTTTTTCTTTTATACAAAAGGGTCACACCATCAATGGAGAGTACTATGCCAACTTGCTGAGGCAGTTACAAAAGGCTATCCAGACCAAACACTCAGGAAAACTGATAAATGGGGCATTGTTTCATCGGGGCAATGCTCCAACACTCAAGCCCTTCGTTTCAATGGCTGCTGTATATGACTTTGAACTAGTTGACACACCTTCTCTATTCTTCTGATTTGACTATCATCAGTTTCCCAACATGAAAAAAAAACACTTGGCTGGGAACCAGTATCACCAGTATGGTGTCATTTCTGTTGTTGACTTTCTTTTCTTTTTTTTTTTTTTGTTTCCAACAGGATGCACAGTCAAGTGTCAATTTACCTGGAAAGAAACAGTGCAGTTTAATAAGAGTTGAAATTAATGCAGGCAATATTTCACATCTCTAGCATCATTCCTTCATAGCCTATGAAATTTTCAGCTCACCTTCATAAAAGATGCAACCTACACAGATCTTGTTATAATGCATTTGCACCACTTTCTCAGTTTTGATTCTTCCAGCAAAATAATGCAGTTGTTAATTATATGCAGGTGACATGAAATTGGTCCCAGGAAACCTAGGTTGACTACCATTGGCCCATAAAATCATCATATTTAGACCCTAGACCCTATGAAGTATATATAGAACATGTTGAAAACTTCACTGAATTCCCTGCAGCCATACCCAACAAACATATTTCCGTTTTGAGACATGCACACGCACATACACACTTTCAAGTACCTTGTAGAATTTGTGCCAGATGTTGAAGCTGTAATTATTCAGATGAAGAGAGGTTACACAGGATTAGATAGTTGTCTCTAATTTTGGGGCATTTCAATTTAATATACCTTAAATTAACAAGAATTCATCCAGTAAAGTTTGTTTTTTATTCCATTTTTGCATTTTGGCTGTCCCACCTTCAAATTGTATTGATAAAGAAACTGTTCAGTATGTAGTGTTTCTAAGTATTTTTCGATCATCACGACTAGTTATTCAGAATGTTAATGCTATGAGTTACAGTAGAAAAAGTGCATCTTGGTATTTTTTTGCATGCATACATTTTAATTATAAAATTAGTTTGAAATTAATCAAACTATTCTTGTTTTGTGCGAGTGAACTATGACCCAATAGTTTATTGAATTTGAACAATTTCCACAAACTTAAAAAAAATTTGTATATTTTAAAGAAAAAAAGTTTAAATTAGATGCGAGTTAAATGTCAGTTATCTGAAAAAAATTTTCATTGTGAATATTTAACTTTACAACTTTATTTCAAGTGCTAATCTCTTACAAGTGATAGCACTTGTTGCTGACACTGAAGAGAAAGCATTCTGTTGGCCACTTTAAACTGTGGAAATAATTTTAACATAAATGAAAAATAAATCACCACCACATGAACTGAGTACTTTTGACAAATATGGTGCACTTTATGTGCACATAGTAAATGTCGTATTTTATTTACTTATCACACACACACACACACACACACATATATATAATATATATATATATATTCACACACACAAGATATTAGAGTAGAATGTGGATCATCCAGATGAGTGGATAGTATTTTTTCCAGGATAACTGATCCTATAAACCCCCCCCCCAAAAAAAACAACCTTACTGAACATGTTAAAAAAATAAAATTGGTTTAAAGAATTGCTTTCCTTTAATCAATTTGTAAAATTGGAAGATATTGCCTTAAAATCAATAATTTCATTTTTGTTATTTAAATGGCATAACATGATTTTATTTGTAAAATGAAATTATTGATTTTAAAGCAATATCTTTCAATTTTACAAATTGATTAAAGGAAAGCAATTCTGTTTAAACCAATTTTATTTTTTTAACATGTTCAGTAAGGCTGTATTTTATTGAGCGGGGGGGGGGATTATAGGATCAGTTATCCTGGAAAAATACTATCCACTCATCTGGATGATCCACATTCTAGTCTAATATCTTGTGTGTGTATATATATATATATATATATATATAAAAACAGTACTGCCATGGAATTTTTAAAAACAGAAAACCGTAAAACGCACTTTTTTACATAACTTAAATGTCTCAACCGTTTGAGCCCTGCATTCCAGAACAATTTTAACCCTACTACCTGAGCTCCCGAGTCAAAATTTACAAATAATTGGTATGTAATGTTTCATGGTAGATATAAAAGTAGTTACAAATGTTTACTCACTGTTCAACCAGTGGCTGGGCATTGCCATTTTTCTCTACCACCAGTAAAGTGGTGGTCAGGTCTGAAAGGGTTAAAGTTAAATTGGGGATTAATTTGAAAGATAATCTGAAGTTAATCTGTAGAAAAAAAAATGTCCTTAAAGATTTTAGACATTTTTAAACCGTAAAAGTAAAAGCAAACTCATTTCCACCCAACTCAAATCGCCAATTTGATTGGTGCTGACAAAAGAAAAATTAAAACGCTTCAAAACTCTCTTAAAAACCCAATATTTGTTTTGAAGAAAAATAGCAAATTTAAGGATTAATTTATTAGATTTTGTAAAAATATTACTTATTTTTTACATAAGATACATTTTGCACAGCAGGGTATATCTTCATTTGTGAACATATCCAAAGGTCAGACAATTGTAATCTTATTCCAGCTTCTATTTACAAAAAATCATGCCATGATTCATATAAAATACTGAAGGTCATCTACTGAAAAACTTTGTAAAAATATTTTTCAGCTTAGTTACAAACCCTTAACCAAGTGATTACTGTATTTGTAACAGTATTATAATGACATCAAAATCTTTATTTTCTACACTAAACTACTATCAGCATGAGTATATTAGTCAAAACTTTTTGTGGTGGCCCTTAAAGGGCTGTTATTTTTGTCATAATTTCAGAACTGAATTATTATTTTTATTTTTTTATTTGTGGAATATAAAATGAAATGGGTATAAACTGAAAAATATATTCTCGAAAATGGCATTAAACTTTACTTTCTTTTTTCTTTCTTTTTTTTTTTTTTTTTTTTTTTTTTTTTTTTTTCCAACCACATCTTTATTTTATATCAAGTTTATTAGCAATGACCAATTAAAGAGTTTTAAAAGCATACTGGAAAAATGTTAGTTTTTCGCTAACAAATATACAAGACATTTTTTTTCCTGTGGAAACAAAAAAACGCTACAGTAAGTATAATTAAAAATAGGTGTCAGCAACTCTCCACAAAAAATAATTTTTTTTTTTTTTCTTTCTTAATTCTTTTTTCAAGATTTTGAAGCAAGTTTTTCATGTGTTCTAATTTGATTTTAAATACTTTTTAATGACATAACCTCTTTGGGATTTAGCTTTGATAAAGATGTAAAAAAACATCAGTAATACGGATTAGCTATGTGTTAAGGATGTATATAACTGACCTCCAAAAAATACTTCCACAAATCTTAACAGAAAAACAGATTCAATATAAATGTCATTCATTAATGAATAAATGCTTAAAATTTCAATGAAATCTAAAAATTGCTTGAGTTTTTCATAAATTCTTAAAAAGTGGGTAATTTTTTTCTTCATGTGTCAAAGTGCACATAATTTTGAGGATACTTAATAAAATCTGTCATGTATATGAACTCCCCCACTATTACCACCACTTCATGTTTCCTTGTATATAAATTAGTGTATAATGCATGGTTATTAGAAGGCTTCAGATAACTTCTTGGCTCAAGATTAATTCAATTCAAAAGCCTGTACTGGATAGATTATAACATTATTTCAACCAATCCACAATTTGATGACCCTTTTCCTTTTGGTTTTAAAAATACATTGGAATTGTTTTTCTTTTTAGTCTCCAGCTGTTGTCGGATATCAGCAGGACAGATTTGACCTAAACTTTGTGTTTAGTACTGAAGAAAAGAAGAAACTGTAAAAAAAAGTCTCTTATTCTATATTTAAAAGCATTTAGCTATTGTCATTAAATTTTGTGAAGCATTCAATATCACGCTTTAAGCTAATTACATTAGGTCATCTTAATAAAAAAAAAAACTTAGCCAAAAGTAATATAAACTCTAGAACAAAGCATTTGTTTGTTTTTAATTAAATTAGAGGCTGTCATGTGGAACATTTTTCACATAATTACCGACAATAGACAGTTAATTTTCATATGAATAACTACTTTTATGCCAGAGTTTGAACATGAAAATTAGTTGTTTGTTTATAGCTTTACACTAGGTACCTCCAACAATTCACTAAAAAATTAGTATAGCATAATGATAACAGGTCCGAAACTTAATAAAAACAAAGTTTCATCATTAAAATATTTATTATTAAGAGGAAAGAACAAAGTATTTTTTTTCCCCAACTAATGTCAACTTTTTAAAAATTCTGCTCCAAATCGTAAAATAAAAACTGCAATAAACTCTCTAATTATCAAATTAGATAGGCTTTTATTTGCTTTTATAAATAATATACTTTAAGGACATTATTATCTGAAGAAAAATTTTTTTTTCGATGAACAAAGAATTTTTACAAGAATTGTTTGCATTTTTCTTTTAATTTTTTTTCATTTTTTTTCTTTACTTTTAAAAATGCTTTAAAATTCTTTCATGCAGCGCATGGGGTCGGTTATTAAGTTTTTAAGTGAAGACTATATTTACTAAGCGAAAATAAAAAGTTTAATACAAATAATGCTGCCAAAACTGTTTACAATAATTGAAAAGATTTTTTCTTTTGTGTCAAAATGTTATATTTTTTTTGTTTGTATGATATCTCATAAGTGACATTATGGTTAAAAGGTCATGTGTTTCAAAGCTTGTCTCCTCCTTGGGCAAAGCCCCTTGACATGTAAAGGTCTTATCTCACTCTCAGTTATTAAATTAAAAATTAAATTGAGATAATTTTATTATCTCCATTTGTCAATTTAAACAATTAATAACTCGGTGAGATATTTTAATTAATAATATAATAATCATTTTATTAGTTATTATTGCAGTTATTAAATTAAAAATACAATAACTTGATTTTAATAATTAATAAATTAGTTATCATTATCTTAGCTATTAAATAATGAAAGAGATAGAAGTAACTCAATAATGTAAGAAATTTTTATAGTATTTTAAATTATTATAGGAAACAAAAATAAACGGTTATGTCACTTTTGATGCACCATACTAAACATGTCAACACATTTTCAGTCATCAAATTATCGATGGAGACGTGGAAATAACAAGACCCTGAGGTCAAGAAATGTTTGTCTAGAAAATTTTATGCTATAAGTAAGTGATTTTTGTTTCAGAACAGATTAATTTAACTTTAAATTTGCTAATTTTACGAAAGTAACCTTTCAGAAATTTATATCTTATTTTAGCGGGAATTTTAAAACTGAAAAATAAGTTTGTTTACATTTCACTAAAAAAAAGTTAAAAATGGCCGTTTCAATTGTTTTTTTGTTTTTTTCGGAGCATCGACTAAAAATCATTTAAATCTCTATTTGAAATACTCCACAGTATTTTTTCTGGAATTAGAAAATTTAATCCTTTAGCTTTCAATTGAAGTGATTGAAAAGCTTCTAAAAGGATTTTTCCTTTATGAAAAATACATTTAAACCTTAGGTATACCGAATTGTTGGAGGTACCTACTTATATATAATGTGAGAGACAGAACACTAAAAAGATGAATTTCTTAATTGTGGCTAGAAGAGACAAAGAAAAGCTTGATGTGCTTGATATCAACAAATATTTTCGTGGTACAAGTCGGCGGGGTGGGGCTTGAACATCTATAAAACTTCTATTTTATAGAAGGAAAATGTAGAAAAGTCAATGTGGAAAATTTATCTTCTTTTATTTATTTCCAATGATTCCCCCAACTTTTGAACTATATAAGTCATCTAATACATTTTTCAATAAGATTATGAAATAGAATTATCTGTTTAAATAGAATTTGAAGGAAACTTCATGTTCCTTAATATTACTGAGCAGCACCATATTGAAATCCACATTGGTCTGACTTGGGGATCTAGTTAACATGTTGATATATACCAATTCTTTAAATTTTCTTACTTCAGCTATGATTTATACTTTACTCCAAGAGAGGGTAATGTAAGTTTTCCTCTCACCAAATATGATCTCCCATACATGATTCTTCCATTTCTCCTTTGGATATATCCTGTTGACGAGTTCCTAAATAAACTACCAACACTTAATGAAGTTACGGAAGCCATCAAAGCTTTGAAGTAGATAGAATTCCAGCAGAATACAAATTTGGAGGCTATCTTATTCAACAACAATTACATCAACTCATTTTGAAAATCTGGAAAAATGAAGCTGTCCCACAAGATTTCAAAGACTCGGCAATAATTACTGTCTATAAGAAGAAAGGAAACCAATTTGTCTGCAGTATTTACTGTGGAATCTCTACTCCTAATAGCTCAAATTCTCACCAATATTATGAATAACCAACTCGGACCACTAGCTGAAAAAATCTGAAAACACAAGCCGGTTTCAGAATATCCGATGGAACAATAGATATGATGATATTCTCATTGTGTCAACTACAAGGGAAATGTTGTGAACAGTTTCAACCCTTGTACAGAGCATTCATTGACCTTACCAAAACATTTGACTGTGTCAAGAGAGCTCTGATGGGATTCTCTCCATATATGGTTATCCACCAAAATACATCAATATCATGAAGCTACTTCATGATGACATGTGCTCTATAGCTCACAAGCAATGACCAATGTGAACCGTTCCTAGTTAGATCTGAAGTGACACAGGACAAACAGCAGATTATTCAACCTTGCACACATTTGCTCCAAAACCAAAATGTCGGTGAGTTCATTGATCAAATTTCAATATGTAGATGACAATACCACCTGCAACAAATAATGAATGCCTTCAACAATACATACACCAAACACAAATATGACAAAAATCATCTATCAATTATCACCAATTTGAAACGGTCTGGGCAGAACCAAAGCTCTAATTTGGTAAAACAGTCTTGGAGAATGTGGATCACTTTCCTTATCTTAGTAGCCACCTGTCTTATAGTATTGACCAATCTCAAATGTGCAGGATCAGCTTTTGGTCACCTAATTTTCCAAGATCAGGACATCAGAAAAGACAACAAAATGTTAGTGTACAAGACAGTAGTGATTCCAACTCTCCTGTATGTCTCTCAGACCTAGACAACTTATCAATGACATCTGAAATTCCTTGAAAAATTTCATCAGTGTTATCTTCAAAGTATCTTTAACATCAGTTGGGAAGACAGAAGAACTAACATCAATGTACTGGAACAAGCAAAAAATGACTGCCATTGAAGTAATTGACATAAAAAATCAACTTTGATGGAGTGAACACCTGGTGTAAATGGATGACAACCGGCTAGCAAAGCAAATCTGATACTCCCAACTCAAAGAAGGAAATCAAGAAAAAGATCAAGAGAGATTCAAGGACATTCTAAAACAAAACGTGAAGAAATGTAACCTTGACATCAACAGTTGTGAATTCAGTGCAATCTCTGGAGACCCATTGTCAGAGACATCATAACAGTCTTTTTGAATCCAAATGATCAGGCAAACTCAAGGGAAAAGATGTCAAAAAGGAAAACAATTGAGACCTAATTCACCATCCAGAATAACCTGTCCTCAACATCGATTGGTCTGATTGGCCATCTTCACAAACCCAACTGAATGAAGCAAACAAAACAAGACCATCATCCTTGACCTTGAAGGATAGACATGACATATCTTTTTCTATGTTCATTGAGTCTGATTTTGACAGAATTATCAATCACTTCCTTCATATTCCATACCTGCATGGAATGCGGCAAATGCATTCCTGTCACTTTCTTATAAGGAATTAACTTTGCTAAAGTCTTTCTAAAAAGTTACTGTGCTATTGAAAACCTCCCTGATGTTATAATGCCCATGAATCCTTTTGAATTTGTTCTCTTTTTTATGTATTTTAGCTGTAACTCTGTAGTTGATGTCTCTGGGGTTCTTTTTCTAATCTTTGAAACCACAAAGGATTATTGTGCTGGACAGTGCTCTTTATTGCCTTCAGTTCTTTCTTCACTTTTTGTTGGGGGTGACCACTTAGGAATACCAGGTGCTGTCAGATTGGATGTGCAGGTGACGTAATGGATAACAGCCTGGAATTGGAAATTGGATTCATTGTATTCATTTACACGCAAATACCCTTGGGAACAGTATGAATCCGCCTCTTCTCCTCACAAAAATCATTATTATTTCCAAAAAGAAATTCTTACAAC